>CM053784.1:282874290-283249290 GCA_028749045.1 Cupressus sempervirens
TAAAGGATTTCAATCACCCTAGTAGGAGTGAGCCTTGTTAGAGGACTTTAGACCATTCCATTAGAATGTCACTCAGTTAAAGGATCTACAAATGACTGTTAGGTTGACCTTAATCCAAAGGATTTTATCCACACTAGTACAGTTATTAGAAAATAACAAAAGGACTTGATCTGATAAAAATGTACAACTCACTTGTAGATTACATATCTATGTTTTAGTCTTCCATTCTGCTTGGCATTCATACTCTTCAACTCTAATAGCTTGTTCACCCTTCAAACATTCGTTATCTCAAGCCATCTTTCTTTGTTTGACAACTATAGTCTCTTTTGTTTAGTCACTAGACGAAGCAATACTCTAGACTTCTTGTCTTCCTTAGGTTCTTGCACATGACAACCTTTTCTTCTGACTAGCTATCTCTATAAATAGATAATTTAGATCCTTTTTCACTTAACCACAATCATCTATTTTAGGGTTAGGTAGGATTCAATGAATCTACCCACTTTTCCATTTGGTTCCTCTAGAAGCTTCCTCTACAATATTCCTTGAATTCACCTCAAAATTGTTTCCCTTAAACTCTATGCCACCAAATCATCATATTTATCTTCCACATGCTTCACATAATTCAATAAATCAAATTAGTTGGCTTAGATTCATCAAATATTTGATTTAACATTGTTTGTTGTCACTCAAAATCTATATTATTCTATCACTCGATCAACATTAGTTCACCTAGCAAACACTAAATTTTACTGATGCTGGGAACCAAGTAAACTTTACTCAGCATATACAAACATTCACTCGACTTGCACCATTTGTCTTCTTTTCTTGGTACGTATTGATGTTCACTCGGCTTCTACTGATTTTTGTTCAAGTCGCACTATGTGCTTGGCAAGGCTTGGAAAACACTTTTATTACTTGATCTTCTTCCAATCTTAACTTGAGTAATCTTTCATTTCAGACTTTAAGTAGATAAACAATACACTATAGTATCAATGTCTTACTTGATCATAGTGTTCCTTTTATATACCAAATAACTCAACCTTTCTTTAGGTGCTCTAGTTATCTTCTCTTTTCAAATCATCTTCATCAATCAACTAAATGATAGCTTTTAGACCAAAAGAAATTGTATCACCAGTAGGTAGCAAGTTTGACATCATTGAAAAAATAATGATTGTTCCATTATAGGTTCTTCACTCCAAAACAATTTCATATCAATAATTACAAAGGTATAATACCTCTAATCTATTTTTCTTGTGAAAACGTTTGTTAAATTGCTGCAAGGTGCCCAAACAAAGAAGGCAAAGAAGAAAAGAAGCATGACAAGTATAAAGGCAAGAAGGATTTCAAGAGCTACAAAGATTACAAGGATAAAGGTAAGAAATATTGTTACATGTCTAAAGACTTTGATAGTAGCGATGAAGATGAAATGGTTTACATTATTATTAAAGATGAATCAGAAGATGAAAATGATAAGATGGCCGTCGTTTCTCATATTAGTAAGAATGACACATGGATCATTGATAGTGGTTGTTCTCACCACATGACTCGTGATAAAACAAAATTTGAGCATTTGGAACAGCATGATGTTGGGAGTGTCATCTTTGTAAATGATGAACCTTAGATTATGTTGAACCTTAGATCTAAGCCAACAAATTTGTTTTCTTGGATTATGTGAACTAGGTGGAAGATAAGATTGATGAGCTAGAGGCACATAATTCAAGGTAAAGTATTTTTAGGTGAATTCAAAGAGGATTCAAGGAGAAGTTTCTATAAGAGATATGGAATGTGGGATAGATTCATTGTATCCTACCTAATCTTTCCTAACCCTAAATTGGATGATGGAGAATGAGCAACAAAAGATATTAATTTCCTATTTATAGGAATGGTTGGTCAAAAGTAAAGGTTTTCATGTATGAGAACCTAAGGAAGACAAGGAGTAAGAGGTTTTGCTTGATCAAGTGACATAAGAGAAGAGTCTGCAATGGCATGTTAAGAAAGAAGGCTTAAGGGTATGAATGCTTGAAGGGTGAACAAGCTACTAGAGTTGTAATGAGTGAAGGCCAAGTAGAATGGAGTACTGAAATAGAGATTTGTAATCTATAAATGGAGTTGTAAGTTGTTATCAGATCAAGCCTTGTTGTTACTCTCTAATAATTGTATCATTCTAGGGTAAGTTCTTTAACCTGACAGTCATTTGTAAATCCTTTAACTGGGTGACATTCTAGGTGAGTGGTCTAAATTCCTCTAACAAGGTTCACTCCTAATAGCAGTAGTACATTTAACCCTAAATTTTGACCTTAAATTTTGACCATCAAATATAAATTGCTTGGTTAGTCATCATTATAAAGGAAACTTTTTTTTTTTTTAATACATGACCATGTTGGTCTCAATTGCGACCAATGTTTTATATTTTGTGTTGGTCTCAATTGCAACCAACACGGGAACATAAAGATTTTTAAAAAAATTTGCAAACATCAGTTGAACATTTCACTTGAGCATTTCAAGCATTTCTTTGTGTCTACTACATCATTCGCAGATTTCATTTGAGGATTTCTAGCATTTCATTGCATCTACTGGATCCTTCGAGCATTTCATTGGAGCATTTGGAAACCTTGTGAGCATCTACTGTAGCCCTAAACTCAAACTCTCAACCATCATTGGAGCATACATTGTACCATTTCATTGCATCTATGACACGAACTCACCTAGCTTCAGGTAGCAACCAGTTGCAGGACTCCCACTATTAAAGGTATTCAATCATTGGGGAAGCCCTAATTTGATACTTGCTAATCTATAAATGAAATTTGGACCTGCACGAAACAAAATCACCTTTATTTAAGAAAAATTTAATCCCTCATTTGAAGATTTGATAAAGAGTTTTGACCAAGTGTTTATGACCCTCATTTAAACCCTCATTTTGCAAGAGTGAGTGAGTTATTTGTGGATAGATTAGAATATCTGAATAACAAAAGAGAATACTATGCCATTATTGACGAGGTGGTTACAATCTTAATGTAGAAAATCTCAATCATCTCAAAGTTACAATTTTAGTATTTCATGGCATCTAAGCTCACCTTACATGTCACATTCATGAATTATATTTCTTGGATTCTTGAAGTGATGGGGCAACAAACAAAGAGTTATTTATATATATAATGTCAATTTGTTTCTAGTCAAGGGCAAGCTATTTACATTCTATCATTCTAAATGCCAAGATGCTTCATGGGTTTCAAATCTTGCAAATCTAGTTGCTATTAGAACAACATATTTTTAAAATACAATATATCATCATATTGCAAATGACACCTCTAGCTAAATGAGTACATGGTTGTATTTTTGAATATTTTGGAGAACTATAGCTTAGGGTTTCCTCTTGCCACACATTCGTATAAATCTAATAAGTACTTGATAAATGTTTTAATATTCTAATTTGTTATGAGCTTTGTAATGGTTATTTCACTATTACATGTAAATTTTAAAATAGTCTAGGATTACTACTTAAGAATGTTTAGTTATGTGATACTAGTGATTGTGGTGTATGCTTGTGCACAATCCAAATTTCTTTGTGATTTCAATATTTTGTCTATCATGATCCTATAACCCAAGGATGTACATGTACAATAAAATTACCCTCTCTCATTATTCAACATCTAGGCTTGTAGTTGAGTAGCACCTAGAAGATGTTCATGCCTTCTTTGTTGGTGTTGCGATAATAATGTTTATGTGATTTCCAAGTATTGTAGGCCTTGTATGTTGTGTGATACATTGTAATTAGATGTCATGTATTTCCATGTTCTATTATTTTTCATTCTACATATTTGAATGAGTGTTATATCTCTCATCATTTTAGTGTGCATGTAGGTATATGACCTTTGTGTTGATTTTGAGTAACATTAAGGGGGGAGGGGTGAATTAGTGCTCAAATCAATGAAAAGTAAAGTATTGAGACAAAATAAAAGAATCCACAATACTATAGCACAATTTTTTTTATCATGGAAACCCTTTTAGGGGAAAAGCCATGATGGGGATGGAATCGGCAACTGAATACTCTTAGAAGTACTAACCTTGTCAAAGATTTAAGTACAAAAGGAGTAATATCATGTGTTCAAGCACACCACCTAAATCTTACTACTCAAATATAAAAGGGAGACTTACTACCTTTACAAAATATATTGACTACAAATCACAAGTGATGAACTGGAGTGCTACATCTATGAATGCACTAGTATTTCCAATTGGGTGCTCAAATTGATTTCTTGCACTTCAAACCTTATCCCTCCTTTTCAGTAAATTGAACCTCTAACCACATAACTTGCAGATACATAGCAATCATAACATTGGTTATTTTTTCAAAACATCTAAAGAACTTGATCTTATATACTAATAATAAAAATTAAGATAACCACTGGGTTGGCCTTAAGAACATATTAAGTAGTGTGTGATGAATTAACCAAATCCTGTAGAAGAACGTAACATGAACCTCATAACTTTCTCAAATGAAAACTTTGAGTGCTACGATGTTGGAATAAGATAGATTATAATCTGTCATGGTCCACCTATGTTCACACCATAAGATTCAATACTAGGTGTCCACACTGAAATATTTCCTTAACATAGTCAATAGCTTTGTCTTTGACATACTTAGCCATTTTTTTATTCAATCCTTTGGTATGATCAAGATATATATAGCTAACATATGGAATTCATATAGTTTCCATCAATTATAATATATCAGTCCTTAAGAGCAGCTTCTCTTAACAACACTTTATGATTATCTCCTAGCATGGAGGGAGTGGATTTTTTGGTTCTAGATGGTTGGGTGGTGTGTCAACTATTTCTTGGGTTCAATGGCTAGTATATTGAGCATGCACATTTATTTCTTCTTTCACTTGTGCTTCATGATTTCTTATGATTGATGAAACATCTTTACAGCTACCATGATGACATCAGTTGCACCAACAACTTCTTAGGCATTCACACCAAGCCTCTATGGTATAAGAGACTCTAGCTTTGCACCAACAAATTCTTAGGCAATAACTCCATGCCTTTGTGGTATAAGAGACCTCACCTCTACTCTTGTTGGACCACAATCTAGTGGCATTAAGAATAGTAATCACTCTTCAAGAGTTTTCTTCCTATTTGAGGGTTTCTCTAGAATCAAACTTGTTTTTTCATTTTGTGTGTGATAATGAAAGAATGTTCATTTATGAATTTTGATTTGTTTTCAATTTTAACCCTTGATTTCATGGCATGGCATTTGACATACATTATAGATTCAAAAAAATGCATGCATTTAAATTCAATTCTTTACACTTGAAAATCCAACTTTTTATACTATAGATCTTGAGCCTTGGTTTTAGAGGTCATGTACTACATATTTCTCCATCTAATTTCAAGTACCATCAGCCTAACACAAATAGATCAAATGTAAATCTAAACAACCAACCTACACTGATACAATCTCATCAGAATAGTTCCACCAACACAATCAGAAGTCACTTGAAGTCACTTTAAAAATGAGCAATGATACAAGTTGAGAATTAGCACAGAGGAGAAACAATAGAAGAGAAACCCAAAAATGGGTTGTACTAAACACAATTCCAATCAATTAATTTATAGATAAATATACATTAAATGTTATGTTGATTGTAGCATTGAGTTAGTTCTATTTATGATGAGTAGTTGAGACACATGGTGATTGACATTGGTTTGTTGGACAGTTGCATGTGTTTCATCTTCCAGTGGACGATTGGTCATGATAAATAATTTATTTTACTCACACTCCTTGATAAATTAATTATTATATTCTTTTAGAAATCTCTCCATAATCTAGAAAAGATAGATCCTAACCCAAAACCTTGTTAGATACCCATTTGCAATCACGTATCAAATATCATCATTTATATTGTTTCGCCCAAATCATAATCACTTGAGGTTTTTATGAATGGTTTCAAGCTCACTACAAACATCACACAAGTGGTTTCAATATCACCACGAACTTCACACTAAAGTAGTTTTGGCTCATCACAAACCTCACTCACATTCATTTTTAAAATCACCATAAACTTCAAGCACTCAAGTGGTTTTGGATTACCGCAAACCAAAAACATATTGTGCACAAACCATCACTATGGAGAAACCATAATCACTTTGGGCTTTTCTCCTTGTACCTACATCAAACTGATTATAGGAATCCTTTTTAGATACATACTTCATCAATATTCCAAACAATTGTTTTTGGGGTGTTGGGCACAACCTTATAATAGCTCAAATATAATACATTTCTCTAAATCAATTGTCATCACTTTGTTAAGGGATATCACAATACCACTTTTCACATTGACACAACCTTTACAATTAGATAGGCACATTCTCTTGCTGCCAACACATACCCTTTGCATCCCAAATCAGAACACACTTTTTCAAATAGACCTTTGCAAATTGGCAACAATCTCTAGCACATCACCTCATTTTCTAATCAATGCTAACTGGTATACAACTAATTTAATATGCATTCAGTTTATTGGCAAACACTATATGCCTCATCTAGCACCTAAATTAAAAATAGGATTATTAAAAACTAATACTTAGCCCATAAACCCCAAGATTTTTAGAAATATATATTAAGATCTCTTTTCTTGTTTAACAACTATTACAAATCTTATTTATCATTGATTGTGAACATCATTTTAATATATTAGCAACACTCTTCTTCTCTCACAGGAGTTATGCATGCACTTTCTCACTAATCAAAAAGCCAAGCTGAAGATATATATAAAAGCACGTGCAACACTTCTCAAAGATTACCAGATATGTTAGACATCTTTAAGATTCAAGCAAGAACATGAATACAAAAGAAAAACCCTATGAATGAAGTTTTGAACAAAAGTAAGAAAAGTTCCAAGCCCTAAACAACAATTTATGTTAATAAACCCCAAAATCAAACATAACTGAAGCACCCAAACCCACTGCAAGATGGAAACAAAGTTCACCAAGCCCTACCACATGTGGCTCTCTACCTTCCCAAGTGGAACCCACTCTCCTAGGGTCTTTGTCTTCTCCTAAGACACTTGGCAAACTTAGATCACAATTTGGCTTTAGGGACACTTGCCCTCAACTAGGCCAAATATGGAAAATTACGCAAATTGCTTTCAAGACTTCAAACAAAGGCTATATGTAGGTAACCATAATTGAAACATCAAATGTTTAGGTCATTACAAAAGTGTTAATGCTTAAAATTTCTTGGTATATCAATCTTCTTTTGATTGGTGTGTACTTGCAAAACTGAGATTTTAAATGAGAAAACTAGAACATTTATGTTGAAAAAAATAATAGATCAAAAGAATGCCAATTATTTTGTTTCTTTTTGGGATCATATTGATAATATAACATATGTTTTGACTTTATGTTACTCATTTCTATGTCAATTCTCTATAGATAAAGGTGAAGCATCCTGTAAGCAAAAATCTTGCCATCGCAAAGAAGCTGTCGACAAAAGATTCTAGTAGTGAGGATTCTTCTTCTGAGGAGGTTAGTCATTTTGTTGTGGATAATTATCTGTAGAATAGAATCATATTTCATTGGAATCACAAGCTTATGGAATTTTGATGTTCAATAGTGAACAAATGGTTAATTGAAATGCCTTATTTCAAATTGAAAATCAAACAAAAAAATTAGTGCTCTCTAAATGATTAAGACATTCATTGTACTTTTCTAGCATAACATTAATAGATATTTGTTTTTTATCTTTAAATATTGCTATACTATCATGACATTTTTCATTTTATCAAATTTTTTTGTACTTTTTGAAAGAGAGACAAGACATTTGTGTTTAATATTATTCAAAGTGCATTACAAGAAACACATAAAAAACCAAATGCTTTGGGAAAGAATAACTCAGTTGTAGTGAAGAATGGGTCAGTTGCAGCTTTAAAAAATCATAAAGAAGAATCAAGTGAGGACAAGTCTTCTAATAAGGTACTCCATGGTTAAGCCAAGTCTTCAGTACATAATGAAGCAACTTAATTTCATAAATTATTTTTTTGATAGTTGATTTGTTTAAATATTGCCCATCAAAAATTACTTAGTACATCTCATCTTTTTTCTGCACAAGAGCTTGCAGTTCTGAAGAATCTGAAGAAGATATTGTACCAAAGGTATATTTGGTGTTCTTTTTTAAGTGAAAATGTGATTGTAAATTTTGTATATTATCATATTTCACATGCAGAAAGGTCAAATTGTAAATAGAGGTGAAGTCGTATGGATTTAAGTTTCTTCTTCATTATTTATAATGCTCTCAATTCCTCCTTTGTAGCTGTAAAAATACTTGTTTATTTTCACCTATCTAGATACCCTTTACTAGGTTCTTGAAGATTCCAAAATATCTTGGGCTGACCTAATAGGCCTAATTAGGTTGGGTTTCCAAGGCAAGTGCTAAGAAATGGGTTCATAGAATGAGCACAACTTCATGGAACTCTTCCTCTCCATTCCACATCTCCATTTCACTCTTTACCTAGGATAGATCCATTTGTTTGGGAGTCTAATCACCACTTCTCTTACAAATTTGTGCTAAACACATAGAGATGTTCAGCCTAGGGTCAACTGGTAAAAATATGAAACCTTCTCCTCTAGGCCTGAAAATCTACCATATGAAAGTACCTACCCCTAACTTTCTTCCCCCAAGAGGCATCATAATCCCACCATATGGTTGCAAGTTAGAGGCACATGTTTTCCTATACCTCTGAATTCAGGCCAAATCTGGCTACCTTCACTAAAACTACTATAACTTGACCAAATGAATAGATCAAAACTCCAAACCAAATACAAATGGAAGCTACTTCACATTCTATCTAAGCATGGAAGTTGATAACATGTGCCTATTTGTATACATCTTTACAACACAAAAACACAATTAAATTGGCAAAAAATTAGGTTTTTATGCCTGCAAATGTTCTCCAATCCATACATCCACCACCCTCTGGTCATGTATGATCATTACATTCTTATATGGTTTTGTCTGAATGGTTATAACCACTATTCAAATGGTTATACCAATGTACAACTAAATTTTGCAACTATTTTGCAATGTTGTTTGCACTTTTGCAATTTTGCTTGGCAACTTTGACAATTTGCATTGTTGACCACCTAGACACCTAAACACGTGTTGAATGGTTCAAACCATATCTAAATACCTCTAAGGACTTAATAACACCCTATTACTCATTAAAATAACTCATTTTTCAAAATGTAACCATTTGGTTTAATATGGCATTCAACCTCTTGTGGTGGCTACTTGGGTAGTTCTACTGGTACCTCCACTCCATCCATTTGACCTGTATCATAGTCAACAGTTCCCTTATAGGGATACAAATCACAAACATTAAACTTTTTAGATAAACCAATATCAGTAGGGAGTTCAATTTTATATGCATTTGTGCCATATTTTTGATAAATTTTGAAGGGTCCCATCTTCCTCATCATGAGTTTGGTGTGTTTGCCCTTGGTACAATCTAAAATTACTTCTTTGTACTTTTCCAATAGATGCCTTACTTCCTTGGGTCCTACAATCCTTTCATTGGATCTGCCTTCCTTTCCTTTTTCTCCAAGTTTTGGCTTTACTACTATGGCAAAGCAACGGGTGTTTTTCACCTTGAGGGTCTTCAAAAACTCCTTCTCTCCAACCATCATCACACCAGATGCATGTTGGATCTCCTTTCCATCTTCTGGAAATGGTCTCATGGTGTATTCCTTCCCATTTTTGGAGATAATGTAAGCATTGCTCCTTCCATCATGCTTAGAATTGACATCAAATTTCTAGGGCCTACCTAACAATAGGTGACAAGTATCCATTTCTGCAACATCATAGACAATCTTTTCTTTGTACTCCCCTATTTGAAATTGAACATGAACTTGTTCATTTACTATGACTTGTTGCTCCTTATTTAGCCATGAAACCTTATAAGGGTTAGGATGAGGCAACTTCTTCAATCCAAGCTTCTCTACCATTTTGACTGAGGCTATATTATTAGTTGAACTAGAATCTGCAATAACTTTGCAGACCTTACCTCTTACCTTACAGAGAGTTCTAAATAATGTCTTTCTTTGGGGAGGTTCTTGCTCCATGACAATCTTCAACAGGGTTCTATTGAACATTAGAGACTCTCCTCTCTCTGGATCAGCATTTCCTCTTGCCCCTATGTCACTTTGTGCATCCTCCTCTTGAGCCAAATGGACTCTCCTATTCCCTTCTTGGCTGCTACTACCCATTTTCTTAGGAAGTGCTTGTATGGAGCAAGTGCAATATGTAGAGGTAGAGTTATGGAAGGTCAACTAAGTATTTGTTTCTTTTCATTTTTTATATTTCTTTATCTCTTTATCAATCTATCTCTCTATCTATACCTCTTTCTATCTGTCTTGCTTTAGTATTCATTTCTATATGTGTCTTTCTCTTACTACTTCATCTACAAGTTGCAAACAAATCATCCTTCTTCCACCAATGAGTCATTCCATTCAAGAAAGACCATGTATGATGATATCAATGCACAAAAAAATAGGGAGACAATTGCTAGACTATGGTCTAAGTTAAAAAGAAAAGGTGATGGAAAATATTATTGTCCTTGCAAAATTTGTAAGGGCTTAAAGACTCAAAGATATCTAATCAAAACAACTAAGGAACATTGTAGGCAACATGGTCACATTAAAGGGGGAAATAAATATTGTCCATTGGTATGTATTTTAATAATTTATAAAATACATAAGACATGATTTGATGATGACATCATGGTCATGGCTAATATAAGGTCATCATTTTCATATAGGTCAACATCCCTGACTTTCATGTTATGGAACATGACAATTTGGAAATGCAGATTTCCAAATGAGGGAACATGGAGGTGTGAATATTGAAGTAGAAGGTAATGATACCATGGAAGAAGGCCACGATGATGAAGATCATGATGATCAAGATGATGATTATGATGATGTTGACATAGAGCTTGATGTACCTATACTTGAGAAGGCACACGAGCCCCTATACGAAGGCTCTGAAACAACTCTTCTTGTTGATGTATTGTTGTTGGTGAACTTTAAGGTTATGAATGGTTTATCCAACATAGCAATGAAACATATGTTAAGGTATGTCATCTTCTTTCATTATTTTACTCATAGTTCCCTTACAATTAACATTGGGTTTGTGTAGCAATTAATATTCTTTAAATTAACAATTTATATTTTTGGTCATAGGTTGGCAGGTGAGTTTTTGTTACCACCATCAAACATTCTACCTCGCTCATACTAACAACTAAAAATAAAGAATATCCATAAAAATGAAAGAACAAAAATTATACAAAAAATTATCAATTATTGTAAAAGCTTTGTTCTCATAGTAGCCTTTTAAACTACACAAAATTTGATTATAAATCATAATTGCTCGGTGTAGACTCAGGATATCATGCACATTTCTTCCTCCTTCGCATTTTTTTGTATGAAATAAATCATGTGATGTACGAAAAAATGGTGTGGAGGTAGAAATGTGCATGATACCTTGAGTCTTGCACTAAGAAATTATGCTTTAGAATTAAATTTTCTGTCATCGAATGTATGGTACCATTGTAGAAAATTAAGGGGTGTTGGTCAAAATTTCAACCAACAAAGGTCACACATTTCAATGACGATTGGTCGATTCTGTTGTCCATGCTATGGCACCATCATAGACGATTAAAGGGATCTTGGTCACAATTTTAAGCAACAAAGGTTACAAATTTCAACAACGATTGGTCATTTTTGTTGTCGAAGGTTTGGCTTCATCGTCAAAAAAGTCAAGGGGTTTTGGTCAAAATTTTGACCAACAATGGAAGCAAATGAGAAAATAAGCATTTAGGCTAGACTTAGAAAATTGACGAACCTCTCATTAGTAAGTTGACCTTTCTAAAGTGAAAATTTTGATGAATAATGAGTGTGATGAAAAATCGACTAAAAAAGATCAACGACAATTTTAGTCATCTTTTCAACCAACTATGGTCAAAATTTTGACATTTTCTCGTCAAAATTTAGGGCTAAATTTACTAGTGCAGGGTGATTGAAATCCTTTAACATGGTCACATTTAATAGTGTGTATTGTAACCTTTAATAGGGTTGCCCTTTCATAGTGTATCACTTCAGAAGAGTGAAAAAGAGTATCATGTTATTGGTGGTTTTTCCCAAATTGGGTTTCCACGTAAATCATTGTGTCAAGTGTGTTGATGAATCTATTATGTTTCATGTTTACATTTTTACAAGTTGATTTAAGAATAACCTACAAGTTTTAAGTGATTGCATAATCTTATGGATGCATGCATGAAGATAAATGTTTTATGGGTTCACTAAGTTGTGAAAAGTTTTATTTATGCATTTGGACCTTGGATAATTGATTCGCCCCCCCCCCCCCCCCCCCCCCCCACTTAGTTATTCCAAAGTATTCCAACATCCGACTACACCCACGCTTGGACAATGCCACAATGTGCAAGTGTGTAGTTGTGAACATGCACATGATGTACACCTTGTCAAGGTGTGCATGTGTGCTATTGTGCAACTATGCACTTTTCCATCTCCAAGAGAAATTTGCGCACCTAACACACCTTCCAAGGTGTGCTAATGTGTATAAACTAGCTTTTGGGGGGAAAATCCACTATCTTATCTATTTTGAATGGTGTTGACCTAATTTTTGATAGGTTGGATCTTGTGGAGTCCTCTTTTGGGTCTTCCAACATGAGATAACTAATGTTTTCTTCTTTGTGTAGATAAAAAAGACATCCTTAACTTGTTGAGGTCATAACTTTTGACCTAGAGCTCAAAATTCAAAACTGTTTACACCATTGGAAAGAAGAACTAAAAATCTAATTTTACTCCCTAAAATAGGGAGCCTTTGGTTAACCAAATTTAGGGACTGATGAAAGTTTCAACTTGAAATTTTGAGTAGAAGTCCTCTAAAAAAGCTAGTTAAAAATGCCTAGAAAATCTTGTTAGAAAAATATTTAAAAATTTCAAACATCTAATCATTTTTGAGAAACTGGATCACTTGGTCTCTAACCAGGAAGGATTAGGTAGTTAGAGAGAAGAAAAAATCAAGGCATGGACTTCATAGTGCATGAAGATGTGCATAACACAAAGGTGTGCAAGTGCACATAACACACATGTTCATAGATCATCATAGCATCTTCATCATCAACAACAATAGAGATATCAACTAAGCTGGTAACCTTCACCTTCAAAGGAGTCACACGTAAGTTTTGATTTATGAAGTTACACTAAATATCAAAGATAAAGAGGTTGGAAAAATGAACTAGAACATGCTCATCATCTTATGCAACTATTAATGACAAGATTCAACATAGGTGCCTTGGGATTTCAAATAGAAGAAGCAAAAGGAGTTTAAATCTATGAAAAAAATTGGCTATAAAGAGGGTATAAATCATCAAAAAATGGCAAAATAAGTACACTAGAGTGCTCCCAGACCTTGTCTAAGAAAAACCCAAGAACCATTTTCAAAATTGAGAACTTTGATTTTTTGGTGAATTGAGCACCTTGCACAAATTTAATGTAGGTGCGCTACTCCAGAGGTACGCTATTCCAAAGGTGCACTAAATTTTTTGAAAAATTCAAAGGTGCGTCAATAGTTAGCTACTAGTTTCAAATTTAGAGCTTTCCATGCATTGAAAATAAATTCTAACGATAGTTTAACTCCTAGAAACATTTAGAAAAGGCTAAGCTTCCATTTGTAGAGCTTCCAGTGACTCCTAGATCCTCTTAGAACTTCCTTATTCTTATCTACTTATTCTTTGTTCATTTTAAGACATGTAAAGGCTCATGCACCCATTAATTCATACAAACAAGGTGGAGACCTACTTAGCACCATTTAAAGAGTCAGTTTGTATATAATTAGCTTTCTTTTATTAGTTTTGAGCATATCTTTACATTAAGAGATCTCTAATTCTCAACACAAATTGAGGAGATGATTTCTTACAAATTTAAGAATGTAATATGTATTCCAAGCTATTATTTTGATGCAATAATATATGCTATTGGTGCTCTCATTCTAAGTGTAGTTATTCTTGCTAGAGTGTGTTATTTTTGTGGATTCTTGTTCATGATAATAATGGAGCCAATAATTTTTTTGTTGTTGACTTGATCATAGGATATTTTTAGTTCTAGCGTTTGCCACATGTTGACAAATTCTGCTAACATACCAAGTTGGAGACAAGATCACTCCATTTTCCAGCATAGCTTCTCATCTCACATGAGTGCACTTTCCATGGCCTTGTGATTTGATAAGAAGTGAAATATCTTTTGGTTCTATTAAATTTCCATCGATGATTGCATCAATGGATTTGAGAAAGTGTTGCTCCTATTTTTATTAGTTTCCTACCTGCTCTTTTCAATGATTTAATTCACAGACATGTTGTTACTATGGTTTATATCTGTTAGGAATTTCCATTTGATGCTTTTTACTTTCATCTCTTGTTACCTCATTTTTGTTATTTGCTTTGCTAACCCTTGGTTAAATTAGGAATTCATATATTTTCATTTTTAGATCGTATTCATTAAAAAATAGAAAATACCAAAAATATATCTCTTTTTGTGGTTAATTTTTAAATAGCAAGAAGATTGATCATCTTATCTAAAATTGATTCAAACTAGAAAAGGCCTCTTTGTGAACAAAAACATTTATCTTTAGCTAAGTGGATTCTAGTAGGTTACAAGATCAGCTGAAACCTTGGAGTTTATCCTAGATCATCTTTTTAAGATAAGAGTTTGAAAGGATTCATATCATTAACCATCATGCAAAACAACAGATCAATAGGCATACAAGATTGTATCATGTGAATTTTGATAACTTGGTCAACATAAGCAAGAATAAAAGAGTGAGAAGCATTCTACGTCTAAGGAAACCTAATATGGGCATGCGTAAAAAATGTCAAATTGGAAAGATGGGAAAGACAAGCTTCAAAAGCAAGAATTATCATTCTAAAGAAGTTTTAGAGTTGGCTCATTCAGATCTTTGTGGACCTATTGGCATAGAAAGCTACTATGGAGATAAGTATTTTATTTTATTTATTGATGATTATTCTAGGATGATGACAATGATGTACTTGAAAGATAAATCTAAAGCCTTTCAAAAATTCAAGTATTATCTAGCTAGAGCGAAAAAAGAAACAGGAAAGAAACTAAAAGGATGATATCCTCCCTACAAACTATATAGTTGACCAATTTTCATAAAATCAAAAACATCATGGATTTTTCCAAAAATTTCAGCATTTGATCTTCATGATCTGCATAGTTTGTAGTCAAAAACAAGGAATTTTTTGAAAAAAATCACTACATTTTCGTGAATTTGGAAAAAAGAAGTTTGACTTTGTTTTGTCTTTAGTGCATTTTGTCTAGACATTAGCCTTTCCCAAACTAAAATGTCTAAGGTCAAACAAAGGAGGAGAATTCATCTCAAATGAATTCAATAAATTCTTTAATGAAAGAGGAATCAAAAGTCATGTACCTAAACTTGGTACACCTCAGTAGAATCACATAGTAGAAAGAAGAAATAGATCCATCATGGATTGTGCAAGAACACTGATGATAGAGAAAAATGTTGCAATCAAATACTAGAAGTAAGTAATCAGTACAAAAATTCATACCTTAAACCAATTTTAGTTGAACAAAGATATATATCAAACACCTTATGAATTATGGTATGGCTATAAACCTAATGTCTATTATTTTAAAGTATTTTGAAGCAAATTTTATATCTTAAAAGAAACAAGAAAAGAAAAATTTGATGTGAAAAGTGATGAAGGCATATTCCTAGGATACTCCAACAAAAGAAAAGCATACAAATGTCTGAATCTTTGTACTCACAAGGTTATAGAAATTGCACACGTAAAAATTGATGAGTTTGCAGAAAAGAGTGAAGAACAAAGCAAAAAAGAACCTGAAAACTATAGAAGCTTTGTCTACTCTGAACCTAATACTTTACCTGAAATTCGTGAAAATGCAATTGGAAATTAGTAGTCTTCACCACTTGAGTCCCCTAAAGCACTAGTTCAACTTGATTTGCAGCAAGTACAACCTGAGTTATAGTATGAAGGACCTGACTCACAGTCTTAAGGACCTGAGTTATAGACAATGAGATTTGAGCATGATTTAGAAGATCATTTTGAGCATGGTGAACCAAGTTAGTCAAGTCCAAAATTTAGAAAGAAGGAACTTGTACTTGTTAGATATGTCAGAAGGCATCATGCACTTGAGAAAATCATTAGAGACTAGTCAGAAGGCACAATGACAAGAAAAAAACTAAAAGTTACATGTTTGCTTATTGGATTTGAACCTAGAACTGTTAAAGATGCATTAGACAATGAAAGTTGGATTGAGGAAATGAATGAAGAGATTGAAAAAATTGAAAGAAATAAAACTTGGATTCTTGTTCCTAGACCCAAGGAAAAAAATGTAATTGGAAAAAAATGGGCATTCATAAATAAGTTGAATGAAAATGGAGAAGTATCAAGGAACAAGGAAAGGTTAGTGTGCAAAGGTTATGCTCAAGGAGAAGATATTGATTATGGACAAAAAATTTCTCCTATTGCAAGACTAAAAGGTGTTAGAACACTACTTTCTTATGCTTCACATTAAGAATTCATAGTATATTAGAAGAAGAAGTCTAACAAAAGGGATATTGTTTGCATATTACACAAAGTTTTATATGGTCTCAAACAAGCCCCCAAAGCCTCATATGAAAGATTGCATAGTTATCTAATAAGAATTGGTTTTTAAAGGAAAAATGACAACAACAACCTATACATCGAGTAAGGACCACAAAAGAAGATATTGCTGGAAAACATTTTTGTAAATGATATATTATGCACTGGACATGATGACTTATGCAAAAAAAAAATTGAAGAAATGAGTAAAGAATTTGAAATGCCAAAGTTTAGAGAGATTAAATTCTTTTTGGCCTTCAAATTCAATAGAAGAAGAATGGCATCTACATTACTCAGTCAAAGTTCATTAAGGAGATATTAAAGAAATTTGGAATGGAGGATTCTAGACCAGTTGGAACACCTATGTCTACTAGACATAAGCTTTCCAAAAAATGATGATTCCAAAGAGGTAGATCAAACTACATATAGATCAAAGATTGGAAAACTTCAGTATGTATTAAACACAAGATTTGATATTGCATTAGCAATTGTTATAGTGGCAAGATTTTTTGTTGATCCAAAGGAAAATCATATGATGGAAATAAAAATAATTATGAGGTATCTAAAAGGTACTGAAGATTATGGTTTGTGTTATAAGAAAGGAGGAAAATTTGAATTAAAAGCCTTCATTGATGCTGATTGGGTAGGAAGTATTGGTGACAGGAAAAGCACTAGTTGTGGAGCATTCTTTCTTGGAAAGAGGCTAGTGTCTTTAACAAGCAAGAAACAAAATTGCATCTCCCAATCTATAGTAGAAGCTAAATATGTTGCAATAGTAGTTAATTGTTCCAACATCAATTGGTTCAAACAACTATTGTCAAGTATGAAGGAAGAAATCAAGGATCTAGTAGTTATCTTCTATGAAAACACCAATGCAATGAACATATCCAAGAATCCAGTGATGCATACCAAGATAAAGCACATTGCAATAATTTTTTTTTTTTGCAAAGAATTAGTGCAAGACAAAGAGGTGAGGTTGGAATATGTCAACAACAAAGAAAAAATTATAGACATATTCACCAAGAGATTAAGTAAAGATTGATTTTTGTATCTAAGAGGTAAGCTAGGGGTCATCCCCCTATATGAAGCTCACTAAACAAATATTAGTGATCCATCAACCGAGCATTTGAAGATCAGTCAAGTTGATGCAATATTGTTAGAGAAGATTGTATATGAATTAGTACATTAGGTACATGGTAAATACATTGAGTGTTTTCTATGGCATGAGATGTCAAAGAGGGGCAGTTTGTTGCCATATCAGAGAAATTTTGTATTAGCAAGTTTATATCAGATATCAGCAAGTTAGAGGAAGAGATTGTAGTCACAGTATATCATTCTAGAGGGGGAGATTCATGTCAAAGTGAGTTCTCACTGATAGAGGAAGTTCTCATGGATGAGAATTAGAATGAAACTAAGGATATTATCCTTAATTATATTTTTCTCTAAAATTTATTTATATTATGACATGTTGTATTGCCATTAATGCCAAAGAGGGAGATTTTTGAAAACAATTATTCAATTGTATGTTGACTTTGATGTTACACAAAATGTCAAGCCTGTACTAAGTAGTCAATGATAGTCAAGCTCATTCGAGCATCAAAGGCAGTTCTTGTATATGTTGAGTATTCAATTATAATCAAGTTCAAAGACAATATTGACCGAGCTCAATTGGTTAATGAAATGAAGTTTGTATTAGTTGAGTTCAATCAATTCTTAAAGGGAAGTTAGCATGAAGCCAGTACTTACCAAGTTGGGTCAGTTAACATTAGTACTGATGTGTTAACCGAGTACTCAATTATGTATTAGTTTACTTCAACATATTAAGCTTGATAAATTTTTTGGTTAATAAAAGATAACTTAAGGGATGATAATTGTTTGATAAAAAGAGTATTCAAGCTGACTTCACAAGGTGAATCATATAAATGAAAGGTCAAGTTGAGGATCAAAATGTGGAATTAAAGAAGATGAATAAGGAAGCAAATTTAGAAGGATATATGTAAGAGGATAGAGTATCCAAGTTGACCGAGATGCAAAGAACATTTTGATCTAGGAGGATCAAGTAATCAAGCCAGAACTGAGATCTAAATCAGCAAAGTTAGTTGCATTAGGAATCAGGTCAAGTCATTGTTACTCTCTAATAATTGTAGAAATGAATCAAATCTCTTAATAGAATTAGCCTAACAACTATTTTAGAAAATTCTCTAACAAGGTATAATTTCTAGATTGAAGTGTGTGAAGACCTCTAAAAAATCCATTCCTAATAAGGTGAATTAAATCCTCTAATAGGGTCACACCTAATAGTGTATTTTGTAACCTTTAACAAGGTTGGCTCCTAAAAGGGCTCACCTTAGAAGAGTAAAAAATAGTAACTAGTTGCAATTGGTGGTGTTCCCAAATTGGGTTTCCATGTTAAATCTTGGTGTCTCTTGTGTTCATGTTATTGTTGGAAATATAGGATAGGCTAGGTTACTGAGAGGGGAGGGTTGAATTAGGAACCAATAAAACTTATTCTTATTTCACCAATTAATCCTTCATATATATTCTGATGTAATTGCGTGCATGAAAAATTAAAAGCATTAAAATATTCATAACACTTTGACACAAGATATGGTCACCTAGAAAAATTCCAAATGGAAAATAAAACTAGGGTGGGGATGATATCCAAAAGATTTAGTATTGTAGTATAAAGTTGGCCAGTTAATGCTTACAATTGATCACTTCTAATGATATGCCTTGTTACGAGAAATAAGGACTGCTAGATCCACCTTGCTAAAGGATATATAGAACATACAATGAAGTATGCACTCGGTAAAGATATTTGTAAAAGATTGTTAAGTCTACCTTGTGAAAGGATTTAACTATTCCACCTATTAGGATGAACTAGTGATTGATCTCTAATCTACAACTTTGATTTGCTGGATGAGATTCCTTTGGAGTGTAATGATCACCTTCCTATAATAGATAAGTCTTCTCTGCTCCTTATGCTGCTTGTAGCCTTCTTAATTCACAACTTTGATCTTATTATATTCGCATTATATTGTCTTTTATATCTCATTTGGATGTGATACAATGCATTACATATATACCAATCCAAATTACAATTCATCAAAGTTAGCTACAATACAAGTTTCACCAAAATACAAAAAGTTGGCTCAACTGCTAGTACTTGGGTTTTGAAGACAAACTTGGTGAGGTTCTGATACGTGCCAACCATTGTCAATACTCAGGATTATCATGCTCTTGGTAGATGTAGAAGATCGGTTCAGACTAATCACTTTCAGGTAGTTTGAACTTGGTCAGCACTGGTGACTCAGTAAACACTATGAAACTTGACATATAAACTGAATCATTTGGTAGATGCTACAAGACTCGGTCAACACTAACACTACAAGCTTGGTATAAACTAAATCACTTGGTTGAAACTTCCTGGCTTGGTCAACACTTGATTCACATCATTGATGCTACAAATTTAGAAAATATTGGACACCACAGTTTTTACTATGCAACTCGATAAATACTATGAAGCTTGGTTTGCATTGATACACATCAACTCGATAGATACTACTTGGTGTGAACTAAATATTTATTCCAGAACTTAGTAGCAACTATAGAACTTGGTAGAACCTAAATTTCTTAGTTAACACTATAAACTACAAGATAAGCTCGATAGCTTCTAACCATTTGATTAAGTGTGAGTCACTAATAAACAAACTTGTCCATAATGTCAATAATCTCCCCCTTTGGTATTAGTGACAAAACCACTTATCAATCAAAAACTAAATTCTCAAAATTTCAAGTTCAAAAAATCTTTAGTCTCCATCTTATGTCTTTAACTCGGTAACATACTATGTTTTTGAGATTTTTCAAAATTGCTTTTGTAAGAGATGTTTTCTAATTAACTAAACATGAATATTATGCTACTCCCCCATACATATATACATATTATACTTTACTTTCTATATATCACATATCTTTATATCACATCTTCTCCCCCTTTCTATCTTATATCTCATCTTCTTCCCCTTTTTGACACAAATGTCAAAGGTGTATGCTACATGGTAATGCCAAAATGTGAGGAGAAGTTAGAATGTACCTTCAAAATCAATGACATCATCTTGTCCCAATTTTCCTATAAGTCCATAATGCAATCTATATTTTTGTTGATAAGTCCATCATGTGATTAGATATGGAGAAGATATTATCATGGATGAGATTTTTGACATGTGCAATGTGTTTCTGCAATGCATCCATGTTAGGGAGAATCATGCCTTGGATTTCTATAAGTGTGGCCCTAATTCTAGCTTCTTCCCTTAATAATTCTACTTTCATATTAGTCAAAAAATTGATCTTTGAGTAGTGAGCAGAACTATAGCTCGGGTCAAGTGACAACTGGTGTGCACTTGCCTTCAAGTCTTCATCTAGCTTAGATATATTACCTTTGATTTCCTAAGTGAAGACAGATGTATTGTAGGGCCCATTTGCCATTGCACCAAAAGCCATGACTGTTAGTGAACATGGAACACCACATAATTAACCACCTGTGGGTAGGGGAGCGCGTCGCATCACCCAACAATCTCCCCCTCGACGTGTATACCATGTGCTTATGTGGGTCGAGAAGGCACCGAGGAGATTTGAACCCATGACCAGGCCAAAACCAAGCTCTGATACCAATTGTAGGGCCCATTTGCCATTGCACCAAAAGCCATGACTGTTAGTGAAATGGAACACCACATAATTAACCACCTGTGGGTAGGGGAGCGCGTTGCATCACCCAACATGTATCACATAAATTGTTGAATAATGAGGTTACATTATTTCTAGAAGTTTCTAATAAGCTGAGAAAAGTAGATAGTTCTACTTTATATAGTACAATTTTTTGTCCAACTTGCTCATATACTTAGTTCTCAAATTTCCTCTCTACTCTATGTAATAAAAAAAAAAATCCATTCAAATCTTCATTGAATTTTTGAACAAATTATGCTAACTAAACCAAAATAGGTTGTGTACTATCAACCTTGGTACTTAGTGCATCTACAAGTATATTCTTCACATCTTCAAGCACTCTCTTCTCTTCTCTAAGCTTCTGCTACTTAGCTTTCTTCTACAATAGTTCACCTACAATGTTCATTTGATGAGGATTCAGAGTAGAGATATCCTAATTTGGGATAACTATGTCCTCATCAAGATCAATGTCTTCTTCTTTACCTTTGTCTTTGCGTGGAACTTTAGTACTCGGTTGAGTCTTGCTCTCAACTATCTTTGTACTTACTATTTGTATACTTGGAATAGAAAAAATAGTAGAAATATAAGGGCTAGCAAGAAAAGTAGATATTACACTGACAGTAGAAATACCTACTTACTGTGTAGTCAAATTTGATGATGGAGGAAGCACTAGTTGCTCAGTAGATGAATTACTGATTACTTTAGTCAATATGGTACTTAGCTAAATAGGTGCAAAGATTAGTTGGGTGCATGGTGTTGTAGTTGCTTCCACAACCAACTCAGTAGAATCTTTCTCTAAGCTTGATGGAATTAAAGCTTTGCTCAGCAAGTGAGGAAAAGAGGCCATAACTATTGTTGGAATCTTCTCTAGGTTGGTTTCTGTAATACTCTGAATCTCAGGGAGATTCTTCTCGGTAGCTTCCTGTTCTTGCTCCTCATCATCCAAATTTACATCATCTACTTCTATATCTTCATCATTAATGTCATCATCTACGTCACTAACATGAACAAAAAAATCACTCTGTTGATGAAGTTTGTAGATATTCTTTCATGTAGTTGTAGCTATCTTCACAACATGTTCAATGTCATTAATGAATATAATGCAAGTGTTGAATTTCAGAGTGAGTTTCTTCTTATTTTTCTTCATGGATTCTTTCACATCTTTATCACTAAGGCTTGGCATGAGCTGCCTCAGAGTCTATTCAAATATATCTTTAGCAATTTTTTTTGCATTTTCTCATCTAGGCTTGATTCTTTCCATAAGCTCATTGGGAATTTGTTGTGCAAGTTGATCAAGCATTCCTACTTTCATATCTAAGAGGTTTGAAATTTTCCATGCTAGCTCCTACATTAATTTCTTTTAATTTTTCCTAAAATGTAGGTGGAGGCCTTTTCAAAATAATTTCCTCTGCATCTTCTTCACCTAATTTCAATTTTTTTCTTTATCTAGATGTTCTTATTGTGAATACTATAGTAGATGACTTGGTAGGTCTGGTTATGATAACCTTTACCTTCTTCTTGATTGGCTCTTCTTCTTCATATTTTTTTCTTCTACCTCATCTTCTACATCATCTTCTTTCACATCATCTCCTTTTCCTCGCGTCAATAGGAGAGTAGAACTTTCTTGCCTTAGTTTTTCTATCCTCTTCATTCCTTTGTTGACTGCTTGAGGAAGCTTAATTTCAAGTTTTATTATAGCTTTGGCTTCATCAAAAGTACCAAAATATGTGGCCTTGGGATCCATAAGTTCATTCAATAGTGCCTCAATGATATCCTTACTTTGATTAATGTTAACCTCATAGCTTAGAGGCTTAACCCACACCACTCTAGGTTTGACTACTTGAATATACACTTTGTCATAGTTCACCATGAAACAAACATCAACCTTGTAATCCTCTACAAGTTTCTTAGGGATTTTGAATCTACTATTCATCTTTTCCTTGTATGAATCAAAGTAACTATATATGATACTAAAAATGTTCTCACCCATCTCTGCTATATATTCATTAATTTGATATAGTATTGGTACGTCTTTTCTCCATATGACTAAACCTTTTGAAGGGAAAAACTTTTGCACAAAGAAGAATAAACAAGCCAAGAGTGAGTCAAACTTACATAGGTTGTTCTTTGAGGTCCTGATGCTCTCCATGTTCTTGTTTAATTGATTCACCATTAGCTTGGCATGGTCGAGGGACATGTTGTTCTTCACCACCTTGAGAGCCAAATCAACTACCTCACATGGGACATTGTTGAGATGATTGGATCTATAGATCTTATGACCTATCACATGAATTCCAAATTTTATTTCCATAATAGTCAGATTGTTGATCTTCATGCTTCCACCATCCCACTCGGCAAGAGTTTTTCTTATCAATTTTACTGGACTTAGGGCTTTGGTAGTCTTTACTTTGTTCAACATTGGGAGCCCTATGATTTGATGAATCATTTTCTTTGTTATTTGAATAGTTTGTTCCAATCATAGCTTCCCATTGTGTACACGGCTAAAGATAAACCCTATCCATTTTATCTCAAAGTCTTAGGCCATATGCAGAATGTTCGTTAAACCCCTTGTCTCCAAATGTTGATGCCCAAGTTTCAACACACCATTCTCACATAAATTTTCCAAAGTCTCATCCATCTCTATGCTTCCAATATCTTATATTAAACAAAAAAAATGTGAATAAATATCATTAAAAAGTAATATCTTTGGTGGAAGCTGTGACTGAGCTTTGGTTGGATCAAGCACTTCTACAATTACCAAACTTAATTTGAAGTTTGGTGCCTTCCAATCAACTCCTTGAACCAAGCTCTTAGATCTTTTCTTGTTTATGAAAACACAAAAACCTTTCAATAGAAAATGCACAAGTCACTTGGAAGCATAGAAATCACCCTTTGCAAATACCTCTTTGAAAATTCATGCTGATAAATGAATTTGATTCTCTTCCTTTTAACAAATTTTCACTTTCCAATCGCCATAAATTCTTGGTATAATCACTTATTCAATGACAGATTTCTTCACTTCATTTCAACTTTAGTGCTTGGTAGAGTCATTCATAACTTGGTGTCCATGCAATGTTTTAGTGTATCCCGACCTTGCTTGGTAGTGTCTTGCAACCTAGAGTTGTAAGGTCTAGATTTTCCTTAAACACTCGGCAATCCCTTTGCATCTTGAATGTTGATATGGATCTTTCCTTCTAGCTAGTAGGAACTAATGTAAGATGTTTGCTTTAGAGTCTTAGTTTCAATCTTCGCTATGGAAGATCAAGTAGAAATACTTGAGTCACCCAATTCTTGATTGACATGTGCTTCATGGCTCAAACTTGCATTCTCACAAGATTTTGAAATCCATTCCTACCTCATCTGCTTTTTGATATTGTTAGCTTTGGCTTTCTTTTCATCTTCAATCCTTCTAGTGTTCATATAGTTCTTGGCAAGATGTCCAAGTTTTGTACAAATAAGAAATCTTCTAGTGGTGTCTCTTGTCCTTGTGTGATGTTTCACACAATTTTCTCCAATGTGCCCAAATTCTCCATAGTAGTGATCTATACCATGTATTGTAGTCCCGACCATATATAGCTTTCACAATCTATTTTTCTGGGTTCAATATCTTCTTTTTTTGTTCAGAAGATTTGTGCCCATGCTTCTTGCATTTGTGACATTTACATTCAAATTTAGGTTTCTCTTTTCATTCATTAGCATCATGACCATGCTTATTGAAATTATAACACTTTCCATTGAATTTTTCTTTACCATGACTACAACATTTGTTTGATGTATGACCTAACATACCACAATGATTGCAAGTAGGCCTTTTATTCTTTTGAGCTCATTGCTTGGATGATTCACCTTCTTCTATGTATCCTATTCTTGCTTTGCCTTTCTATCTATATTGACTTTTCTCATTTAACTAATTCATGTCTATTTGAGATTTCAACATCCTCTCATTGGTTGTCTTTTTAGTGTTTAGATCATTTCACAATCTTTCATTCTTTAATCTTAGATTCATGATTTCTTTATTTGCATTAGTAAGCTGATCAATGAAGTCTACCTATTGAAGGGATAGATGTTGAATTTCATTGTTCTTTATTTCTATCTCTTCTTTGGATTTTTTTTTCTTCCATGACTTGACACAATCTTATTAACTGAATTTCTTTTTCTCTTTTCAATTTTCTAACTTCTTGAAGATTAAAATTCTTTTCTAATAGTTCTTTGATTGACTCATTTACTTCATATGAATTTCTTTCTAGATAGATATCTTTAGTTCTTTCTTTACTATAAAGTTTTTCGTTCATTTATACTGCAAGATCTTTTCTTCTTTTTAAGGATTGAGAGAGGTGCTCCTTTACTTTCTTAAGTTGTCCATTAGCCAATTCCAAATCCATCTTTTCATTATCAATAGCCTTATCTAGCCTGAATACCTCCATTGCCTATAATCTTTATTCAAGCTGTTAAACTTCTTCTCTGAGAACCAGAAAGCTTTGATACCAATTGTTGGAAATATAGGATAGGCTAGGTTACTAAGAAGGGAGGGGTGAATTAGGAACCAATAAAACTTATTCTTGTTTCACCAATTAATATTTCATATATATTCTTATCTAATTGCATGCATGAAAAACTAAAAGCATTAAAACATTCATAACACTTTGACACAAGATATGGTGACCTAGAAACCTTCCAAATAGAAAGTAAAACTAGGGTTGGGATGACACCCAAAAGCTTTAGTACTGTAGTATAAATTTTTCTTGTTAAGGCTTATAATTGATCACTTCTAGTGATCTACCTTGTTAGGAGCAATAAGGACTACTAGGTCCACCTTGCTAAAGGATTTACAAAATAGACAATGAAGTATGCACTCAATAAATAGATTTGCAAAGGACTAATAAGTCTACCTTTTGAAAGGATTTAACTATTCCACCTATTAGGATGAACCAGTGGTTGATATCTGATCTACAAATTTGATTTGTTGGATGAGATTCCTTTGGAGTATAATGATCACCTTGTTGTGATATATAAATCTTTGCTACTCCTTATACTGCTTGTAGCCTTCTTAATTCACACCTCTTCTCTTATTATATTCATATTATATTTTCTTTTATATCTCATTTCGATGTGATACAATACATTACATATATATCAATCCTAATTATAATTCATCCAAGTCGGCAACAATACAAGTTCACCAAAATACACAAGGTTGACTCAATTACTAGTATTTGGGTTTTGAAGACAAACTCAATGAGGTTCTGATCCTCAAAAACCATTTTCAACACTTAGCATCATCATAATCTCGATAGATGTAGAAGCTTGGTTCATACTAATCACTTCCAAGTAGTCTAAACATAGTCAACACTAGTGACCTTGTGAACACTACAAAACTTGGCATATAAACTGAATCACTTGGTTAATGATGCAAGACTCAATCAAAACTAACATTGCAAGCTTGGTATAAACTAAATCACTTGGTTGATGCTTCCTAGCTTAGTCAACACTTTATTTACATCACCGATGTTGTGAACTCAGTAAACACTAGAGACCACAGTTTACATTATACAACTCGATAAATACTATGAAGCTTGGTTTGCACTGATACACATCAACTTGGTAGATACTACTTGGTGTGAATTGAATACTAATTCTAGAACTTGGTAGCAACTATAGAACTTGCTAGAGCCTAAATTACTTGGTTAACACTATAAACTGCAAGATAAGCTCAATAGTTGCTAACCATTTGAGTTAGTGTGAGTCACTAATAAACAAACTTGACCATAATGTCAATAGTTATTTCCTTTATACTTTTTCAACTAAGTTATTTATGGTTAAACACAATAAATATCTTAAGGTCTAATTATCTCTATGCTAACTGAGTGATAGTACTAAATCCAATGTTAACCAAGTTACAACAAAAAATTTAGTGTTAATCGAGTATCAGTAAGGATTTAGTTTAAAGTTTTGTTGACATCTAAAGGGACTTGGATTTGTAGTAACTAATTCACCCCTCCTCTCTTGGTTACTCCTCCTCACTTCCAAAAATATCTAATATTAGTATTATCTCACTAAATAAGATAAATTAAGTTTAAATATAATTTAATTCAGTCAATAATAAATTTATTAGCCTTTGTAAATTGTTTTACAATTTTGTCTTCAATAAATCCATATCTTTCTTGTTCTAAACGTGTCAAAATGTATAGATTCACTTTAAAATGAACAAATCTAATATTAGTATTACAACTAAGAAATGAGATAAACAATTTGAGGGAAATCAATTCAATTAGTTCTTAATCATATTTAGAATTTCTTATTCAATAAAGTCATGTCTTCTCTTATTCTGAATGCAAAGAAATCTATAGATTTGCATTTCATATGAACACATTTGTTAATCTTAGATTGGTTTTGACAAAGTAGTGACAAAACACTTAGTCATTATTTAGCAAAGATCAAAGCATGTCGAGCATAATTGTTTAGATAGTACATGCTCAATAATATTATAGTCAATGTCAAGCACTAGTAGGTGTCGAGTAGTTAGTGTGTGCTAAGTCATCTAGGTGTTGAGCTATTCAAGAGTCAAGTATCAATATTAAGAGCATAGTGAAGGCCAAGCATCAGAGCCTTTGGATGTTGAGTGAACAATTTATGACATAGATGTTTGTAATGGCACAAACTTTTATGAAAACCATTTTTGGGCTGACATAATCATAATTTTGATTATAAGTATGGAGTCATATTATGAATCCTTGTGAAATACATGCAACCAATCAGATTGAGGGAAGCATTAGGTGACAATAAGGATCAACCATAATCATTGATTCTTATCTAATCCATCACCACCAATGTTTATTTAAGAAGGATAAACCTTAAGAATTTTAATGAATGTGCAAGGAGATGAATACTAAGAGTGAAGAGGTCATTCATGATGATTTAAATGGCTATGATAGAGTTATGCATTGTAGAATCAGTTTGAGAAGAATAGAGTAAAGAAGTGAAAGGATAGAAGAGACATATCTAATCAAGATGATCAAGGTTTAAATAGTAAGAAGGAGATTTGAAATCAAGCTGCAAGGTGCTAACTAAAGGATCATGATGTTGAATCATTCTAACAAGTGATACAAAGAAAATATCTTAACTAAGTAGTCCTAACAGGCCATTTTAAATATCTTAACCAAGTGCTTACTTTATTGTAAGTTTAAATCTTCTAACAAGGTGAGACCTAATAGTCTTTGTAAGCCTTTAACAAGGTAGGCCTTTCATAGGATAGATCATAGATTATGATCAAACACATTGTAGTCATAGTAGGCCACAATTTACAACTACATTAGTGAAAATTTGTAGGTATCATCCCCACCCTAGTTTTAGCTTCTCATTGGAGGGTATCTGGGTAACCAAATTTATTGTGTTATGTGTTATTTACTTTATGTTATGAATGTGATGTGCGTTAAGTTATTTTATTTTATATGTTAAGTTATGAGATGGATGTTGGCGATATATTTTAGAGGCAAAAATTTTAACTGTTGATTCACCCCTGCTGGTGTAAATAAGTATTTACTATTTACACTTTACTTAAGTTTACTTAGGATAATGCATATTCATATTAGTTGTCATGTAGGCACCTAGGATTTTGCATATTCATATGATTTTTCATGTAGACAACACAATATTTTGCACTCTAATTGAGTACATGTTGTCTACTACATCTCTTTATGAGATACACCTTTGTATTTTTATCCTCTCATTGTTGCACATACATTCATGCACAATGGAGGATAATCCATTCTTGGTGAGCATGTGCTTAGTTGTTACTTATCTCTTTGCATGATTCCTAGTCATCTTAATTACCTTTATATACAAGGCATGTCTATGATGTATTCATCCAATTATTTGTTTAATCCATTCTCATTTGATCATATCTTATCTCTCTTGTGTTGTTTTTTAGCTTCTAGATCTTAGAATTTCATTCTTGCCTTAGGAGAATTCTTTCATGGTATCAGAGCTATACCTAATTCTTATAGAAGTTTCATTACATAGCCATTGGAGAGATTTTTTTGCATATTCATACGAGTTGTCATGTAGAAAACATAGTAGTTTGCACTCTAATTGAGCACATTTTGTCCATTACATTTTTTTATGAGATACACCTTTGTATTCTTATCCTCTCATTGTTGTACATACATTCATGCACAATGGAGGATAATCCTTTCTTGGTGGACATGTGCTTAGTTGTTACTTATCTCTTTACATGACTCCTAGTCATTTTGATTACCTTTATATACAAGGCACGTCTATGATTTATTCATCCAATTATCTAATTAATCCATTTTTATTTGATCATATATTGTCTCTCTTGTGTTGTCTCTTGAGCTTCTAGATCTTGTAATTTCATTCTTTCCTTAGGAAAATTCTTTCATGGTATCAAAGCTATACCAAATTCTTACAACCCACCCCGTCTCAGGACTTACTTTCCTATTGTTATTTCCAAAATTTGGTATTAGAACTTTGTTCTCTAGAAATGAAAATTTTAAAGCATTAGAGGTAAGTTTCTAAAGATGGAGATCTACAAGTTGGGAAAGACTATTGAGAACCAGAAGATTGAAATACAACTTACCCTAGATCAACTCAAGGAGGCAAGAGATGAATTGAAATGTTCATTGAAGAGAAGAAAAGAATTGGCTATTCAACAAAATGACACTCAATACAAAGAAGACGGTACAACTAGATTGTTTGAGGATGGTAACTCAAATGAATTTGATGAAACTATTACAGATCTGATGGAAAAGAATGCTACCTTAACTGAAGAAGTCAGAAATATCAAAAGAGAATAAGAAGTACAATTAGTATTACTATATGAGATGACTAAACTGAAAAAGAAAGCTGAAGAATCCAAATCCATGATTGAAGAGGATAAAATAATACTTACTAACAAACTTGAAGAGAAGGCATCAAATCTGCAAAAGCAACAAACAAGGACATCAAACAAATCAATGCCAAACCAAGACCTTAAACACTTAGCAATTTGAAGGATAATGTTATAATTGTTAGAAATATGGTCACAAAACATATGAATGTAGATCTAAGACCAAGTGGACATCAAACAAATAGACAAAGGTACACCAAAGTGGAAACTCCTATGATTGGGATTAAAACACAAGGTACAATTGTCACTATTGTCAAGAATATGGATATGTTCCTGAAAATTGCATAAGGACACATTTTAGAGTCAATTACAATAGATGGTTGAGTGAATTTACATGCTTTAGTTGTTTTAATATCAGTCATGTTAGCAAAAACTATCCAACCAGGTCACCGACACCGAGCAATGAATCTAGTAGAGGTAGAGAAAAGATCAATGTTGAGAAAGTGAAGGTGTAGATGAACAAAAAATGAAGAAAGAAAGAAGATTGTAGCATATCTAGTCTAGATTAGGTCACTTCATCCAATGGATCAGGTGATCACATCACCGTCAACTAGGTAATAAAAGGTATGTGAGGAATTGACATTTGAGAGGTTATATTATGCATCAGTTTTAAATATCTAAGATCTGAAAAAGAATAAATATGCATGAATCAAAATGCAGTGAAGAAGTTAAGAGTAAGAGTTATTCTATAGATATATTATTTTCTATTTTTTTGTTGAGTATGGAAGAAATTGTAGTTATTATCGAGTGATGGAGTCAAGGCTAGTATGAGCCAAGCTCTCTATGTTATCCAAGCATGTTTAAAATCCTATAATAGTCAAGATTATAGATGTATAAGCACTAAGAATTTAATGTCAAATTTGAAGGGTTATATAGTTGATTTTTGACTCATTTTCATTCACAAGAGTTTGAAGAGCATGAAGAACACGAAAGAGATTGGCAAAAGAAGATTCTAGTATTTGCAAACCAAATATAACTGCTACTTGATACCATTCTATAGATTTAAGAGGTATTTAGCTTGTGTCGAGTTACACTATTTTCATTTATCATAAACCTTAGGAAATTAAAATGGCTTCTAGTTCATCATCTATTTTTAGGAAAGAGTGGAATCAAGTTTTCAATGTTTATTTTATTAGCAATGATGTTAGGCAACCCTCATTCCAAGCAATTCCTGAGATTGCATACAAGGGAAACTTGTCTAGAGCACTGTCCATGATACCATCAAAGGTTCTCATGATTCTGGATGTGATATGTTGCTATACTGGAAAGATTGGAGAGGTAGGAGACATGGATATTAGAGATATCTATAGTAAGCTATGTGAAAATGGTATTTTGAGGGAAGAGAATAAGATCGTTGGGAGAAAAGGGTTAACGTGTGCCCTAGAATTTCCTCATATGTTTAAAGCATAATGGATTCAGATTGTTGTAAGTCATATACATGAAAATTAGATTTGGTTAGAGGGTGGACTAATCAAGATTTCTAAGAGGATTGTGAATAGAGTAATAGGGTATCCTACCCTTGACTGACCAAAGAGCATGTAGAATGATGCAAAGGAGGTTATTGAAAATAATACAGGTGTCATGTGGAACAAACAAGGGAAGTCAATAGATACTATTTTTGATCCCATTGTTGTCTTTCCAGTTAGATTCATTACCCATAATTTCTTCCAGTCAAGCCAACTAAACAATATGTCCTATATGGTAGTGGACTTAGGTTACAAAATTGTGAAGAGAGATCATTCCTATGACCTTGTCGTGTTACAACTATAGAAATTATCATAAAACTTAGAAGCCATTAGGAAGGCCAAAACTACATCTTGCAAGTTTGGTTCTTTAATAGTTTGCATATTTTTCAATGTGCAAAACATATTCCCCACTTTTGGTAAATTTTCTTGGAAGACCAATAGGTCAGTTACACAACAAATTACAGAATTCATTGAGCAACTTGGAGAGAATTTTGAGTCAGTCATGAATAGTTATTTTGAGGATTTTAAGAAATCCATGAAACAAAGATTGAGGATTCTTGTATCATTAGTGGAACAACATTACAATGATGTGTGTTTCTTAGTTGATGCAGATTATACATATGTGCAAGAAAAAATACCCAGAGTCAGATGGTAAAAACCCTTGCCATATGGGACCAATGTGGTTGAAGCCTCTATAGAAATAAAAACTTTATTAGTAGAATAAATTGACTATAATGCAATATCCTTTGGAAACTATGATGAGGCAAAATCTAGAATAACAATAAATTTATAGACAACCTCTGTTATAAGAAAGACAAATAAAATAGTGAAGAAACTAAACTAGTAGTTTGGTGAAGGTGATGAGGAAGCAATAGAAGCAAAAGAAGAAGAAGAAGAAGCAAAAGGCCAAGCACCACTAGATTTTACACAAGGCCTAGGAGAAAATGAAGATGTTGATGCAGAAGGTGCCGAGGGAGAAGAAGTCGAGGAAGCACCTAAGGTTGCCAAGAAAAAATGGAAACAAAAGGAACAAGTAGTGAAGAAACCTGAGCAGATTGTGAAGTAGTTACAAAAAAAAGCATGTTGTACATTTAACTAGGTCAAGCACTAGGGAAGCCACTGCATAGGCTAAAGAAGTTACAAAGCCTAAAGGAAAAAGAGCAAGTGACACAATAGAGTTGAGTCATGCTACTCAAAAGACCTTCAAGAGATTAAGGAAGAAGTACAAGCCACCAAAGAATTTAGATGAGGAGAAAACAAAGTCTAATGACTTGAGTCAATTCAAAGTGGTAAGCCACAATCCCTATTCTGACATTGATAACTTGTGTGAAAACATTAAAACCAATGTAGACTTGTCAAGTTTTACACATGTTGATTTTGATAAGCTAGGGAGTGTTGATAAAAATAAGGTTGAAGAAGCCATATATGATATGATGGTTACATTAAAAAGTACTCTACTAGAGATTTATAACTCTTTACCTAAAAGTATTTATGAAAAAGTTTAGCAAAAGTGGCAACTTATTTTGACCACTAAGAGACAAATAATGGAAACTACACTAGCTCAAATGATGCCTGAATTGGATAAATAGATGATTGCTAAGGAAATGGAGAAGCATAAAGGGAAATTTTCTCTCAAATATAGAGAATTCCATATTCTAAAGAAGAAGATAGAAGTTATGGTAACCAAAAGTGCATCAATTTGGAAATCTATTTATGGGTTATCCACTAAAGAAATAACTGAGAACAGAGAACAAGAAAAGAAAGAACCTAATAAGAATAAGGAAGAGAAAGATAAAGAGGGAAACCCAGTCAATGAAGGTAATGTGGAGGTAACTGAAGGAACAATAGAGGAGGAAATAGTTGAAGAATAGCAGCAACATGTATAGGATACATAGATGCCAAGTGCTAGTCCCCCACATGATGACCAAGAGAATCAACAAGACATAGTGAGCATCAAGGATGTTCTTGATAAAACATCACATAATGTCAATCCTTTGAATAAAGATGATTTGAAGAAAATTATGCAAGACTCTACCAATGCAACACTTTTATGAAATAATTGAATATTGGTGAGAGTGGATGAAATTCCAAAGGAAGAAGTTGCATCTACAGGAGAGAACCAACAAGACACATCAAATGTGCCCCCAACAACTACAAAGATAAAGGAAAATGAATCACTAGATCTACAAAGAGGTCAAAGTATAAACTTGGAATAGAAATTTGTTACAACTAAGACACCATCTATTATGCCAACTGTTGACGTGATACAAATGAAAGAGGTAGAAGCACGACCTACAAATACATCAGTGCCCAACTTAAATAGTTTAGGTTTATCAGTTGTAGTGATTGTTGAGAAGGATGGAACAAAAGTACATAAGGGTTAGGAATTAAGTCCTATACCTATTCCACCATCATAGGGTGAAGTCCAGAAGGAAGGAGACAAGACTAAAGAGTTCAAGCTGAATATTGAATCTAAGGAGCAAATTTCAATACCCACTCTAGTTACATTTCTAGTCTCTATATCTCCTCTCAGTTGTTACACTCTTCAGAGGCTGAGTACACATGCCACACCATTACAAATATCAAATCCAAGTTCCAACACACCCAAGATTGTTGAATTTACATAATTTGAGGATGTAATCTTAGATGAGGTGGTTGAGCTACCCAAGTTTTATTTGAGCACAATCACAATTGAAGAAATGGGCATTTTTCAAGATGCTCCACAAAGGATGAAGAGGGAAGAAATCATAAGGAGGGAGCATAAGAAAAAGAAAGTTTTGCATGAAATCAAAGACATGTTTTTTGATGCTTTCAATCTCCCAGAAATGGATGAAGATAAGCCCATTATAGAGAAACTTGTCACCATTGTGGACAAGATTAAGGATGAAGACCTAGATTCTAATGTTAAATTATTAGAATGGTTAGAAAGGAAATTTCATATAAAGGTTTTAGAGAAGATATCTAGTGTTATTGCACTAAAAAAGGTTGATCTTGCAATCAAAATGGAAAGTGTTAAAAAGGTGTTAGAGAAAATTTTCTCTCTCTACATAAAGCTATGCAATGTTGATCTATTCACTAAGGAAAATCAATAGGCTATTGACTAGCTACAAGGATATTTGCAACTCATGGGTAGTACATTGAAACTATCTCCTGGTAATAGTCAGATACACTTCTAGAGGTTATTTATGACTCAAAGTAGGCTTGCCAAGTTGCAAGAAAAATATGCCAATATTAGATCTACTATGGCCAGTATCCAATCCATGTTAACACCTCACATAGAAATGTTACACAAGGAACTAGTCTTTGTAGATACTTTAATGCAGAAAGATTTAGAAATTTCTACTCATGATGGCTCAGTTGACCTAGCTACTAATCTTGAAATACAAATTCATTCATTAGATATAGCATGTGATAACTAGGATGCAATATTGAAGATTATAATAGAACTACACAAGCCATTCTTGGACAAACACATCATAAGTGTACAACCCAAATGACATAAGTGTCAAAAAAGGGGGATATGAAGTTTTGGATAAGTATTTTTGTGAAATTTTGAAGGAAATTTATCAAGGCAACATATCTGCTCAACAAGAGTAATGAATGAAGAAACAGAAACAAAGTATTTAGTCTGGGGGAGAAATAAGGTATGGAAGATAGACACCAATTTTGAAAATTTTGAAATTTTGAGGTTTTGTATTGAAGTTGAGCAATGAAGACACATTATATGACTTATGCATTAGATAAGAATGTATAAGCCATGACAAATTTTTCTTGCCACTCATGTCAAAGGGGGAGATTGTTAATCTTAGATTGGTTTTGACAAAGTAGTGACAAAACACTTAGTCATTATTCAAAAAAGATCAAAGCATGTTGAGCATAATTTTCCAGATAGTACCTGACAGGTAATATAATAGTCAGTGCCAAGAACTAGTAGGTGTTGAGCAGTCAGTGCACGTTGAGTCATTCAGGTGTTGAGCTATTCAGGAGCTGAGTATCAGTATTAAGAGTACAATGAAGGCCAAGCATCAAAGCCTTTGGATGTTGAGTGAATAGTTTATGACATAGATGTTTGTAATGGAAAAAACTTCTATGTAAACCATTTTTGGGCTGACATAATCATAATTTTGATTATAAGTATAGAATCATATTATGAATCTTGATGGAATACATGCAACCAATCAAATTGAGGGAAACATTAGGTGGCAATATGGATCAACCATATTTGTTGATTCTTACCTAATCCATCACCACCAATTTTTATTTAAGAAGACTAAACCCTAATAATTTTAATAAATGTAAAAGGAGATGAATGCTAAGAGTGAAAAGGGCATTCATAGTGGTATATATGGCTATGACAGAATTATGCATTGCAGAATCAGTTTGAGAAGAATAGAGTAGAGAAGTGAAAGGATAGAGGAGACATATCTAATCAAGAGGATCAAGGTTTAAATAGTAAGGAGGAGATATGACACCAAGTAGAAAGGTGTTAACAAAAATATCACACTAATGAATCATTCTAGCAGGTGATACAAAGAAAATCTCTTAAAATCAAGTAGTTCTAATAGGCTGTTGTAAATCTCTTAATTGAGTGCTTACTTTATTGTAAGTTTAAATTCTCTAATAAGGTGATACCTAATAGTCTTTTTAAGCCTTTAACATGGAAGATCATAGATTATGATCAAACACATTGTAGCCATAATAGGCCACACTTTACAACTGCAATAGTGAAGATTTGTGGGTGTCATCCCCACCCCAATTTTACCTTCTCATTGGATGGTTTATGGGTAACCAAATTTATTATGTTATGTGTTATTTACTTTATGCTATGGATGTGATGCATGTTAAGCTATTTTAGTTTATATGTTAAGTTATGAGGTGGACATCGGTGATATATTTTAGAGGCAAAAGTTTTAAGTGTTGATTCATCCCCCCACCACACCCCACACACCCCCCCGCAGAACTTACTTTCCCGTTCTTATTTCCAACAACATCTACTATTAGTATTATCAATGATACATAATATAGAATAATTTTGGTGTAGTTCAATTCGATCAATTCTTAATTAATTATCCTTCAAAACTAATGTTTAGCATTTCCTATAAAATGAATCCTTGTCTTTGTAATCCTAAATGGGAAGAAATATATAAATTTACCTCTCATAAGAGAAAATGAAATATATATCTATCTTAACTTAAAATTGACACATGATGAAAATAAAATATGGAATACATGAAAGCCATCACTAATATTGAGGATGGATGCTTCCCTCAAGTTAAAACTATTAGAAACTAAATTCCACCAAGATAACTATATTGATATTTTATAACAATAACACTAGATATGTTAACTAAGGAGACCCTTGATGAGAGGGAAAACCCTGGTGGGGATGGTACCTACAAAATGATATACTAATACATAAGTTCCTTGTAAGAGGACGAACTCTTTTAGGAGCCAATGAATTAAATTCAATACATATTAGTCCCTATTAGGAGACTTTGAATCCCTATGAGGAGATTTCGACCCAGGTTAGAGTTGTGTAACCCTGTTAGGAGTTTTAGAAGGTGGAAGGACCCACTATCAGAATAATTTCAAGAGAAAGACTAAAAAACTTACTATCTAATTGGCCTCTATATTATTCCTTTCATAATAATAGAAAATAAAAATAATCCCAGCAACTCAAACTCTTTCTCTATCCTCTTACCATGCCTTTTCTACACCAAACACTTCTTAGATCTCAATATCATATCTACAAACTCACATCACAATAATCCCTTAGATCACTTACTTGCATGTACTAATCTTCTTTGCTCATCACATACACATACACTTGATCTACTTGATACATATAACAACCAAGGAAAAAATCCTCCCTTATTACCAAGTCCTCAAAACAATGCATTGAGTCAACCTTGGGGCTTTTGCAATTACAATTACAATAGGAACTCATTAAAATAACATGCTAAAAATACATCTTTTCAAGATTACATAACACTGTTGGCTCGAAGTATTTACAAATTTTTCATATGTGCAACCTTGGACTTGGTGCACTTATTGATGTCATCATCAAGATGTCTTCTATCTCTGTCTAACTTTGTCCATCCAGATTCTATCTCTATTAGGAGATATAATCAAAATACCAGAAACCACTTCTTAAGGAACTCTATTTGCAAATTGTCTTCAATAAATCTTGAATAACTTGTACCAATATTTATATTTATGCATGCACACTTAACCACATCATTAAGAGACTTGATAGAACATGTCCCCAACTATGCTTGACCTCATCTTAAGTCCTCAAACCATATAGTCTCAAACACTATCTACTACTCTAACAATCTTCTCAGTATATTGATATCAATGAAAAACATAGTCATGAATACAACATAATCATGCTATCAATCTCTCCAATGCTCCAATAATGCTAGGATACTCCCCCACAGGAATATCATCAGCATTCATGTTAACAATATCCCCCTTTGGTATTGATGGAAACATAGATGAAAAATATGTAAGTCTGAAGAATACCAAATACAACTTTGTTATTGTTGCTACTCTCATCTTTTCAAATCCTTTTCATCAATCAAATCTAAATCTCTCAGGAACAACTCTTCATTAGTTTATTCTCCCCCATTGATATAATTCCCTCATTAAAATCAATCTTTTCTTCATAACTCTCCCCCATTCTCAGGAGATATTTTTCATGCATTCTTTCCCCCATTGACATCAATGAAAAAGGCATCATTATGTCAATCTGCTACTCAATATCTTCAATCAGCTCAAGTGTCCAAAGACACTATTCAATACTAGCTACCAAGAGTCCTCTATGACTCTACTCAACTATATATACTCCCTCATAAAGGAAGTATCATCATTCAGTCCAGATAAACAATAGTTTTTTGTACCATCGTACTGATGCAATCTCTGCATCATCTACCCTAAAGTAGACAAGGGCATAACCCTAAACATCCCTCATAAATACTCAAATTTATCCTTAGGTAAAGGACTTGTAAAATTATCTACAATCTTCTCCTTTAAACTAACATATTCTAGTCAGATCTCTTTCTTTGCAGCTTTCCTTCTCAAAACATGATACTTAATAGATATGTACTTTATCTTAGAATATACTATAGGATTCTAAGACATAGTTATTGTACTTATTTTATCAAAATGTATGAAAACAGGTTTAGTAAACCCAACTTCAATATCCTTCAACATCTATCTCATCCACATGATCTGATAGTAATTTTTTATGGTTGCTACATATTCTACTTATGATATTCTCTATGAGATACAATCTTGTTCCTTGTTTAGCCAAGAAATCAGTCTTCCTATTAAGAAAAATGCTCCACCACTTGTACTCTTTCTATCTTCCCATTCTGCATCAATATATGCACATAGAGTAAATTCATTTGATCTATCACACTATAGCCCAAAATTAGGTGTACCCTTCAAATATCTAAAAGTTCTCTTTACTGTTGCATAATGTGCTTCGTTAGGATCACCTTGAAAGCTTGCAACAATGCCAACTACATTAGCTATGTCTGATCTTGTATGAGTCAAATATTACAAACTTCTAATCATGGATTTTTACTTCTTATGGTCAATGGTAAGTCTCTCATCTTTGGTAGATAACTTGTGACTAGTTACCATAGGTTTACCAATAGACGTACAACTCTCTAAACCAAAAATCTTCAATAAGTATTTCAAAAACTTAGTCTAAGGAATGAAAATAACTTCATTGTTTTGCACAATTTGTAAACCCAAGAAGTACTTCATCTCACCAATAATGCCCATCTCAAATTCCTTCTTCATATCATTAACAAATGCTTCACTTGCTTCATCATTTCCTCCAAAAATTATGTCATCCACATGTACTTCAATAATCAACAAACCATTCTCAATTACTTTCAAATAAAAGTTACTATCTACAATACCTTTAGCAAATCCAAATTTTGTTATATTTAGCCAAACTTACATACCAATCTCTAGGTGCTTGCTTCAAACTATATAGTGCTTTCTTCAATTTGTAAACCATACCTCCCTCTTTTTTCAAAGGAATTCCTTTAGGCTACTCAATATAGACTTCTTCTCCAAATTCTCCTTTAGAAATGTTGACTTCATCATATCCATGTGATACACTTTGAATTTTTCGTTAGCCACATAAGCCAAAAACATTCAGACTGCTTCATTTTTTGCAACCGATGCAAATCTGTCTTCATAATCTATACCTTCTTGCTAAGAACATCCTTTGCATACCAGTCTAGATTTTTTTCTCGCAACCTCTCCTTGTTTATTCATTTTGTTTCTGAAAACCATTTTAGTTCCTATAAAATTTTTGTCCTTAGGTCTTGGGACTAATTCCCATGTCTCATTACTCTCAATCTGATCTAACTCCTCTTTCATAGCTTGAATCCAAAAGTCAACTTTGCTAGCTTCATCTGTGCTTTTAGGTTCAACTTGATAAATCAAACATAACTCTTCATGTACTTTGTTTCTTGTCATAACTCCTCTGTATTTTCTTTTAGTAATATGATCAGCAATGGGATTCTTTGTCAAATTCTTATTTGGTATCACTATCTCAGCTCTTACTTCTACTATAGTTTCATATCTTGGTTCCTCTCTTTATTCCACAACTTGGATCTCATTTTGCAAATCATTTTTATTTTCAACAAACAACTCAATATTTTATTGGTTAGCCTTAGGATTAGCTTCTTCATCAAAATCATAATCAAGTAGTCCTTCTTGAATTCCAAACTTCTCATCCACTTTCACATTTCTACTCTTAACAATAGTCTTAATCCTCTAATTAAAACATCTCTAAAAAAAAATTCAATGAATAACCAAAGAGCATACCTTCATCATTTCTTGAATCAAACTTATCAATGTCATCATCTCTCTTGATATGAATTTTTCTTCAAAAAAATTTAAAATACTCTACTAATGGTGAATGTCCAAACCATAATTCATAAGGAGTCTTGTTTGTACCTTTCCTGATCTATACTATCTTCATTGTATACACTTTTGTATTAACTTCTTCTCTCCAAAATTTCTTTGATATATTATTTTCAAACATCATATCTCTTTCTAACTCTATTAAACGCTTGTTTATTCTCTCATGTATACCATTCTTCTTAGGTATTTTAGGGGCTGAAAGTTATCTTTTAATACCATTCACTTCACAAAAACTGTTAAACTCATTCGAGGTAATCTCTCCACCTCTATCAGATCTTAAACACTTAATCTTTAATCCAAATTCATTTTCAACTATGTTCTTAAACACCTTAAACTTCTCAAAAGCTTTAGACTTTTATTTAAGAAATATTACCCACATCAACCTAGTAAAATCATCAACAATAATCATTAAGTACCTTTCACTATAGAATCCTCTTGTATTTGTAGGACCACTCAAATATGTGTGAACAATCTCCAACTTTGCAGTTGTAGTGAACTTCTTGCTAGCAAAAGAGATTTTCTTCTAGTTAGCCAGAACATATTCCTTGCATACAACATTAGTAGGCTTCACAATTTTAGGAAAATCCCTAATAGAAAATGCACTTCTTTCTTTCACAATATTATCAAAACTTATATGACAAAAACTTTTATGCCACAACCAATTGTTATCAACTTTAACAACCACTCATGTCATCATTGTAGGATTCAGTTGAAAAAAATTTACCTCTAGATCTTGTGCTAGTTCCAATCATCTTACCATTCTTATCTTGGATGATACTATCTTCTCTATGAACCATAATTGAGGTCCCTAGTTAACCAATTGTCCAACACTTAGAAGAATATGTTTCAGTCCATACACAAAATAAACATCATCTATGTTAGTTTTACCATCAAGATTAATATATCACATTCCCTTAATATGACAAACCACATTATTCCCAACTCTAACAATTCCTCCATCATAACCATTGAACTCAACAAACTTAATCATATCACCAATCATATGATGTTAACAACCACTATCTATAATCCAATCAGCTTTTTTCTCAACTTGTGACACTTGAGCTCTTTCTGCTCTAACTTCTTTCTCAAGAATTTCTTCTTTTATCGAAAAAAATCCTAAGTCATCATCACTTTTTCTTAGATCTCTTTCATCTAGTTCATCATCATTTGCATATAAACATTCTCTAGGATTCCTAGACTTAAAACTATTTTTGTACTTCTTCACTCTTTTCAGATACTTAGAAGCATAACGAACAAATTCATCACAACTCCAACATTTAAATATTTTCCTACCATCTGGTTCTCTTCTTACAAGTAGGGAAATTTCTTCAATTTTTATGTCTTCCTCATACTACTACTAGCATAATCACCACTAGTGCTTGCACTCCTTGATAGGATATGACAAACACTTAGTGTTTTATTAAAGGTAGTCTCCACTCTAGGAAAATTTCTAGCTTGTTTCAAACTTATTTCTACTACTTCCAATATTCCAAGAAGAGTCTCTCTAGAGAATTTCTCGATATAAGGTATTACTTTCTCAATTATCTGTGATGTCTTCTTGAATGGTGGTGTCAAGGTTTTCAAGATTTTCCATATGATCTCATATTCTTCTTTAGTTCCTTCACAAGCCTTGTACCTTGCAAAATTTTTGGATATTCTTCCAATATAACTTCTTACATATTCATCTTTCATCATTTTAGCTTCTTGAAATAGACATATCCCATTTTGTAATCTAAGCCTTTTATCATGTTTATCATGTAATGCCCCACCTGGAGATCCTTGGAACAAGGATTCAATACAAGCCAAGATAAAAAAATGTAATACAAGTATGGATGTACATGACACTCAACGTACAAGGGTCACAAAGATCACAATGAAAGGCTTAACCAAAATCTCAAAAACCAACAAATCTCCAAATACCACAACCGAACTGACACACACAAATAGAGAAATCAAATTGACACACACAAATAGAGAAACAAAGACCAAAGATGTCGACAGAATGAAGAATCTAAGATTTGTTAAAGCATAGAAAATTAAGAAAACCAAAAGGGTACTTAAAATACCAAAGAATGATCCCCAAAAACCAATGGAGATGCCCCTTGTTTTTCACATGAGGAAGTACAACACATCATGTGAGAAACTACCTTTTGCATGAGGAAATGCACGAAAAAATGTGAGGAAGTACTTGGCCCAGCAGCCAAAATACCAAAAATTGGTGTGGGATTTCACACGAGAAAGTACCAAGAGCTATGTGAGAAAATCTAGCACACCACGCAAACATTTGCACTCTAGTGCAAGAAAGCACAATTTTGCACAAGAATCCAAAACAACAAGCCAAAAACATTAAAGTACAAAGATAAGAAATGAATTTCCTCCACACCAGGGAGTATGAGATCCACAAATTGAGGCATAGACACTTGAATACTAAACTGAAAGATGGAAACTACAACAACCATCTGAAACAAAGTAGTAAAAGAATGTACTGGAAGTAACATGGCAGTGTATAGAAACAACATCATAATGAACTAAAACAACAAAACTAAGTGCATGATTCCTCCCAATTGTAATAACATCATTAGACCTCAAAGGCCCTAGCCATATAGTCAGAGCTATCTTATAAGGACATCACCACTAGAGTGTAACAACATCAAAAGAACAAAAATCTAACATGCTAAACCAAAAGCAATAGATACTCCAACTAAGTAGATAACATCCTCAAATCATATGCTATACATCATAATAAGGAAATGTGTCAATAATAACATCATCTAAACATGATATACAAGAATTAAAATGAAAGCATAAATCACAAGAAGCATGCTATGGAACCAGAAGTACTAAGTGAAAACATCCTTCAATGGTCGCACTAAGATAATATACCATCTTTGTACATTGGTCCCTAGCATTGGTATAGGTAGCTATGCCTCCCAACCATGTGAAACCTATAGGTACACTCCCACCATGCTAATGGAGATAATGATCCAACTACAAACACACATAAAGGAAACATCCATGGCTAACACTTACACTAGACAGCAATGATTACTAAAACCAAGAACATGAGACAATCCAAGTACTATAGGTCATAGTCAAACACTCTATGGGTAACTATGTAGGGGCTATAGTGGAGAGTAATGTGCTTGATGCTCCCAAGCTATTTCAAATGTGGAAACACTCTCAAGGGACTCCCTTGGAGGCCATCACACTAATGCAGACACTCACTCAAGGGACTCCCTTGAAGGCCAATGTATAGTATCCTTAGAGTCAAACTAAAGGATAGTACTTTTTTATTATCTTAGTTTTATTACCTAGTAATTTAATTAGTTATCACTCATTTAGAAACTCCTTCATGCCAACTCTCTGGGAAATTCTCACCAAGGCTATGAGAGAAGCCCCTCTACTGCCTACCCTATATACCCATGTTCATCACACGATGAGTTCCCATAGGCATGCATATTCCCAACCCAACCCCAATGAACATAACTCTAACAGAACACAACTGGGAGATCATACCTTGCAAGTCACCTAATAAATGCACACGTGTGCATGCTCTTGCGTGGTGCACCACCATCACGAAGATCATAAAACAAGGGATGGATGAGAATACAAGAAAAATATCACTCAACTAAAAAAAGTTCAAGAGGATGGATTTAGCACACATCCCAATGCAACAACAAAAGTGCAATATTGGTCTGATAGAAATCTGAATGGATGATCCAGGTTCACGACCAACATCATGCTAAGAAACTTGAGAATATAAGGTGGTATGCAAAACAAGATAAAAACCTCAAAAACTAGAAAACTTTGAAAATAAAACCCATTTAGTCTTGGGGCACAAAAGACATGAAAATCCAATAAAATTTGGGTTCAGAAATCATATGCAAAAATGGCTAGCATAATGGTGTGAAACCCCAAACCCTCATCCCAAAAACTAGGAAAACATTCACATCTGACCAATCGAGTAGACCCAGCAAGTAGAAAAATGAAGGGAACACTAGTCCTTAGCCTCCAGACAAATAGCTACTAGAAACAAAACTAGAAACAAAGATGAAACATGAAAATGGGAGAGCCCTACCTGATAGCCAAAAGAGCTAAAACAAAAAATAGCCAAGTAAAATAAATAATCCACAAATACAACTAAAAATAATGACAAAGCAAGGTCTCCCCGAGTTGAATCCAACAAGTCCATCCTCACAAAGATCCCATGCCCATAGCTCCCACAATGAATAGAAAACCAATCCTTCAGAAAAGGATTTCAAAAAAAGCTCTCAATTTTCCAAATTGCAAAAGTGAGAAGTGAGAAATTAAATTCCTCTTTCAATACTTATTCACTTTTTGAGTGAATAATTGATTAGGGTAAATAACTAGTTAGACTAGCTAGACTATGAATCCACCCAAACGAAAATAGGTTATTACTAATAATAGAAATTCATGTATGGAAAAGTTGAAAGAAATTAAGAATCAATTAAATAAAGTCCAAAAACCCTGAAACCAAAATCATAGAAGGCCTTAATAACTTCGTGACAATGTAAAACTCTAAATGCACAAACACGCTCACTGGTTTAATCATGTAATGCAAATGAGTGAATATTTAACGAATCACCAGAGGCTTTAATTAAACATTTAAATAAGATACATCAACCATACAGGGATGGCATTGGTAAAATGAATAGTTAAATCACCAACTCCATATATCTGGTACACTAAAACACACAATCAAGTGCAATTGCATATAATATCATAGCCAAAGCAATAAATGCATTAAATATCTAATTTAACCATTTACTCAATGATACTGATATAATCCATTTACATCACTCACATTCATTTAAAACATAATGAAGAAAGAATGAAGTAAATTTCCATAGCATAAAATCCATCACATAACAGAATCAGAGATATGTCCAATACTAGATAACCAGATATCATCATAGGCCTACTGTCATCTCAAAATGGCATCAACATGCAAATATAATAAACTGAACAACATAGCAATATAGCATCTATGATATTGAAATCAAAGTATAACATCCGACCCACTAGTCATCTCAAATGAAACATAACAAGAGTATCAAGTATATCTTGAATTAAAATATAACAAGCTACAGACTACAAACATGAGAGGCACTACATATCACCTTCAATAGATTCCCAAGCTTTCCAAATTTTAGTAGATAACTCTAAAGTTACCTAACTATACTCATTTTCAAGAAAAGTGGACAAATGTGCTTCTCTGGCAAGCATGTTACACATGAACAAATTTCTTCCATCTTTAGTACATTCTTCAAGTTTTCTTTCTTAAACTATGATCTTTCCATTCTTTGTGATCATTTTCTCTTTCCATCTAGATCTTCATTTTCTCTTTCCATTTGTCATAGTTAATTCCATCAAACTTGGGACTTTCTTTTTTGGAATCGCCTACCATTGATTTTGTTAAGTTGTTAATCTTTTCCTTTAAGGACCTCATGCTCTAATACTAATTTTTAGAAAGTAAAGTCCACCAAGACAACTAAGAGCGGGGGGGTGAACCAGTTATCTGATCAATACTACTTTTATCAACCTTATTAATTCTCAAACATTTAATCAATATACCTAGCAATTACAAGAATATACACATACACAATAACACCATATATGTTAAGTAGAAAAACCCTTGATCAAAGGGAAAACCTTGGTGGGGATGGTACCCACAAAATGATATACTAATATATAAGATCCTTTTAAAAGGATGGGCTCTGTTAGGAGCCAATGAAATACATTCAATACATATCACTCCTTGTTAGGAGACTTTGAATCCCTATATGGAGATTACAACCCTATTAGGAGTTGTAAAAGGCAAAAGGACCCACTATCCAAACAACTTCAATTGCAAGACAACCGAACTCACTATCCAAGTGGCCTCTGTGTTTTTCCTTTCAAAATAATGAAAAGCACAATTGATCTCAACAACTCACACTCTTTTTTTGTCCTCTTACCATGTCTTTACAACACCAAACACTTCTCATATCTCAATACTAGATCTGCAAACTCGCATCATAATAATCCCTTACATTTCTTTCTCGCATGTACTAATATTTTTCACTTATTGCATACACATACACTTGATATACTTGATACATCTAACAACCAAGGAAATAGTCCCTTTATACCAACTCAAAAAAATTCATTGAGTTGGCCTTGAGGCTTTCCCAATTATAATTACAATAGGACCTCATTAAAATAACATGCTACTTCATGATAACATAACATTTTCAGCTCATAGTCTTTACAATTATTTCACATGTGTGACCTCAGACTTCATGCAAATATTGACTTCATCATTATGATGTCTTCTATCTCTATCTAACTTCACTCATCTGAATTCTATCCTTGTTAGGAGATATAAACTAATTACTAGAAACAACTTCTAAGGAACTCTAGTTACAAACTATCTTTGGTAAATCTTGAATAACTTATTAATAGTCTTCATCTTTCTACATGTGCACCTAACTAGATCACCAAGACATTATGTAGAACATGTCCCCAACTACACTTGATCTCATCTTCAATTCTCAAACCATACGATCTCAAACACTATTTTTTATGCTATTAATCTTCTCAATATGTTGACATCAATGACAAACATAGCCATGAATGCAACACATAATCATGTTATCAATCTCTCCAATTCTCCAGCAATGCTAGGATACTCCCCCATAGCAATATCATCAAAATTCATGCTAGCAATTATATCCTTAGAATCTATGTGCTTTAAGGATATAATAACAATAGGGGAAAACTTCCTACTTGAAGACAAAAGGAAGAATGTTAGCTAACAAATAGGCTGTGAAAAAGCTACTATCTAGCTAGAGATCAAATAAAAAATGAAAAAGCTTATCCATACCATGTGCAAAATGTAAAGCATGTACACTCCCTTAATCTATGATCATTTGCTACAAATTTGGTTAGTCAAATATAAATTCATTTAATTGTAGGAGGATGGTTTAATTCATGCATGTATCCCATGTTGCGCTCAGTAGGGATACTATTGCATATACCACATCAAAATAACCTATACAAAGATAAAAATCCCACTAGCTACCCCTTGCCACAACTATATTTTTTAATGGCCTTCTTATTAGTACTTTCATCAAATTCTATGTTACATAGGTTAAAAACACCATCCAACTTGCACCTGCATGGAAAGCATTTAAAATCCTTATTACTATTTTTCTAAATAATTTACCACCTATATCTTGATGTAGCCCAAACCCTTCAAAGTAATAACTCATAAAATTAACTAACATAGAAGTTAATAATGCCAGGATCTTCAATCAACTTTTCCCACTCTACTTTGCCTCTAAAATGAAAGAAAACAACAACATATTACAATTCCAAAAATTACCATATTTGAAAGACTTTGAGAAACACAAATTTTTCCATTTTTGGTAATTTTCAAAATCCATCCTAGGAATCCTGATTTTTCTCCAGAAAATCGCCCAACTTTCTTTAAAACTAGAACAAAACACAAAAAAAAAAAAAATCCAATTTCAAAGGTCAAGATGATATTTCAAGCTCCCAAAAAAATGTCAAAATGGCCAACAATCAAGTTGATCTAAATCAACAATCCAACTCCTTCTCATGTAGTTGTCTATAAAATTTCAGCCAAAACCCACATCCGAGTCAAAATTTATGACTCCTAGAAGTTGATTCATCATTCTCCCCTTCTTAAAAGAAACACAACTCCCACAAGTGGTTGTTTGTGAATTGCTACAATTTTATTGGATCTAACTACATTACTTCCCACTTAGATAACCATGTACTCTCTATTTCAGGTAACCCATCCTAGTGTATCAGGTATCTATTATGTTGGCCATGCCTTGTGGAGGTAGTCTGCTTGTCAAGAATTTGGACAATATTTTCCTTCTTCTTATTGGGAAGGTGATGTTGCCAATCTACTCCCTAGATGTCATCTACACTTGGAACATCTCCATGGAATGTGTATAAATTAGAAACATTAAAAATAGGGGAGATGTCAAGATTTTTTGGTAAGCTAACCTTATAAGCATTATGATTAATCTTTTTGATGATTTTGCAAGGCCCAATCATTTTATACTTCAATTTATGATATGTTCCTATAGGAAACCATTCATGCCTCAAGTAAACCATCACCAAGTCACCTACATCTAATATTTGTTGTCTCCAAGTAGCATCTACAACAATTTTGTAACTTGAATTACCATCTTGTAACTTTTGTCTAACATATTGTTGGAGTTGGTGAAAGTGTTCAGCAAAGACAACACAATCATCACTAATTATGTCTCCCAAGGGAAGTGACACAAGATCTAGAACACCTTGAGGGTTTCAACCATATACAATTTGAAAAGGAGATTTTCAAGTGGGTCTATTAACATAACTATTATTGGCAATTTTTGCATAGGGCAATGCCAAGTCCCATTGTTTAGGCTTCTCACCCACAATGCAGTGTAATAGATTTCCCAAACTCTGATTAACTACCTTAGTTTGTACATCAGTTTGAGGATGACAGGCACTACTAAATTGTAACTTTGTTCCTAATTATTTCTAGAGAGTCCACCAAAAATGACTCAAGAACTTAGTGTCTTTATAAGAAGTAATTGTCTTTAGAAGGTCAAGTCAACAAACAACTTTTGAGAAGAATAGTTCTGCTATTCTAGTTTTGTTGGTCTTTTTACAAGCAATAAAGTTGACCATTTTTGAAAATCTATTGACAACCACAAAAATAGAATCATTACTTCATTGAGTGTGTGGGAGACCTAGTACAAAATCCATACTCAAGTCAGTCCATGGTTCAGTGAGTACTAGTAAAGGCATGTATAATCCTATATTTTATGAATGTCCTTTAGCCATTTGACAGATTTTGTATCTTGCCATAGATTTAGTGATGTCCCTCTTTATCTTGGGTCAGTAATACTTATCTTAAACCAAGTTTATTGTTTTATCCTTTCCAAAGTGTCCAACTAGTCCACCACTATGAAATTCCTTGATAATGTTTTCCTGCATTGATCCGCCCGATATACATAGTTGTTTACCCTTAAAGAGGTAACCATCCTGCATAAAATAGTCACCTTTCACATCATCCAAATTACTAGAAGATGAAGCCCTTAGCTATTCTAAAACTTCCCAAAAATCGTCATCAATTTTAAGGCCTTAATAGCATCAAAACTAGTGACCTCAGTTTACATTATCTAATAGTGTAGTGCACTTGCTTAAGGCATCAGCAACCTAATTTTGTTTTCTAAACTTATGTTTCAAAAAAAAGGTATGTCCCTATAAAAAAGATACCCACTTTGCATGTCAACTATTAAACTTCTTTTGTGTGTTGAGATATTTTAAAGAAATATGATTAGTAAATAGCACAAAGTCATGTGGGACTGGATAGTGCCTTCAATGTCTTAATGCTTGAACAATTACATGAAACTCTAGATCATAGGTAGAATAATTATTTCTTACTTCATTCAATTTCTCACTAAAGAAGGCTACAAGCTTACCTTCTTGGATAAGAACAACACCTACCCTAACATGTGAAGAATCACACTCTAATTCAAAAACTTTGTCAAAATTTGGAAGTGTCAATATAGGAGCTTCAATTACCTTTTTCTTCAAGAATTTAAAACTCTCTTCAGCATCTTTCGTCCTTGTGAACTCCCTTTCTTTTTTATAGCCTGTTATGAGTGCTATAATACTGCTAGAATTTCATATAGACTTTTAGTAGAAATTTGCCAACCCATGAGAACTTCATACTCCCTTTATACTAGAAGGGTTAGGCCATTCTAGGATTGTGTATATCTTTTCTAGATCCATTTGAACACCAGCTTGAAAAATGACAAAACCTAGAAAGGTCAAACTAATTTGCATGAATCTACTCTTCTTCAAGTTTACAAAAAGCTTCTCCTTCCTTAAGACACTGAAGATGATCCTCGGGTGTTGTAAGTGTTCTTCCTTGCTTCTACTATAGATTAGAATATCATCAAAGTAAAGTACAACAAACTTACCAATGTAAGGTCACAACACTATATTCATCAGCCACATAAATGTGCTAGGTGCATTTGAAAGCCCAAAAGGCATAACCATCCATTCATAAAAACCATCTCTTATCTTAAATGTTGTCTTCCATTCATCTCCCTTTCGAATGCAAATCTGGTGGTAGCCACTTCAAAGATCAATCTTGTTGAAGTACTTAGCTCCCACTAATTCATCCATCATGTCCTCTATCTGAGGAATAGGAAACTAGTACTTAATGATAATCTTATTGATTTCTCTACTATCAATGCACATCCTCTATGTGTCATTCTTCTTTGGAGTCAACAATGTGGGTATTGCACATGGACTCATGCTTTCCCTGACCAAGCCCTTTTGCATTAGTTTTGTCACTTTTTTATTCAACTCTGCATGTCACGTTGGATTCAACGGATAGGCTTCTTCATTAGGTAGAGTTTCTCGCAAAATAAGATCAGTAATGTTGAATATCTCTTTTGGGTGGGAGATCATTAAGTAGTTCATCAGGGGCAACATCAACAAACTCCTCCAACACCTTCACTACCTCAGGTGGCACCAAGTATTCTTTTTCTTCTCCTCTTTTTAGTACTAGTGCATAATAGCAACCTGTTACTTTCATTTCTTGACAACTTCTTTTGCAAACAACATGCTTTCATTCTTCTTTTCATCCTTAAGTGGCAATAGAACCACTTTAGAGCCATCCTTCCAAAATGTGTAAGTATTTTTCTCCCCATCATGTATGACCTTCCTATCATACTGCCATGGTCTTCCCAACAACATATGGCAAGCATCCATAGGGATAACATCACACCATATTTCATTCTTATAAAATTTACCTATGGTAAATCTAACTATACATCTTTTACCAATCATTACTTCATTTCCTTTCTTAAACCATGGAATATGATAAGGATGGGGATGCTTTTCATATTATAGATTTAATTTCTCTACCATTTCTCTAGATACCATATTCTCACAACTACCCCCATCAATAATAACTTAACATAGCTTTCCACTAGAAGTGCATCTAGTTCTAAAAATATTGATCCAGAGCCACAAATTGTCAGAGTTATTTGTAGGAACTTCATCTTTTCTATAATAATCATTCATCTCCTCATCATGAGGGTTTCTCCCACATCTACTAAAACTTCTTGCTCCTCCTCTTCTGGTTGAACCAAGTTCACTCTACATTGTCTTCCTTGATTTATTTTTGGCATGTTATAATTTGAGCATTCAAAGGCTCTATGTCCTTCTTCTCCACATCTAAAATAGGTAAAGGGCCTTTATTGGTTTTCCCATCCTCTTCTGCTACCATAACCTCACCCTTATAGAATTCCCCTTCCTCTTACTTTTTTGAAGATCTTGTCTAGAATTTGTATTTCTTTCAAATGCTTGGGAGGATTCTCCTTGGTCATAATTAGAACCTCTTTCAAATGGTGTTTAGGGAGCCCTTCTTCCTCCTCTATTCCTCTGATTGTATTGTCAATTATGTTTTTCTTCATTCTTTAGGGCCAATTGGTAGGCCTCTTCCATACTGCTAATACAATGCATACTCAACTCATCTTGGATAGAAAATTTTAGGCCATCTATGTACCTAGCAACCATCTGCTAATCATCTTCTTGATTCTCTATTCTCATGGATAACTTATAGGACTCATTTGTGTACTCTTGTATAGGGAAAAATTTTGCTTCAAATCATGGAACTTACGAAAGAGGTTTTGTGAGTAATCCAAGGCTAAGAACTTTTTCTAAAGCTTTTTCTCCATCTTGCTCCATGTTTTGATTTTTTCCTTTTTTTCTGGTCCATTCCTTTTAGAGGTGATCCCACCATATCATTGCATGTCCTTTTAATTTTGTGCACGCAAAATTCATCTTCTTTTCCTCCACCATAGGCTTCCATTCAAAAAAAATATTCATCTTATTTAGCCAGTCTATCAACTCTTCTGGCTTAAGACTACTCGCATAGTCTAAAAATTCAATCTTGATCCCTTCATTTTTACCTTCTAAAGCTTGAAGCACTCTATCTTCATATCTCAACTCTTTCAAGTGTTCTTCTTCATTTTCTTCATTTTGATTAGCACCTATCCGATTTCCCTCTTCATCTTATTCGCTCTCTCCTTGTACTACTAGTATTCCTTGATTATCTATTCACTCATTCAGCCATTCAATCTACCTCTACATATCCAACATAAATCTTTTCATTGGAGTAACACCTCCTCTTCATCTTCTTCTTCCTCTCCCAACCATCTTCCTACTCTGATACCAAATAATGTAGCCCAAACCTTTCAAACCAATAACTTAGAAAATTACATAACACAAAAGTTCAGAATGCTAGAATCTTCATTCCAAATTTTCCACTCTACTCTGCCTCTACAATAAAATAAAACAAGTACTTATTATAATTTTTAAAATTACAATAATTGGCACATTTTTGGGAAAAATAGAATTTTCCATTTTTGATAATTTTGAAAACCCATCCTTATTTTCCCAAGAAAAGCCCCCAACTAAGAAAAGATGAATTGCAAACTAATCTACAAAATCAAGAATATGATTTTGGATTTATTACAAAAACAACTTTCTAAAAAATTGGAAAAAAACACACAAAAAAAAAATCCAATTTTGAAGGCCAAGATGATATTTCAGGATCCCAAAAAAATGTTGAAATGGCCACCAATTGAGCGACAATCCAAATAACTCCTCCTCACATAGCTGCCTATAAAATTTCAGCCAAAACCCACATCTGAGTCAAAACTTATGACTTTCAAAAGTTGATGCATCATATCTATAGACCCCATTTCATGTAAACAAGATTTGTATTACCTTGTAATGTCCAAGAGAAACTAGCAATGCGCAACACTTATTTTCTCACTCAAATATCTCTTTTTATTTGTGCCCTCACTTGTTTTGAGGTGTCTTTCTCTTGCTCAGAAATAGCTAGACTTCTATGCTACCAAGAAATTGCCAAATCTCTTCGGCATTGAAAACCCTGCAATCCTAAAATTATAAGAGAAACTACTAAATGAATGTACCTTTTTTGGTATCAAAGTTATAAAAAATCTTGTTATCCATTATGCAACCCAAAAAAAAAGCCCAATAATATCGCTTCAAATAAATTTGAAATAAAATTTTCCTTAATTATTATGCAGCTTTAATAACTATACATAGAAAAGGGAGATTTTTTCTATAAACTTGAATTATCATTGGCTATTGGAAAATAGTTTAACCAAAACCAATCATCATCCATAAGAAAAACCAATCATGTAACCTACTGATGAAGGGTACCCCCCTTAATACCATAAACCATAACAAAAAACCAAGAAACAACAGAAAATGCGAGAACAAAATATGGACTTCTTATTTGCGCCACAAATGCAGAAATACAAAATTCACAAGTACAGTATGCTAACCCACATGGGAACCTTCATTACAATAATTTGCAAGACAATCTATGAACTATCACCCAAAGCTGTCCTAGACAATGTTTAGACCTTTCTTAAATAGACAATTTTATGCTGCCCGAGAAGGTTCTAAACATTGAAACTTAATACCTAGGGCCGACAGACCCTAAAAATACATATAGAATCATCCAAATATATCTTTGACAATTATTTTAGATATTTTAGGTGGCCCAACTTTGAAAGACCATAACTCACATACCATTGCTCCAATTAGCTATTATAACCATTTTTTAGAAATGTCAGCTCTTGATCTGTAGGCTTGAAACCATACAAGGACCCTTCTGTCAAGTTTTTAGACCTCATCTAGGCACTTTAAGGCCTCCAATAGTGAGCCTAAATATTTTTTTGCAAATTTTTCCACCAAAAATTTTCAATAACTTCTCAGATACTTAAGCTAGAGTAATGAGATTTTTATGGTAGACTTATAACTCTAAAATTAACCTTCATGTAGAAAATGAGAACATTCTAAGCTCATATGACAAAATTACTAAAAATAGAAAGTTCCCATAAAAAGTAACTACTTGTCTACTGGTCCTTATTAAAATAGAAAAGACTAAAAATAAAATATTTTTGGGTGATGCAAGATTTCTCTTACACCTAGGGTGCTCCTACATCAAACACCTAGGGTAGTTTAAGAAGTGACTCCATCATGTCTCGAGCGTTCAGAGGAAAACTACGATGGTTAACTTCCTCCCTTGCTATCCATGATGAATCCTCTACTAGACTACCTTTCCATTTGACTAGCTATTTCTCATAAGTTATGTTCCTTGTAATTTTTCCAATATGACTGTCTAGTATCTCCTCAATCTCCTTTGTAGCTGAACTAGCTGTTGGAATACTCCATTGCACTTCTATAACTTCATCTCTATCACCTTCTTCATAATACTCTATCAAATCTAAAATATTAAATACTGGTGAAATATTCAATTCAGTAAGCAACTCCACTTCATAAGGATTTCTAGAATCATGCCTTTTCACTATCTTGCATGGCCCAAACTTCTTCATTTTTAGCTTATTATATGTACCCATTGGAAAACACTCCTTTCTCAAATGAACCATGAATTCATCTCCAATCTAAAATTCCTTATACCTCCTTTTCACATCTTCCTTATCTTTGTATTGTGTATTCATCTTTATGATGTGCTTTCTCACCTCTTCATGGATGTTCTTCAAATGTTTAACAAATTCTTTTGCTTCAACACTACTTATCTCTCCTTTATCCAATTGCCATAATTCAAAAGCATTTCTAGGACTACTTCCATATACAATCTAGAATGGTGATTTACTAGTACTCCTATTGACAAAATTATTATATGATAATTTAGCCTATGGTAAAATCATATCCCATCCTTTTGGCCTATCTCCAACCAAACATCTCAGCAAGTTTCCCAAACTATGATTCATAACTTCTATTTGTCCATCAGTCTGTGGATAATGTGATGAATTGAACTTCAAATCTATCTTCAACTTCTTCCACAATGTACACCAAAAATACCCAACAAATTTGGTATCTCGATCTGAAACTATACTCTTCGGTAGACCATGTAGTCTCACCACTTCCCTAAAAAAAATCTTGCGACATGAACAACATCACTAGTCTTCTTGCAAGGAATAAAATGTGCCATCTTTGAAAACCTGTCAACCACCAAAAAAATAGAAGCATACCCATGTTGAGTTCTCATTAATCCAAGAAGAAAATCCATGCTAACATCCTCCCATGGCTTCTCTAGTACTAGTAATGGCTGATACAACCCCATACTTTGCTTCACTCCTTTCACCATTTGACATACTCTGTAACTTTGTACAAACTTCTTCACATCTTACTGCAACTATGGCCAGTAATAATTCTCAGCAACCAAAGCTATGGTTTTATCTCTGCAAAAATGTCTAGCCAATCCTCCACTATGTTTCTCCTTGATGAGATTCTCTCCCATTGAACTTCTATGAATGCATAATTGGCTTCCTTTGAACAACATACTATCCTAGATCATAAAATCCAACCACTTTGTCATATCAAGTGTAACAAGTTTTGTACAAGCCTTCTATGCTTCACCAAAATTAGGATCATCTGGATACAAAGTACTAACTTCCCTAAACCCAACCACCTCTATCTACATTTTTGTTAGTAAAACTTATCTTCTACTAAGAGAATCTACAACTCTGTTAGACTTCCCACTTCTATGTTTCAAAAAAAATGTATAACTCTACAAAAACTCAACCCACTTCAAATGCCTTTGGTTTTAATTTTCCTTGACTATGATCTGTACTTGATTATGGTCTTGTTGATAGCACAAGAATTTGTGCACATCCTCCATTCTCAATTCTTCTTTGGTGCTAATATGGTTAGCACTACACATGGACTCAGACTCTCTCAAATCAACCCCTTCTACAACAACTCATGAACTTGCATGTTCAACTCTTCACTTTCTATTGGTGTCATTTTGTGCGCTACCTTGTTTGGAAAACTGGCTCCTGGAACCAAATCCATATGGTGACTGATCTTCCTCATTGGGGGCAATCCATCAGGTACATTATCTGATACAATATTAGAAAACTCTCCCAATATATCTACAACTTCTACAGGCACCTCCTCTACTTCTTCTTTATTATCTTTTGGAATTATAGAAAAACACATATTCTCAAACTTCATAGCTTTGAGAAACTTTTTTCCATCAACAAAACATATTCTAGTAGCACTACATACATTTTCTTCTTTATCCTTCAATAGCTTCAACTTATGTTTCACTCAATCCTTGGTTAGAGTGTAGGTATTTTCTCGCCCATCATGTATAGCATGCCTGTCAAACTGCAAGGCCTACCCAGCAACATATGACATATATCTATTGGTATGATATCACATAGTACCTCATCCTAGTAGCTTCTAATCTTGAACTTCAATGAGCACTGTCCATTGACCATGACCTTGTGGTCATCTTGCACCCAAGCAGTTTAGTATGGATGTGAGTGTTTCTATCTCTTCAGCTTCAACTTCATGACCATCATTTATAACACCAGATTGTAAATACTTTCACCATCAATGGTCACATCACAACACTTATCTTCACATCTATACCTTGTGTGAAACAAGATCCTTCTTTGATCAAGTTCATTCTCACCACTTACTAGGACTCTTCTATTAACAAGGACTTCTCCTCTTTCAGCATCTTCAGAATGCGAGGTCTAACATCTTCATCAACATGTGAAACTCTAGCCTAGCCTTCTATTCTTTGATCTATCCTTCCTTGGTGCTAGGTACATTCAAATGATCTATACCCTTCTTCTCTGTAGTGAAAAGATTTCCCATAGAAGCCTACTCTTCCAGATCCTTGTCCTCTACCTCTTTCTCTCTAATCTCTATTATTTTGATCATGGAAATTATTGGAATTTTTTTCCCTCTAGTTCTGATTGCTTCTTCTAGCCTCATCCTTGTTCTTCTGACCATCATTACAACCTCCATAAGATCATCCGCTAGATCTTCCACCATGACCTCTTCCACTATTCTTGTTATCAAACTTCTTGCTTAGTTTCTCCTCAACCCTTAGGGAAAACTAGTATGCCTCCTCAATACTAGTCACTCAAACGAGAATCATCTCATCTTGACTACTTGGCCATAAACCATTAAGATAATAGGTGACTTTCTCCTTATCAGCTTCTACATGGTCGGTCCTAATGAGAACTCAGTAGAACTCTTCAGTATACTCTTGAACAGATTTTTCCACTTGCTTCAACCCTTTCATTTTCTTTGATAGATCAAACACATAATCCATGGGAATGAATTGTCACTTCATTTTAGCTACCATCTGATCCCATCTAGTATTTTTTCCTTTCCTCTTTTATTTCAATCCAACTAGATCTCCTGCCACCAAATCTTTGCATGACCCTTCAGTTTGGCCTTCGCAAACTTGACCCTATCCAAATCTTAAATATCTTTATATTCAAAGTACTCTTCCAATTCATTTCTTCAATTGATCAATTCCTCTGGGTTGACATTTCTCAAAAATGTGGGAACATCAAACTTAGGTCTTTTTCCAATACTAGAAATGGCCCTAAAAAGCTTCGTCTCTTCTGGGTTAAGAACTTCCTCTATTGTGTCTAGGTCCACATTTCCTTCTTCTCTTTCATCTTCACTTTCATCATCTCCTACAGCAAGATTCATTCCTCTATGTATCTAATCTTACATCGCTTGCATTTGCCTCTAGAGGGTTCTAAAATCCTCAAATGTAACACTGTCAACTCTTCCGCCATGGTCTCTTTGTGGAGGCATTTTTTATGCTTCCACTAAAAAACCCTAGTATAAACTACCTCACAATTGGTAATCTGTCTACACACTCAGCCTAAACCACAGTCCCTATGCGAACTACCTCATAGTCAGTGCTCTATCACACACTCAAGAAACCTAGCTCTAATACCACGTGATGAAGGGTGCCCCCCTTAATACCATAAACCATAATAGAAAACCAAGAAACAATAAAAAAATGTGAGAAAAATAATATGGACTTCTTACTTGTGCCGCAAATGTAGAATTGCAAAATTCACAAGTACAATATGCTAACCCACATGGGCGCCTTCATTACAATAATTTGAAAGACAAGCTACAAACTATCACCCAGAGCTATCCTAGACAATCTTCAAATTTTTCTCAAATAGACAATTTTATGTCACTCAAGAAGGTTCTAGACATTGAAACTTAATACCTAGGGCTGATAGACCCTAATAATGCATATAAAGTCAGCCAATTACATCTTTGACAATTATTTTTGATATTTCAGGTAGCCAACTTTGAAAGACCATAACTCTCAAACTATTACTTTGATTAGCTATTATAACCACTTTTTAGAATGCCAACTCCTAATATATAGGTTTTGAACCATGCAAGTGCCCTTCTATCATGTTTTTGGACCTCATCCAGGCACTCTAAGGCCTCCAATGGTGAGCCTAAAGATTTTTTTGAAAATTTTTGCACTGAAAATCCACAATAACTTCTCTAATACTTAAGTTGGAGCAATGTTTATGGTAGAGTTATAAATCTAAATAAACCTTCATGTAGAAAATACGAACATTCTGAGCTCATATAAAAAAATTACTAAAAATAGCAAGTTCTCATATATAGTAACCACCCTATCTACTAGTCCGTATTAAAATAGAAAAGATTGAAAAGAAAATATTTTTGGGTGATGCAAGAATTCTCTTACACCTAGGATGCTCTTGCATCACCTGCTTAGTAAGAGCTCACTATAAAAATTTCATATTATTCTTCCTAACATGCCAACTAATAAGGGAATCCTGAAAAAAAACCCCCACACTTTTTGCAACATCGATAGCTTCAACACTTTTATAATTGCTCGTTCTCTTGCATAGAAACATATGAAGCCTCTTCTTTGGCCAAAGGAAATGTGTCAAAAATCATTTTACATAGGAAACAACTAAAGCTCAATCACCTTTCCTTAAGAAACATTGAAGATAAATCAAGAAAAATAAAATAAAGCAATGTTACTAGCCTTCAATAGAATGATTACTTATTGTTTGCCATTTAACCCTTAGCACAAGTTCTCTACCATGATAGGAACTAAAAATACACTTCTCCTCCCTTGTCAAGAAAACTAAGATTATTTATGATAGGAAAACCTTCAAATTTAGAGACAAATTTTTATCAATATCTTGAAGAAGGGATTCAAACAAAACTATACCCTTCTCCAAAATCATGAGGCTACCTGCACAACATATCAATTCTAGGGAAGAAAAAAAAAGTTCTCATAAGGCACCTATTGGATGTCTTCCCTAGAAAAATTGACAGCAATAGCTTGAATTTCTGTAAGAGATAGTGAAGATGTAGGTGTAATTTCTAGCAAAGTCAAGGAAATTAAAATAGTCTTTGCATTCTTTGAGACAATGTTCAGTATAGACATAAGCATGAGCAACATGTTGAGGAAAATCATAAGACCCCAACCAAATTCTAGCTAGTGAAACAAACATTAGCACGTTAATTTAATGTCTACATCTATAATTCTTAATCAACGAGGAACATTCATAGGGAGAGTATTGTCTATTTGACAATTAAAAAGTTTCTTTACATATAGAAAATTGGTTTAGGTACCTCATTTAAGTATTTATTGCAATTTTAAATAAATCATCTTTAAATTGTTCCTCATCACATAGGGGAGAGGATTCAATTGTTTACACCCTAATTTTATCCTTCTTATATAGAAATTTTAAATTGCCTCTAATTTATTTATAGTAGTTTACTTAGCAAGTGCCTTGTTAGTCCATGCCTTATCTATAAGACATGGAACCAATGTTTCTATTTATGGTCAACCAATTAATTTTTATTATATTTTAAGTGACCATATTTCTAAACTTTTTAAATGGTTTATTTTTAAATTGATTTTTACACATTAATTTCTTAAATTTGATTGGTTGATCCCCATTTTTCTAGGGGTAAAATTGTTTTATTGATACAAAAATTCTAGAAACTTCTTCTTCCAATTCTCTGGAATGTTGCTTCCAAAACTCTATAATGTTGTTTGTGTTGTTCAAAGCCCTGCAAGCTTGCTTTGTAACATAAGGCTCATCATGGATTTCTCCACCAATTCAAGCCCCACCTCTATGAATAATAACCAATAACCAATTTTTGTAGAAGTGTTGCTTACAAACCCCAGGAGTAATCAAGAATAAAAGTACTAATACTAATAACATCAAACAGCTCATCATCCTATTCTTCTCAAAACATGTTTTATTATCACAAGGATAGTCATGTGTTCCATGCTAAAAACTATTCCTTCCACTTGTGCAGAAATAGTATGTGTACCCCTTGAACCCACAAATTTTTGGTATAAAAACACCATCAATTAGCCCCTAAGAACACTATAACCATTGTCACATTTGAGCAGTAGAATTTATGGCATGAATCTTTTCTATATAACTTCCTAAAAGAATTGGGTTGTAGTGCAAACACAACCCCCTCACCGTCTATACAATACACCCATTCCATAATATTCATGTACTCATTCACTATATCCTCTGACCCTGAGCCAGATGTCATAGTATATCCTCTCATGCTGAGCCAGAGGCCATGTAAAAATATACCAAATAGAACCCAAAGATGACAAGAAGATATTTAGAATGGATGTTAAGAAAATAGATAAAATTTGAGGAGGATGTGAAATCACTTTGCTAGGGTTTTGCATGCAATAAAACAATTTTATGAATTCATCTCTACTTTTGCACCTATTATACTACATTAATTGCAGGAGCATTAGAGGTTTTTACTATGTCTCTCACCAACTTTATCCTAGTAGGTGATACTAGTGTTGGAGTTGTTATGATGAATGCTCATGGTAACTCCTCCAAAAAAATGGTCAAGAAAGTTTTTTTTGAAAGTGTTTCATGAGGTAAGCCCTTCGTTGATAGTGTTCTTAACACTAAGGAGTTTGATGGTGCATGAAGTTGGTTAGAGATGCATAGTACCTTGATAGGATATTTCATGGGTTAGACTCCTCCTAAAAGCATGCTCAAAGAATGGGTTCCCAAGAATTGGATGCCAGATAGAGTTTGGTGCCTTGCCAAGGGCTTTTTTTTGTTTCAATTTGCTAACCCTTGCCAAGCCGAAATAGTTTTTAATCATGACCCTTGGTTAGTTAGGTCTTCTCTATTTGTTTTTAGGCGATGGTCTTGTTATTTCTCTATCTCAAATGAATAGAAACTAAAAGTCCCTATCTAGGTTGATTTTTTGGGTCTCCCCATACCCTACTAAAAGTTTATCCATGCTATTGCTCAAACCCTTGGCAAAGTGGTTTTCATGGTGCTAGAGAAGTTTTTTAATGCACGTCCTCAAAGGAGGATTTACATTGAAGTGGACCTCTCCCATGATCTCAAAGAAATAATTGACATTCAAGTCAAAGTGCACACCTTCACTCAGAAGGTTCTATATTTGAACTTACCGAACACTTGTTATTAGTATCAATCGATTAAACACAAGATCAAGGATTTCCCTCTAGTTATCCCTCACAAGCCAACTCCTGTCAAAGAAACCTAAGACAAGCCTGCTAAAAATTCCAAAAAAGATGAGTAGAACTGTCATGTGCAAGGGAAATAATTCCTTTTAGTCCAAGCAATAAGAGTCCTCCTTTGCCTAGCCTTTTCTGGAAATTATTCATGTTACCTTTGTTGTTGTGCCAATCACACCAGTTGTTTCACCACCCTTTTCAAACCCTGTCAACCAAGGGATGGCTTCGTCTGTGAGATCTTCTTAACCTGCATGGGTTTGCACTCCTTAGGAAACATCATGGTTGTGCCACTTGGGTCTCAGCCATTGCGACACTCTTGTAGCCTAGATGTTTGTGGAGAAAACCTAGATGGAAGTTTAGAGAAGAGAAGAATCATCTCTGGTGGTAACTCTTCTCCTACTTTCACCTCTAATTCATTTTTGCATAAAAGTTTCTCCTCTCTTGGGGACAAGGATGACATGCAAGAACTATTTCCATGAATTTTATCTCATGGGATGTGTAGGGTCTCACAAACCTCCCTCGTAAATATTATGTGTGAGATACTAGATGCAGCGTTGGTAACTTGGACATCCTTTATCTATAGGAAATTAAGATTTTAGAATTTTTTCTCAATGCTTCTTTTTGTGTTATCTAGCTAGATAGTGTAGTTTTTTCTTTCTAGCATGAAGTTGGTCAAGGTGGTGTAGTTACTCTCCTATACTTCATTTATCAACTTTTGTTATTTCTCATGGCACTGACCCCATGCACAAGATTGTGTAAATTTTGTTGTCCTTCCATAATCGTTCTTTTGGGATAGCTAATGTCTACATTCTCAATGATGTTGTTGAGTGATCTTAGCTATGGTGTTGGATGGCATTTTTTTTCCACTTGTCACTTGGGTTTTTTATGGGGACTTCAATTCAATTAAGTTGGACTCTGATAAAGAGAGTGTTTTGTAAGAGAGAGAAGCTTGATACTATATGCACAATAAATTAGATTTTTTATCCCAATACCCATCATTGGAATTCTCTTGGGAATTGGCATTCTTGGTCTAATTTTAGAGATGACTCTATTAGGTTTTTTAAAAGGCTTGGTTGTGCTATGATATTTGTGCAATCATTTTTCTCTTTTTCCAAAGAAAGGGAACTACCTATCATTCCCCTGCTAGATGTGACTTTGTCAGATCATTTCCCCATTATTTTTATTGTCACCTAGAAAATAACTTAGAGGAGTCCTTCCAAAACTCATTTTCTTCTCAACATGCCATTGCTGAGTCATGAAACCACTATGGCTCACATATTACATGTTTGGAATTTAGAGCCCTGGCCCCACACTCATTTTGGGTGGACACAGCAATGGAATGATGCTATCATCCATATGACAAGATTTCTTCAGATCTATGGTAAGAAAATTGCTCTATACTATAGGCACTATTATGACGCCATTGCCAAAGCTCTGTGTGCAGCCTTAAAAACTCTAGCCTTGATTCCATTTGATCCAAACCTACAACTTTGGCTTGCCAATCTTCATCATCAAAAATAGGTTGCTGATAATTATGCCATCAGGGGGGTCCAAATCAAAGCATGTCTCCATTGGCTTGAGATTGGTGACCAAGCCTTGAAGGAAGTCTTTCAAGTTCTCAAAGCTAAACATACTTCAGTTGGGATTAAAGAAATTAAGGAAAGGAAAAATATTCTTTCTAACCTTCCTAACATTCTTCATGTATTTTTTCACCATTATGAAAAGGCCTTCACTACCTAAGATCAATCATCAAAGTGGGTACAAGCTTTGAAGGAATGCTTTGATGTTACTCATAATCACCTTGCAGTTGAGCAACGTGCTTTTTGTGAGAAATTTCTTACCCTCAATGACCTTAAGGATGCTATCTTTTCTATGGTCATGATAAGGCTCCTGAGTGAAATAGTTTCCCCTATGAATTTTATAAAACCATTTGAGAATCCATTGGACCTGAACTTCACAAGGTCTACCTAGAAGAATTTCAGTCTAAATCTTTAGGTAACATTATCAACAAAGGCAATATCAAATTCACACCTAAGGCTAGTAATCCTAAAGATATTTACAATTGGAGGCCTATAACTCTGTTTAATGTCTCCTATAAGATCATAGCCAAAGCCCTGGCACTTAAAATTTGGCATCTCTTATCCTTGGTTGTCCATGTGGAGAAAACAAACTTTATCAAATCTCACTATATCCTAAACAACATCATTGTTGCTTGGGAAGGCATGGAATGGGTCCATAGGTCTAAGAAACAAGCTCTCTTTGGCAAAATTTATTTTTCCAAAGCTTATGATTGCATTGAATGACCCTTCATTCTTTCTATGCTAAAAGCTTTAGGATTTGGACCTATCATTTTTTAGTCTATGGAGATGCATTTTGGCAATACTATTACAACATAGAGTTATCGTTGCACCAAAATATTGACTTGTTAATGCCCAATACAACTACTAGACTTATAGAACACAAGAAGCAGTTAAGCCATGGCATAAATCCTAAAGGGGAAGGCTGGTGATTAGTCCAACAATTCCCCCCTTAGTGTTACGCAAGGAGATTTGAACCTATGACCAAGCTCTAATACCACTTGTTACAAGCTAGAGTTGTTGTTGCACCAAAAGAACAACCTAGTTTGATACAAATACTAGACTTATAGAAGACAAGAGGTGGTTAAGCCATGTCATGAATCTTGAAGGAGAAGGCTAGCAATTAGTCCAACAAATACTTCTACTTGCATACTATTAATGGAAGACAATCTAATACCTTTGGCCTTTTTAGATCCATTTGTTAGGGCTATCCTTTGGCTCCTTCTTTATACATCCTAGTTGCTGAAGGGTTTGGTTACCTTCTAGCCAAGTCCATCTCCTCTAGTCGTGTTTGAGACATTTCTCTTGTAATTCCTCCACTCAACTTGTCAATAAACACTTTGTTGATGATTTCTTCCTTGCTCTCATTAAGGACAAGGACAATGTCTCTAATGCACTTCAATGCCTAGACTTTTTTGTTTGGCTTTTTGAACATGGTGAAATCTTTCATTTTTTGGGTATCCCTTCTACTTTTCAAGCTTTTGCAGTGGACCTTTGTAATTTTGTGCTTGATAAAATCTCCAAAAAGTTGGATTATTAGATTACCAAACCTCTCTCTTTGGCTTGTAAATTCCAAATTTTCTCCAAGATTTTGGATGCTACCCATGTTTAGTATTCCTCTTGTTGGGCTCCATCCAAAGCCTCTTATTCCAAATTCGAGAAACTTGTCAGATATTTCCTCTTGGCTTTGGATTCTAAACATCATGGCTTTCATAGAGTTGCTTGGGAGCATTGTTGCTTGCCCAAGGAATCTAGTGGCATTGGCCTTATTTCCACTCACAATAAAGGTATTTCCTTGTGTTCCAATTGGGTTATTAGAGCTCTCTCTAGGGACAAGGCCTGGAAGATTCTTCTCAAGCACTACATCTCCTCTAGTTTTCTAGTCAATAGGTCAATATGGAAGGGGGTCGGGTTTCAAATCCTTCTCATCACTTCAGAACCAATGCAAATCCAAGGCTCTTTTGTTGTTAATAGCATTTGGAGATCATGGGAGGTCATCAAGCTATTTCTTTGATGGGATGGTAATGATTTAAGAAATGGGATTTCCATGAATCAACACAATTTGTGTGGTCACCCTTGTTTTCTATTCAAGGCATGCCACTTGCCAAGATTCAGGGTGCTAGTGTGTTGCATTTTTTCAAATGTGGCATCTGGGAACCCAAAGATCTATTTTACAGCTCGTCTCCATGAATATAAGATCATGGGAAGATATGCAAGCCCAGTATTGCATGGCTCACCTAGATCGACATAATTTTGACCTTCTGGTCTCTACTCTGCCTCCTCACTTGCTTCGCAAGATGGGCATTCAAAGAGTCAAACCTTGGTGGAAGGACTGGAAGTGGTATCCATGTACTTTCTTGTCAATTACAAAATAAAAATGGGATATCTATGGTTGGTGCCCCATTTGCATATGGTTGAGTCTCTCAACTAGTGCTAGCAAATCTTGTCCACACAATAGAATTGGAGATACACGTTTAACACTATCTAGAAAGCCATTACTAAGCCAAAGGTTGCACACTTTTCTTGCTGTGTCCTCTTTCAGGATTCACCTCTAGATCCTAAGCTCAAGCATTTGGGTATTCTTGACCAATGTTGTCCATTTTTTAGACAACCTGAGTCTTTCTTGCACATCTTTTTGTTCTATCACAGAGCTCAATAGTATTGGCTCTGGATACACAATTTTTTAGGCCTTTAAGGCCAAAACTATTTTCTTGGCATATGGTTTGTCTTAAGGACTCTACCAAAATTCCTGTTAAATTCTCCCAGAATTGACATGCTTTCAGGCTGGAGATTCTATTCAAACTTTGGAAAGATAGAAATGTTGTTCTTTTTACATGCAATTTTTTGGATATAAATGTTTCTATGTATACTAAGGCTTGCATATGTAAAAATGTAATAGTACATATTTAAGTACAAGCAAACAAAGTGGCTCTAGAGGTGGCCCACCTATAGAAGCTTCTCAATCTTTGGGGCAATATTCTATGTACAGTTGTCTAGGTATTGCCAAATTATATTTTGGTGGATCAAGGTCTGCCCCATGGTCATCTCCAGGGGTGTAGGTCCTCTGTGTACCACTCCAAGAGCTTGCATTCGCATGCCCCTCACTACTCTCCCAATAGCTAGGATGTCCACTGTTGTCGCTCTACCTCTCTATGGCATGGCTTAGGATAGTCACCCGATGCTCCTCTTCTTGCTCCTATTGTTTCTGGTTAGCATGCACCTATTATTGACCCCAAATGGTCATTCCCCTTTCTAGACCTAATGATTTTGCCTCCCAGGGCAGAGGGAGAGGAAAAAGAACAAGATGCTGTTATTGTTGATGATGGGTGGGATTCTCTTCAGCCATGCATGGGGTTTTCATGATCGACAAGATCCACCTCCTCCAGTTGGCACTGCTTTGGCCACCTAAGGGTTGTTTTAATGTTTTTTGATGAATAGTTGTTGACATTTCCAACTCTGGCATTTGAACTCGCACAAGCTAATCTTATAGCCCCTAGCCCCTTTTTGTGAATATGTAACTTTAATTAATTAATAGAGAAGGGACTGTTCATAAAAAAATAAAATGAGAAGAAATCCAAGAAGAAAATGTTTGACCCATTGTCTCCCAACCTACATAAGAAAAAAATAAAACCATAAGCATATTAGGTTACATGTGAAAAGAAAAGAAAAACAAAAAAGTCATTGTTGAAGGCTATTTTCCCACCTATGTTCTGCACTGACAATTTTGTATTGAAATAGGCATAAATTAATTTGATGAGATTCCATGATCATCATCAAAAAATTAAATTAGTTTTTTGTCTGGACATTTCCATTTATCTAATTTAGGGGGATTATCCAAGATTTTTTCTTGAAATGCGCACTCAAACAATTCCCACATATATTAGTCATTTAAATGTTTGAGAGATGAGAATAAACTCACAACTATATCCACCCAAATGGTTATGCCATCAAAGAATATCCATACCCACCTTATGTCGAGTCGATAATTCAATAAAATCTTTGCATGTTTTTAGCTTCTATCTTCTGATATTAATTTGATGAATTTGATGTCATCTCCATCAAAAATAATTTACATGAAAGACATGCTTATCCTACCAAAAATTAGAAAGCCCTAGGAATTGATGCGCACCCCCAAAAAACTCTACCCTATCACTACCCATCAATAATTTGATTACAACAAGGGACACAATTCATCAAAGTTCATGCCAATAGTTAAATAAAGTAAAAGTAGAAATATATGATGGAAATGAAAATAACGAAGTAGAGATGACATGATGAGACAATCAAAAGAGATAGAAATATATATAACAATCAAATATCTTCATTTACTAATAAATTTATTAATTATATTTTTGTAAAAATTAATAAAAAGTATATAATTCTAATATTAAGATCTAAGAAGGTATTTAAAAGTCTAATAATGAGATAATTGGATTTAATGTTGTAATAATTGCATTTCAACTTTGTAAAATTTGTACTTCTATTAGTTACCCTCCTTTGGCAAGAACTAATAAGATGAAAATATCTAAATAATTACTTACAAGGAACAAGAAATAAAAAATACTAAAGAGTAACTTCGATAGAAAGAATTATGGAAAAAAATTTAAAGAACATACAACTTTTAATTTTTCAATGTATTTTTTTAGGATCTCATTTAAAAAGTTTATTATTATCTAACTTATTTTTATTAACTTCTAAACATGTCGATGTCAAAAAACAATTTAATTAGTTCTTAAAAAGGTCATAAAATAAATACAATAATATGAAGTTTAAGTTTGATCATGGAAAAAAAATATTAATGTAGTTTTCAATGAATTAATTATAAAATTAATTAAGTTGTTATGATTCATATAGTTTAATTTCATAAATTAAATAATATCATTACAAAACATTTCATTCAAGATGATTATATTATATAATAATAGAATAATTATTAAAATAATTTTAATTTTTTTCAAATGTAAAAAAATAAATGTTATTAATACATTTTTATTCTGTAAAGAAATAATGTAAAATAAATTTAAAAGATCTTTTCTTTCCCTTTAATAAAACTTAACAACAAAAAGGTTACTCTTTTAAAAATATTTTAAATGATTGTTGATGCCTATAATGGTCCCAAATATAGTGGCATTAATGCATTGACATTATGGCTAGTATTTGTATTAAGGAAATTTGAATTCATTTAATAAAATTAAAGAAAGAAAATATTGAACATATTTCAATTCAAAAAAATACTATTTGTTTATAAATAACAACTATCCAAGATTATCAATGCATATACAATAAAATAAAATAAAATTACAAGTTTTATTAGAAAAAACAACATATGAAGCCCCTAATCCCTTAAATAATTTATATGTTGCAATTAGTCTACCAATTAGTCTACCATTGGCAGTCGAGACATTGTTTGCTTCAACTTTAATGACTTTATCCCCTCCATTTGTGCATGGTTGCCCCTCATTTCCCCACTCTCAATTCCTTACTCTACTATTGTTTGCATCTTTCCCTTCCTCTGCACCTACATTTTTGCCGATGTGAGGTTCACAACCACCTACTTTTTATTCACCATTGCCAGATAACAATCAAGCTCTTGCTTGTAATCTTGTTCCACATGATCAAGCACTATAAAAGAAAAAAAAAATCATAATTGTTGAGTGCATTTAATGTAGTAATAATGACCTATCGTACTACACCACAAGATTTGAGTTTTTTTCATATTTTTGGTAATAATATTTATTTTCTTCATTTGCCTTTTTTGCTTTTAGCCAATAAGAATCATGATAAATAATATTATTTAAGTTTCAAAAATATGATTAAAATAAAACACTTTAGGTTTCTAAAACTTTAAGACTTTCATTGATTTATTTAAATGTAAATGGGTACTAAAAGATTCTATTAGTTACATGTCTTTGCCAAGAACTAATAAGTTTTCACATTTTGTTCATTTAATTTTTTAATTATGAATTTGAAAAAATAAAATATAAATTATTAAGATATTTTACATGTACCATTTTAGTAGTTGAAATTTAAATAAATTGGAAGGGTAGTATACTTTTATTTCTTAAAATTAAATGTATTCAATAATATAGATTTAAATTAGATAATAAAATTAAGTTACTAACAATAATATCTCAATTTATCGCATAATTCAATGTATTATATTAGTAGTAATACTAGTTTTGATATTTCTTAACTAATATCTAATATCCAAAATTAAATTACACAAAATGCAATGATTTGGTTTCATGAAACATTGACTAGCATATTGTTGTTACAACTTATCATTACCTACCTTAAGTAACAATTTGTTAAATGACAATGTCAACCATTAGGAACCATATGTTACCATTTTTATTTTGTTTACATTACAGTTATTCTTTAGTTTAGTTTAATCAATGCCATGTTTAAAGAGTATTTATTATTTGCAAAAATATTCCCTCCTATGTTTTCTTAAACAAGACCAATAATTATATTTCAAATGTGATGTCGTATTAGCATGATTTTTGCCAAAGTGTCTAAAATAACCGATAAAGTGTGACTAACGGTTGTGCAAAAGAAACATCTATACTTGAGCAACTGATGTGACATCACATAATTAGCTTCTTTTTAGAATAAGTGATACACTTCATTCAATTATGGATGGTCATCATTAGCAATAATAACTTTTAAGTCACAACTATTGGTGCAATGTTGTCAAAAATATTAAATAGTAAAAAAAAAATTGTGACTATCAAGGTGTGTATATTAAATCAAGAACTATTATTACAATCATTGTAATGTGTTCAAGTATTGGGTCATCTCCTCTATTTACCCTAACTTACATTGATGCTATATTAGACTCATCAATGCACTAGGGGAAAGGCGCCAATAATGACTCTCTAACTTCATGTGCTTATATCTCTTAAATAGTATGTTAGACTTCAACAATTTTTTTGGTTGTCTTCATATGTGACTTTTAAATACTTGAACCTAATGTTTCAACTCTTGTGTATTAACCATGCACATTGTGGAAGTAATTATGTGTGAAAAGGTCAACAAGTGACAATTTCAAAGGATCAACCAATAAATGACCCTCATTTTACTAATAAACACTCAGTTGAAATCACTATTACATAGACAAATATTATAATAGTGGTGCTCTCAATAATAGTTCAAAAATATCTAACGTGGTGCACAAATTGATCATTCCTTAATGAAAAAAGAAAACAAATTATCAACTACTTCTATATAAATGATCAACTAATAATGTATGTGAGATTATTTAAATAAACACTCATTGAAAAAACACCATGATAATAAATTAACAGTTATGAGACTGCAAGCCACAATTGATTGTGAACCTCGAAAAATACACATTCCATGGAAGCTTGAAACAATATGCGGGAGATAGCAAGGATGCCAATGGAATTTTTGAAAGGGACTTGGGGAAATTAAACTTTGCATTTGAACCTTGAGGGCATACACAACACAGTCATATGATTGAGCAAACCTATTTGGGGGCTTCTTCTCGTGAGAGGTTTTAGCCATGTTTGACATTAAATAAGAAACGAGCTTGTGAATTGTGAGCAATGGAGGAGTTATTTAAAGATGCAAAATGTGGATAGGAACCTATTATCTAGATCAAGTGGTTATGGTTTATATGCATAGAATCTCACTTGTGGAAATCCCATGTGGAAATTGTGTAACAGATAAGATTTTAATATTTGTCCTTAAAGAAATCATCCTGGTCAGACAGACTTATATATAAAAGTGTAGAGAATACTATTTGGGTCACGGCGAAAACGAGAAGATAGGCGTACGTCAAAGATGACGTGGTAGCAAATGATGGTTCACGTCAGATTGTATCAAAGGGAACATGTGTTGATCTCATGCTTAATTTTTTATTATGACCTGCGCATTTCATTTTATTAATAAAATTGATATAAAATGCATCATATGATGAACAACAGATACAGTAACTCCAAAATAAACCTTCATAAACGTTCAAAGAAGTTAATATAGTAAAAATATATTAGACAATCATGTAAGAGGAATTAAATTCTTAAATTCTAGTCATGATCCGGGTTGGAATATTATGAATAGGGGGCAACTTTCCTTTGAGATGGTGCAAGAATTTGATAATTTTGTTGCTCAGGATCGAGCTCCTTGTTGAGCTCTCCTTGTTGTATTCCTTTCTGTCTTAATAAATTTTTACCCCTCTTTTTCCAAAATTTCTTAAATCCGTTGTCCCGGCAATACAAGAGGGAGATTGCAGATATATGGAGGAAGAAAATACAAAACAATCCAACCTATTTATCATCTCTATATGATTACAAGTTTTTGCAAGAAATTGACATTTTTGCTCAGCAGTTTCCTCATTCAAGAGTGTGAATTTTGGTGCTGCATTTTTCTTTGATTTGAGAGGTTTTGAAGTCTATATGTTGGTTGTTGGACGGTTGCTATATGATTGGTGGATGATTGTGTGTCTTGTTTAAAACATAAAGTGACTCTGTATTAGGCTTACTAAGTCAAATTATATATTTTTCTTAATAAATATTATCTTCTTAAATGATAAGAACAATTACTCTTGCAGGGTAATCTTGTATCTCTCATTTCTTTTTTTGTGAATTTGTACTTTAATATTATAATTTAATAGAGAAGGTTTTATTCATCAAAAAAAATTATATGAGGAAAATTTATACGAGGAGTTGCACCTTTGAAGAGTACAAAGGTTACACTAATTGTGTGTGTGTGTAATGATGTCAATGCGGTGTTGGTGTAGAAAGTTTGCTAACAACATTTTGTGTGCATAGTAAAACATTGGCAAGATCAATTTTATATTTATTATTTTCTCTTCCGTGGTACCCATGGAATACACCCTGTTAGACTTTTCCATCACTAAGGTTCATCTTGTCTTTTTAAGAGTTTATCTTCTTTGCAAGTTTTACTAGTATCTTTGCACTGTGTTCATTCACAGTGAACTTCGCTCTTGATCAAAATGGCTTATGCTTTTATTGTCCTTCTCTTAAATAATGAGTACGACAACGAATTTTTCATTGTCATTCATGAAGCACAAACTATTGTAGTGGGTTCCATCATTATATGAGAGATGAAGTGTTGGAATATATATACTATCAAAATTGTAGATGTGAGATACTTGGCCCTCCAAGTGGTGCACATGCACGCTGTTGTGAGTCACCATGGAGATTGTGTATATCTCACAATGGTCTGCTTTCGTCCCTTTTTCTGTCATTTCTTTATAGCATTATTGAAAGGTCATTTCATCTTTTTGAGAAAAGAAAAGCTCAAATTTTAAATGATGCTCCATAATGTACTCCACCGCCATAACTCAATACTTTGAGTGTTGGTCTTGGTCACTTTTGACCTAATCTACTAGGGCCCTAAAAATTATTTTTCATATAGTGGTGTTTGCACCATTCTTGTTTGCAATTCATTCCTCTAAGCCCCAAGTTGTGTTTGGCTATCCTCCTCATTTTCTGCTTCATCCAACAAGACACATTATCGATATTTCTTATCTTCTTCTTTGATGAGGAAGAGATGGTTCCGATAAAAGGCTTCTTTAACATAAAATTCAAATAGATAATGAGATGTATAATCACAGAGAGATTAACCCAATAGTGTACCTAGGCATAGTGGAATTTGTATTGAGAAAATTATATAGTTGAATTGTCTTATATGTGTAGAGCTTCATTCTAATAGAAATAAGAGAACTATTTCAATGAGTAAAAGTTGAATTCCATCAATGTTGGGCTAGGATGAAGATGGAAGATATGTGTATGGTTTCATTTTATTCAAACTTATGTATAAACCATAAGCATTTTATTACAAAAGAGAATAATGTTATGCTCAACTATTTTGCAATGATCATGACCTCATAAATTATCAAAATCATTCACAAGTAATATTAGAAAATATGAAGATCAAATTTAGAACTCTTTCAAATGTAACCCTCTATAATATAAATAAAATGAATTGAAAGTTATAAACAAGTAAACAATAAAATTACCTTTTAAGGTGTAGGAGATAAAAAATTGTAGTTGGAAGTGATGTGAGACCTAAAGATGAAGCTAATATGTCTTTGGTAAGTTGTAAGAAGCTTGAGTAACAACATGTTCGCTAGATATATAGAAACCACCTATACGTCTTTGGCATGGTGCAAGCAGCATGTAATAAGGTGTTTATGATATATAGAAGAAATGATTGATACAAATTTTTAGCTCTATTGTGTTCACACGCATGTTCAGTTAGACTAAGGCATTGACATGTGCATTACCCTCGTCACGATATTTTACCATACATAGTGCTATCAAATAACATTTTGATCATGTATGTATAGATTTGATTCCATTCTAGCACATATTTATATCCATTACTTTTTGTTAGTATATTTTAGCACCAATGTTTGAGCTAGGGAACAACAAATACACCAAGTTCAAGTAATGAGCCACCTTGAGATTTACAATTTCTTAATGCAAGAAAATGGTTTTAAGTGAGGTTTCATATGTAGAAGCAAAATCACTTTTCACTTGTTTTTATTTATCCAAGAATATATGGTACAATTGCTATAAATGCTACATGCCAAAAGAAACAATGCATGATGATAAATAAGTAACTAAAAAGGAAGGAATAAAAATAGTTCACCAAATAAAGGATTTGCGCCAAAAACATGTTGGCAAAAACACTTGCCAAACATCAATTCCTAGTACTGAAATTAAGTGTCCAAACAAACCATAGAAAGAAGCGTCAAAAACCCCCCAAAAAAGTTGAGGTATATTGAAAAAAATAAAAAATTAATAATATAGGATTATTCTAAAGAGAAGTCACATAGTAGCATCATAGAGCATTGTAAGCAATCATTTACTTGTATCATCATCCAATGCATATAATGCTAATTTTTTATTTTAGATCTTGGTTTATTGTCATGGAATCAACCCAAATGAGGGCTTAATTGAGGAGAATAAATCCCTACCCCAACAAGCTCCCACATAGAGTCCCTCTATCATAATGTTGACATCATAACGCATTGAAAGAAAATCATCTACTTGTATCATCATCCTATGCATATGATACTTGTTTGTTATCTTTGATCCTAGTTATTGTCATTGATTCAACCCACCTAAGGGCTTAACCAAAGAGAGTAGATCCCTACCTAACAAGTTCCCACATCGTGTTTTTCTATCATTATGTTGATCTATTGTCATTGAATCAACCCCACGCAATGTCTTAATAAAGGAGAATAACTCCCTACCCAAAAAGCTCCCACACAATGTCTCTTTACCATACCAAATATTAAATAGAGGCACTATATGTTAAGACATGTCTCTTGTACTTGATAACTTTATCCATGTTTAGTTCCTTGACTCTAAGTTTAATTACACTTACCAGATCAATTAAATACAATCGTGAAATTAAAATATAATTAAAAATTAATTATTGATTTTTTGTTTTAAATTATTCATGTAAAAAATCCCCCAACTTTTGATATAGTAACAAAATGTTTGTTTGTTTTCAATTATAATTCAATTGAAGTATTTATTTTGTCATCAATTAATCTAAGCTCTAAAACATAAGCTTACTTTTCATGTACTAATTATCAACCCTAGGTGAATAGAATCAAAAGAAAAAATTATTATACTTTGTCTTTTTTTAATTCTTTGTAAAAGATCACTAGGGGAAGAACACTACTAGCCATATTTTGGGATCAATTAATCTAAGCTCTAAAACATAAGCTTGCATTTCATGTACTAATTATTAAACCTAGGTAAATAGAATCAAACACATTTTTTTTATTATACTTGGTCTTTTCTTTTCTTTTTTCCTTTGTAGGCGAAGAACACTAGTAGCTATTATTTAGCAAACTTTGTGAAGCCTACCCTTCTAAACAATATATCAAATTTTGATGAGTTTTTTTGGTTGTCTTCATATTCAACTTAACTAGTCATGGCTAGGAGAACTCTACCAAAATCCATTATAGCTAACTTCACACATTTATAGATGCTAAACTATCCATCAATTTCTTTTTCATAGCCTGCGTATGCAACATAGCTTCTTAAAAAATATTTGTTGGTTTATGAGCATTAACAAAGTTCTTTATAAAATGTGTTTAAGCAAGAAGAGTTAAGAAATGATTATTTAAAAGTGTTGCTTGATAGCTGCTTAAAGATATCCAATTAAGTGTGCATTCAAAATTACAAATAGTTATGGACAAATGTCCTAATAGTGAAGCACAAATGGACCACTTGTGAAGCTGAAAAATATGATCGACTATTAGTTCATGTGAAACTTCTTAATGAGCTTTTACTTATCATGTTTGGGGCTCCTTTAAAATTTGTAATTGGAGGCCAAGTGTGCATGGAGTGCACAACTATTAGAACGTGTCTAATTGTCAATGCTCTTACCTTATTGTTTTTACTTTTAGATAGTGACAAAAACATTGTAGAATCTACTATACATGTAAGAATTAAAACGTGGACATTTGAAAGGGTCACCTAATTCCCTATTTATTGCAATACCCATTGACTTTGATAATAAAAAGAGTTACACAAATAATCGAATACTTACTTATTAGTACTTGTCGAAGGCTAAGTACTATTGTGTTTTTTCATTTCATGCATTTATTTATTTATTTCAAAGCAAAAGTGGACTAGCCACCATATAATTTCATTAGTTAACTCATAATTAAAGCTTAGTTAATTCATAACTATAAAACTAAGGCAAGTAGTAAGTCATTATATGACACTTGTTCCCAAATGCTTCAATCATCACCCGAGACATCAAGGGTTACACGGTTGATCTAATTACCAACTACCAACTTTTTGTAAAAAAAATGACAACTCTTACATAAATCTTTTTATAGTGAATTTAAAGGCTTTGAGATAAGTTGAAACTATCAAGCCAGCATTGATCTATATTAAAAGAGAATAAAGAATTGCGATGTGGAAGAGCAGCTACAACCAGTCCCTGCTCCTCCCCTGTTCTTCCTGTAGCGGAAGAAAATCAAGATTCTCAATGGTAGGAAAATCTTCAGACTTTAGAGACGCATTTCTCTCAATATCCTCGACAAGGGAGTCAAACGACATCATCCACTCCTCCTCCTCCAACATCGTCAGGCTGCCCCAACAACACATCGATTCCGGGGCAAAGCATTCATTCCCCGTCTGCTGGATTTGTTCTCTGGCGAACTTTGCGGCAACATCTCGAATTTGTGCGGGAGATAACGAAGAGGCCGATGGAATTTCCGGCGGAGAGTCCGGGAAATTGAACTTGGCATTTGGTCCTCTGAGGCAGTAAACTGCACAGTCATATGCTCGAGCTGCCTGTTGAGCACATTCGTAAGATCCCAACCAAATTCTGGCTCTTGAATTGGGCATTCTCACTTCAGATACCCATTTCCCCCATTTTCTCATTCTAACCCCCTTGAACTCCTGTTTTTTCTTCTGTAAAATGTTTGGAGGCTTCTGATCTGGCGAGGATTTAACCATTCTTGATGGTTATCAACGCTAAGCTTGGGAATTGCGAGATTGGTATGAACTTTGAAGTATGATGCGAGGATACAAAATGTGGATTGAAACTTGATATGTGGGTCAATTTGGGGGGTGTTTATATCCATGAATGTTAGCTTGTGGGAATCACGCGTGGAAGATGTGTGAAGCGAGGAGGAACAGATGAGATTATAATATTTGTGGTCTGAACAAGTCAGACAAATAAGAAGTAGCAGAGAGTACTATTTGGTGGGAGAGGGGAACAGAACGGATGACGTTACCAGCTTTCCACAGAGATTGATTGTCCATGATAATCACGTGGTAGACATTGATCAGAAAAACATGGATATTGCGGATAAATGTTTTTTTTGTTCGTTACCCTACGAATATTTTAAAAAATAGTTTTAGTTAGCATTTAGACTTTCCTCTTTCCATTCTAGGTGTAGACGTTTATTATTTTTATTTATTATCTCAATTTTAAAATTAATGTGAATGTTCTAATGAGAGAGATTGGGTTCGTGGGAATTACAGTTTATGAATTATGGTTGATTGAGTTTAATTTAAAAATGATAAAATATAACAATATCATAATGTATTATCTATTTATTTTCTTTATATATATATATATATATATATATATATATATATATATATATATATATATATATATATATATATATATATATATATATATAATGTTATTATATTGTTGTTAATAAATAAAAGTTTATTTTTCAAAACATAGCTTAAGACAACGGATAGAAATTTCTACAATCTATCATTTAGAATAACTTTGTTTCTTCTACTTCTTCTAATCTTGATGATAGACCACATAGTCTAATTCAAAATGTTGATGCAAAATATATTGAACACAATCAAATCCAAAAGCAAAGTTGCTTTATAGCTTAAGACAATCAAATAATCGAAAATCAATATGCATAAGTAATTATGATTTGTGTTGTTGAATTTTGTAAAATTGGTAGATGTGAAATATGTGGATCATATTTGCTTTTATGAACAAGGGGAATTTTTAATTTATTTATGGAATTCAATAATGAAATTATTTCGGATGTAGGAATATTATTTATTTATTTAGATTATGTTTTTACACTTGGGTGTTATTTGCAATTGACTCTACACATCTAAAGATTTGTTCCTTTATCACATGGATTTGATTCCTATTTTATGTGTTCTTGTATAAATTGCTTCATTGATTTTGGTCTTCTCTACTCCATTATTTATACTAAGGTGTAAGGATGTTTAAAAGTACATTTAGATGATTGCAAATAAATCGTAAGTGCAATAATTGTGTTAATTGACCCCTTCAATGCGTTCAAATTAATAGTCAACCAAAAAACCTTCAATTTGTTTTAATATTTCAAATTGGAATTTTCTAGCTTATAGAATCAATGGAGGTGAGAGGATGAGAAGCTATAAAATTGATGTAAATGCTTTTTCTATAAATAGTAGCACATCTTATTAAATTGTGCAAACATGCATTTAGTTGGTTGAATGTGTAGGAGTTGAATAAATTTGAATTTGCATTTTGAAATTCAAAGGTCGACTCTATGATTGCAAGGTCATTCCTCCACCCATGAAAATGATTTAGGCCAAATCATGATATAATGGGACAAGAACATCAAACAAATGTAATTTAAATATGGTTTAGGTGAATGTATTTAAGAATGTATATATGAATAATGCCTAGATAAACATACAGGATTGTGTATAAGGGGATATGACAAGGTTAAGGAGTGATTCCAACTTCACATAAGATTGTTTAGTTTGTCAATTAGTTGATATATTAAGACAATCTTCATACATAGACATAGAAATAAGTGAAAAATGACATAAATATGCAAATTTCAACATTAGACTTAGGCAAATTTAAGACCTTCTCCGAGGAAAAATATGAAATTTTCATATTTTATAAATGAAGTTATTACCCAACAGAATATTTTTTCGCAAGATATGTGTTATGAAAGAAAATCATACACTACCCCCACTTTAGATTCTTATTTTTTGACAAAAAAATTGGTATCAATAAATAAGATTTAACAATGGAAAGAGAGAGAAAAAAATGTGAAAAGGAACTACAAATGGTATCTAGTTTTCCAACACTTCCTAAGGGAAGAAGAAAAGGTTTTAAGTAAATAGATTTATTATGCCAAATGTGTAGTGGATGGAACTATTGATGAGTTTAATGCATGCCTCGTGGTTAAAAGTTTATAATAGATTCCTACTCTTGACTACATTAAGACCTTTGCTCCATATTGAAGATGAACTCCATTTGTTTGAATCTCACTATTGTTATGCCTCATGGATGATGTGTACACCAAACGAATGGGAAGAGTTTGTTGTCTTCAAGAAGATATTTACATGTAGCAAGCATAGGGGTTAGTTAAGGATTATTCTTTAGTTTATCAATTGAGAAAGTGTATTTATGGCCTTAATTAGGCCTTACACAAACTTGATATGCTAAGATGGCCTCTATTTTTCTCTCGATTAGATTTTTTATGTCACTCAAATTTGAATTCTACAATTCTTGATAGGATCAAACTTGTTTACTTCTAATTTTGTATATTAATATAATTTTATAATTATTTGGGATTTATTATTTATTATTAGCAAAGTCAAATTTTCTTTACACTAATTTTGTAGGACACACATGTGTATCTTCATCTATCATGTGTATCTTCATCTATTTTCTTGGAATTGAGATCTCTCAAGTTTCTTTTGCAATAACTCCTACTCAACCCAAGTAACCTTGACCTCTTTATGTATTCCTACATGGTTAATAGTAAAATTAAATTGTCTTTGTTTCTATTACAATTAAAACTTGTGGTTAAGTGTTCCACTCCACTTTATGCTTTATTCAATAAAAAAAAGTAAAGCATTCCACTCCACTTGTTGATGCCACATATTTTTCTTACTCACACATATCTAAACATATCACATAAAAGTGGAATTATTTGGTATATTTTTATAGGAACAATGTAGACTTTACTATGAAGATGCCAAATGCATTTTTTAGTAAACCTACAACATTTGTAACTATGAGATTCACTACATGTAATAAGTATATTCTTAGAATAGAACAAATATATAGACCATGCTGTGCTTAAAATAATTATTATTATAGATCCTTATTCATCTATAACTTTCACTTCAATTATAACACCATTTGTTGAAGAAGAAAGAAGAAATATAATATTGATCTTTCTTTTATTGATGTATTAAGTGGATTTCATTTGCATATTTTTTTCAGATCTATTATGGGTTATGTGGAAACAATTATATTTTTTGTGTAAGTTTCCTTTCAAGTGGTATCAAAGCTATGGTTGTGTTGTTGTAACCCTAGATTGAATCCATGGGAATGCATGAAAGGATAAAATAAAGTGCATGATATATGGGTTTCATAGGTTATTTATTACAGATCTGAGGGTTTTGGGTTTACTATTATGATGAGATGTTGGTAAATTTTGGCAATGTGAAATTATTGGTCAAAAGGGCTTTTTGGATGTTTTATTTAAATAAGGGTTTTTAGAAGAAAGCTTGCAAAAATGACCTCCTAGGCAAAATTAAACCTCACCATTGGATTTGGGTTGGCTATTTCATAAATTTAGATATATAATATGCCCTAGTTTGGCCATGCTAAGAGAAAATGCAAAGTCTTTTTAGCTTCAGCCAATGATAGCCGTCAAATTTAATCCTGTCAAAAATTTTGTCACAAAATAAAATAACAGTGAAAATGATAAAAGGATTGTTTTGGTAAAATGGTCATAGCTTTCAATCAGGATATCGGATTTTGGACTTCTAATAGTTGTTGGAAAGATAATTCAAAGGACTAAAACTTGGTGTAGGTTTGATTCTATGGTTTTGATATTTTTCAGGTTTTAAGAGCTTGGAAGTCAAATGTTATTTATTTTGAGCACAAATTAATGCATAACTTGAGCATACAGAGTCATATTTTGGACTTTGAATAGTCAACAGAAAGCTCTTGGAGAGATCTATACATTGATTAAAATATGGTGTAGGTTTGGTATGATTTATTTGGTGATATATTGATCTGAATAGTTTATAGATATATATTGACTATGGTAAGATTGTGTGTTTATGACATTGTATGTTTTGGAGATTTGAGATTTGGTGTCATTATATACTCAGTTTATATATCATTTTGGTCTCATGATGATATGGTTATTAGTATTTGATTTGGGTATGTATGATGGCTTGTTGGGTCTTACAATTTGTGCAGTGTTGTAAGCAGTCTATACTAATAGGTTGCATTTATTGCTTGGATATGGGTTGTCTTTGCCCATTGATCTTTCATTATTGATGGATATTCATATTGGTGTCTTGGATTTGGGTTGTTTATGCCCTTAGTCACACGATTTGTTGATTTGTCTTCATGAAGAAGGGATGAGATGTTGTTACTAGGTACAATCATGGTGGAGGATTATGGTTAACTATTTTATGCTAACAGGATGGACACTTTGAGACTTAGGTGCTCAATTCATGGATGTGATCATGATGCCATTAATTTTGGCTTGACATGATTGGATATATAGGTACATCCTTGATTTTTATTGGTTTGGATTCATGATTTGGTTATGGTGGTATATCTTCTTGGTTGATTTTCATGGTTAGAGGAAGTTTTTCATCATGATGTCATGGATATCTTGGATACACAATTTAATGGGAGCTTGTGACATTGATGAGGTGGATATACATGATTGTTTCCTAGTTTGGTTTGTATCTTCTTGGTTTGGAGATCTTCATTTCACTTGGTACTAACACTTTGGTTGTGTAAGTGTATAGGAGATGGATGTTATGATGTCATGGGTGACTCAATACCATAATTGAGTGGCAATTTTTGGTATTGATATGTTTATTGAGTGTTTTTAGATGTTGGAAGTTTGTCTTAGATCATGTTGCAACAGAAACATCTTTGACATTTGCATGGTGCACTTGTTATCTTCATGGTGTGTGAAGATGATTGAATCTTGAGGACCCATGGGATTCTTAGTTATCTTCATGGTATGTGGAGATGGTTCTTCGTGGTATGTGGAGATGGTTTTCTTCATGGTGTGTGGAGATAGTTTCATCTTAAGGACTTGTGGTGTTCTTGGTAAAGATGTGGTTTATGCTTTCATTTGACATGTTATCCTTCGTGTTAGGATGGTTTCATTATTGTGTCAAGGTATACTCTTGATACGCATTTAGATTTTTGACATGATATACTATGTTCATATAGAGCATGTTATCTCTTCAATTGAGATGGTTTAGATTTTTTTATTTATTCTTGAGGCCATGGTTGGAACTTTGACATCGATCTTGGTTTAGTTTCTTGGTATTGAGTACATTGATCATTTTTTGGATACTTCATGATATTTCTATGTTGCATTTAGAGTTGGCATGGATTGATTAGTTACAGATGCTCACGGATACTTACAGACAGTGGTGATGTTGATCTCTCTTGGATTAGAGAATTATTTGTTGGGAAAATTGATGGTTTTAGCAAGAAGTCCAAGGGGCATTCACCTAATATGAACTTGAGAGGAGACTATTCTTACATTAGTCTTGGTTGGAGACTTGGATCTTGATGAGCATTCTCATTCCCCACTCTTGGTCTACTCGACAGTTTTCTACTTAAGAGATATAGCTCATTGTTTTTCTCAAGTGCATTATGTTTATCTTTCATGTCTTTCATGGATATGGATCTTGAGCTATGGTACATGAGTTAGTTCTGGAGGGTTTATTTGAGAGATGGTTTAGCATTGATTATCTCCCTGTGCATATATTTTTGTTATGCTAGTTGATTTTGGGGGATGGTTTTATATTGGGCATATTCATTGGATTAGGAATGCTTTATGAGTTTGTTCTTCTTGTGGGAGGCTTACATCCATGATTAGTTATATGGTATAGTTTGGGTGTTGGTGTGGCTTCCTATTGGGGTTTTACGGAGGAGATCATACTTGCACATTTTACATCTAGAGGTGTGTGTAGAAGGACATGATACATGTTATGATTTGCATGGTTTCTCTTTGGTCTTGGTTATCTTCCTGAATGTTTGGTTTCACTTACATTGGATTTGAGATTGGTTGGAGATTATGATCACTAGTTTGTGTTCATGTATGTCATGTGAGAGATGGTATGATTATTATTTTTTCTCTTTCCTTTGTTGGTTGTGGAGAACTTGGGAGAGAAATGAAGACTTGTTATGAGATTTGTTCTTCCATTTTACTATTTTATGTATTGTGGATGTCCTTGATACTACATAGATTCACTTCTTTGAGATGTTTTGAGTGGATTAGTTACAAATTTGACATTATCTTTTGTAGTGGGAGCTTCTTGGTATATATGTGTCAGGTATTTCTCTTAAGGCTTATGATTGCAAGTTATAGATTGGATATGTTGATGATGTAAGATTCACTTGGTATATCTTTGGAGTTATGGATAGTTGGATAGGTTGGCACTTGTTGTGGGTGTTATTTTAGCTATAGAGTTTTGATAGATACATGTACATGTGATTACCTTTGGATCAAGTCTTTGTTCTTGACATTTTAGTTGGTATTGGATTTTATGATCTTCTAATGCGATAGGTTGGGTGGCTTTCTCTTTGGATGACTTCTATACATGGGTATGTGTAGGATCATGGTGTGCCAAAAAGTGGCGATGTGAAAAAAGTGGAGTTTGAAAATGTCTAAAAGTGTTTCAAAATTCACTCTGAGTTTTTTCCACCTATCTTGATACGCTAAAAAGTTTGGGCCAAGCCTTTTAGAGTATCCAATCAGTTATCAGGAATTCGATATCATATCGGGTATTCAATATGAAGTTAGATACCCAAAACTTGTGACATAGATTTTTAAAAAAAAAACCTAAGAACGGTTTTTGCATTGCATTTTTTGGTTTGTTTGGTTGTGCTCCATTTTGAGTATCAGATTTTGGAACGGATATCAGATACAGGTAATTTTTTGTATTTATTTATGATTTCAATGAATATTAATATAAATTAGTTATTTTAAATAATATTTGTTAAAAATTAGGTTTTTTTAATAGAAATTATTGAAATTTAGGTTTTTTTAATGTTTTGCAAATTAATAGGTATGGCTCACCCAAATGATGATACTAAGCTAGGAAACAGTGTTCCTCATAACCCTCCACCAAACGATCCAGTACCCCCTTAAAATCGTCCACCAAATGATCCCCTACCCCCTCAAACCCCTCCTTGAATTGAAGATTTGATATTTGAAAATCTTGCCAAACTAAGGGTTTTGCAAACCATATATAACAATATACCTACATTGGCTCCCATGTTATCTATGTTAAACACCAGTGTATAATATTGAAACACTTACCAATGAACAAAATGCCGCTCTTCACTGGCATGAGAAAATGCATGCCGTGTTTCATGATGAGTTGGACTATGATGAGGTTGCGGCCCTAAATATAACTAAAGATGATATAGTTAGCCTTTTTGTGGACCCAAAAACTAGTAAACTAGGAGAATGCACAAAGCCCAAATTATCAATTAAATGGTGCACAAAGGAGGCTATGTGTGCAAACTTTTGGGATCGTTGGTGGATAGTTTTTAATAACCCTAAACAAAAAAATTTAGAGGTGTCATTCTATTTCATTAAAAAATTATATGTCGAATTTGTGTTGCATCTCAAGGTGAACTATTGGAGCATGAGGCCCAACATGGGTGTAGGAGCAAGAGTTCCTCAAAATAGATTCTTTTTCCAACAGAATAAAGCTGACACTTTTGTCCCCCCTATTGATGTCTCCCTCCTCCTTTAGTGCAACATCTTGATATCATTGCAAAGGCTAGCTCTCAAACTATTAGAGCAATCCATAGATTGAGTAGCTTATTGATATCCTAGGCTAGGTCAAAGTTTCCTCCCCTTGTTGATGATGTTGGTGTGAGTTCATCATCGGTGAGATCATCACATGTTTGTGTGCCCCATACTTGCATTGTTGGGTGATGCGATGCGCTCCCCTGCCCACAGGTGGTTAATTATGTGGTGTTCCATGTTCACTAACAGTCATGGCTTTTGGTGCAATGGCAAATGGGCCCTACAATTAGTATCAGAGCCTGGTTTTGGCTTGGTCATGGGTTCAAATCTCCCCGGTGCCTTCCCGACTCGCGTAAGCACTTGGTATGTGCGTTGAGGGGGAGATTGTTGGGTGATGCGATGCGCTCCCCTACCCATAGGTGGTTAATTATGTGGTGTTCCATGTTCACTAACATTCATGGCTTTTGGTTTAACGAAAAATGGGCCCTACATGCTCTTGACTTGATTTCTCAATTTTGCACGAGTGAGTGCAAGCTTGCTCCTACTCCCTTTCTTTCAGGTGTCAAGTTAAAGTCCAAGTTTACCACTCCACTTGTTGATACTGCATTGTACAAACAATTGTTTGGGAGTCTCATCTACTTAACACATACATGCCTTGATATAGCTTTTGTAGTTGGCATGGTTTCTCACTTCATACAAGAGCCACATGAGCTTCATTAGAAGGCTATCAAGTGCATCTTGCACTACATACTGCATACACATACACATGGGATACACTATACAGTAGGTACAAGACTTCAGCTGGTTGGATATACAAACTCAGACTATGCAGAGGACCTTGATTCTCACAAGTCTACTTCAGGTTACATGTTTCACCTTGGTTCTGGCCCCATTTGTTGGTAGAGTAAGAAACAACATAATATCGCTCTTTCTTCAACTGAGGTTGAGTATCGAGGAGCTGTCAATGCAGCTACAAAGGCTCTTTGGTTATAACACATCCTGAAGGAGTTTGGATTTGATCTATCTAAACCTACAGTCATACATTGTGACAATCAGAGTGCTATTGAGATCTTTAAATATCCAGTTCAACATTAGTGGAATAAACACATTGAGTTTCATATACACTACATCAGAGAGCTGATACATGAGTAGATCATTGCATTACAATATTGTCCTATAGTAGAGTAGGTCACAGATATATTCACCAAACCCTTAATTGAGGTCAAGTATATTCATTTGTGAGATCTCTTGGGGTGTGAGATGTTGTAGAAAGGGGAGTCCCTTGACTTCTCTCTTCTTTCTTCTAGGAGGGATCTTTTCCTCATCTAAGGTCTTCTTCTCTCTCATCTTCTTTATTGTACTTATCTCTCTTTTTGGAGGAGGGTTTCTCCCACGAGGTTTTTCCTCTTTCTCTGCTTTATGAGAGATTGCATTGCATCACATTGTATGTAGAGCATTGCTTTTATACATGGGTACCTAACATGGCCTCGTAGCCAAGATCCATCATGCATTTGCGAGCTTAAGTGCATTCCCCTAAGTTGCACTTAAGGCGGGGTGTTGGTGTAAATAAATATTCACTATTTACACTATACTTAGGTCAATGCATTATTTTATTCTACACCTTTGCAGGCTTATCCTCTCATCATCACACTTACTCCTATGCTTAATGGAGGATAATCCACTCTTGGTGGACATGTGCCTGGTTGTAAGACTTATCAGTGTGCTGACTCCTAGACATTTTAGAAGCATTTCAGAGGCCTTTATATATAGGCAATGGAATATCATATTGTTATTTTGATCATACTCTAGTCTATTATGTGCTTGTGCTTGAGTTCCTTGATCTTGGGTGATTTTTCCCTAAGGAAAATTCTTACAAATATCACGGAAATCAATTTTGAATTTGTTTATGAAAATAATAAAAATACCAAATAAACGATACTTATACATACAATGAGGCTCTCGATGTGAATGGAAACCCTAGAGGGTCCACGACGCCAAATCTACCTGGACTCATCATCAATAGCCATACCCTGTACAATAAAGAATGCAATTAAATTTCATTACCACAATTATTTTACAAGAATGCATCAATATTTAATCACTTTAAAAGCACCTAATTACCTTTCCCTTGTCAATGGGTTGTGCCTCACCCCTCGCACTCTGCCCCCCACTCACAGGTGATACTTGCAAGATAAAAGAAAGATCAGAAACCATATGTGCTTCAATATCAAATAGAAAAACAATGAGAATACAACATAATGTATCGTAGATGTCTCAAGGCCAAATGAAATAGTCAAAAGTGTGATATTATCAACCTGTCTGAGCTCCTCCTCAGTCATCAACTAAACATGAATGAAGATCATATGAATGTATAAGTCAGTGTGGGTTAAAATTACTCTATTATAAAGATTAACTTTAAATTGCATATTTCATAACAAAAAAATGAACAAATGTACTGACACAAAAGGATTGCATACCTTTGCATGCCCCTCCTCTCTTATGTTAGGGTGTGTAGCCTCTGTACGCGTGTTTGGTGTATCCACCTCCTCAAATACAAACTAATACTCAGAAAGATCACCTACTGGCCTTGGAAAATATTATTGCACGTTATGCATGTTAGGATAAACCACAGACAGATATAAAAACTACATGCAAATATAACCAATAACAGAAAATAATAGAACACACAAAAAAATGAACACAAGGCACCAAGATTTAACGTGGTTCACCCAATCCCTGGGCTACGTCCACCAAACAGCAAGTCTGATCTTATTACAATCCAATGATTACAACCTAATTACAATCCGTAATCCCTTACAGCTCAATACCGCCGCAAGAACCAATTTTGCATCGCAACATTATGAAAAATACCCAACCCTAAGCCCTTTTATACAAGTATTAAACCGCTTTAGGGTTATAACATGTCGGCCATATGTCAGCCATAATATGTTGGCTACCATGTCGGCTACTACCCAAATTATTTTTATGAAGTATGTACAGTACTTTCCTGATCAGTCACCACAATCTAACAATCTCCCACTTGGGGACTGATTAGGCTCCACACTAAACAACAATCTCCCACTTGGAGACTGATCTTGTAGCAATACCACTACCACATGGGGCTCCCACTGGATCAAACCATCCTGGACTCTACTATTCTTTTATTCATGTTCAGTCTAAAAGACCAACCGAAGCTGAAGAGGAGTTCAGCTTCTCCCTTGTTACAACCTTTTTCAACATATCTGCTAGATTTTCATTGGTATGTATCTTCTCCAGATTTAACTGTCCATCCTCCAAAACTGACTGAATGAAATGGTACCGCAACTGTATGTGTTTGGTCTTAGAATGCAGAGCTAAATTCTTAGCAAGATGAATGGCACTCTGACTATCTGTGAACAAATAATTATCCTTATGAGGATGTCCCAATTCTTCCAAGAAGAAATGAAGCCATATCATCTCCTTGGCTACCTCTGTAGCAGCAACATACTCTGCCTCTGTAGTGGAGAGAGCATTAATCTTCTGTAACCTAGAAACCCAGCTCACGGTTGCCCCATCAACAGTAAAGACATAACCTGTAGTACTTCGCCTGGTATCAATATCCCCAGCCAAATCTGAGTCAACATAGCCCTGTAAATCAGTAGTAGAGCCCCCAAAGTGTAAACACTTATTGGATGTTCCTCTCAAATATCTGAGAATCCACTTGACAGCATTCCAATGCTCAAATCCTGGATGACTCATATACCTGCTAACGACTTCCACTGCATGTGCAATATCTAGCCTAGTGCATACCATAGCATACATCAAACTTCCTACAGCTGAAGCATAGGGTACCTTGGACATCTTATCCTCCTCTTCCTGTGTCTTGGGACACATCTCCTTAGTCAATTTCAAATGACCAGGTAAAGGTGTGTTGACAGATTTAGCATTCTCCATACAGAAACGTTGCAACACCTTCTCAACATAATCAGCCTGAGATAGCATCAAGGTTCTGTTTTTCCTATCTCTACAAATCTTCATACCAAGGATTTTTTTTGCTGCCCCCAAAGCCTTCATAGCAAATGCATGTGCTAACTGGCATTTTAGCCACTTAATATGATCCATGTTAGACCCAGCTATAAGCATATCATCAACATATAGACATAAAATAATGTAGCTATCATCATCCAACCTCTTAAAATAAACACAGTAATCTGAATGACACCTGTTATATCCATGCTCATGCATGAAACTGTCAAATTTCAGATACCATTGCCGAGGTGCTTGCTTCAAGCCATATAAACTTTTCTTCAATTTGCACACTAAGTTCTCCTTACCTTTGACCTCAAAACCCTGTGGCTAAGCCATATATATTTCTTCATCCAAATCACCATGAAGAAAGGTTGTTTTAACATCCATCTTCTCTAAATGCAAATCTTCAGTAGCCACAAGACTTAAAACAGTACGAATAGAAGTCATTTTAACAACAGGAGAAAAGATCTCATCAAAATCAATTCCCTTTTTCTGTGCAAATCCTTTTACAACTAACCTGGCCTTAAATCTTTTCTTACCTCCTTCCTCTTCTTTCAACCTGTAAACCCACTTATTCTGTAAAGCCTTTTTACCTGCAGGCAACTTGCATAAATCCCATGTCTTGTTTTTCAGCAAAGAGTCCATTTCATCTTTCATTGCAGACTCCCACTGAATCTTAGTATCCACCTGCACAGCTTCATCATAACTTTCAGGTTCACCAGCATCAGTAAGTAAAATAGAATACAAAGAGGGAGAAAACCTTTGTGGAGGTCTAATTTTCCTTGGTGACTGTCTAACATTCACTGGTGTGTGTGGTATTTGTTGTTGCGGTTGTTGCACATCATGAGGAATGGATGGAACACTAGCCTTTGGAGTATCATCCAGCACTACATAATCATCTTCTTTCTTCTCATGTTGCTGCAACAGATCTTTGTACAACACTTTTTCATTGAATATGACATCCCGACTTCTTATAATTTTATGATTTTCAAAATCCCAAAGCCTATAACCAAATTCATTAATGCCATATCCAACAAAGACACATTTCTTTGATTTAGCTTCGAGCTTGGTTCTATTTTCAGAGTCTATATGAGAAAAAGCTTCACAACCGAAGGTCTTGAGAAAAGAATAACTCACCTTCTTCCCAGTCCATGCTTCCTCTGGAATACCACAGCCCAAAGGAGTAGAGGGACCTCTATTAATCAAATATACTGCAGTATTGACAGCCTCCGCCCACATGTGTAAGGGCAACCCAGCATGCAACCTCATTCTCCTTGCGCGCTCCATTATAGTCCTGTTCATGCGTTCAGCCACTCCATTTTCCTATGGAGTCCTTGGAACAGTTTTCTGTCTACGAATACCATTAATGGAGCAATAATCTTCAAATTCATGATTGCAATACTCACCACCATTATCAGATCTGAGACATTTAATTTCTTACCAGTCTCATTTTCAACCAAGCATTTCCATTTCTTAAAAGTTTGAAATACATCATATTTCTGTCTAAGGAAATAAACCCATACTTTTCTAGTTGCATCATCAATAAATGTAACATAATAATGAGAGCCACCAACGGAAGATACCTGAGCCGGTCCCCATACATCTGTATGCACAAGCTCTAATTTCTCCTTTTTGTTTTCCTTCCCTATCTTTACAAAACTCACTCTCTTTTTTTTTCCATACACACAACTTTCACAGAAATCCATATTCACACATTTTAGACCTGGTAAAACTTTCCTTGAATGAAGTACTTTCATACCTTTCTCACTCATGTGCCCAAGTCTATTGTGCCACAGCGCTGTATCAGAATCTACAACAGCTATTTGTTCTCTTTGCTCAACTACAGTAATTGTTCCCAAACATTCATTTTTCTCTGAAACAATCAAAGTAGAAGGAACTATATGACCTTTACAAAGATATAAGGTGCCTACTTTCACACCTTTTTCTACTACAAGGGAACCTTTTGAAACCTTCCAATTTTTATCATTAAAAGTAACTACACAACCCTCATCACCGAGTTGCCCTACTGAAATTAAATTCCTACTTAGTTGTGGAACATGTCTTACCTCATGTAGTAGCCAATGATTCCCATTCTGCAACTTAATCTTAATTTTTCCCTTTCCAACAATCTGACAGGGTTCATTATCCCCCAAATAAACAAGCCCAAAATCCCCTTGGACATAATCAATGAAATAACCTCTATGAGGTGTAGCATGAAATGAAGCACCAGAATCTAAAACCCATGAATCATCAACACTCTCTAAAGACAGAAGCAAAGCATCCTCTTCGGATTTGTTACTTACCACATTTGCCTCCTTGTCTCCATCTAATTTATCTCCTTCATTTTTCTTTCGATTCCAGCAATCTTTCTTTTTGTGCCCTAGTTTCCCACAGTACCAGCAATCATTTGGTCCTCTCAATTGAGACCTCCTCCCCTTTGACTTTCCTCTTGATTTCCCATGATTTCCAGAGTTACTTCCTCTTTCAGTCGTTCTGCCCCTGCTTTGTGCATTTAAAGCACTTCCTGATGTAGATCCACCTAAGGATTTTCTACGAGTTTCCTCACTTAAAATAACACTGATCACATCATCATATTTTAGGGTACTAGATCCAGGAACAGAATTACTCACCGCCATTACCAAGCCATTCCAACTTTTAGGCAAAGAACACAAAATCAAGAGAGCCCTAATTTCTTCATCAAAATTGATACCCACAGAAGATAATTGACTAGTAATAGTATTAAACTCATTTAAATGATCTGCAATAGATCCACCTTTTGCCATTTTCATATTAAATAAATGCTTCATGAGAAATACCTTATTTGAAGCGGAGGGCTTTTCATATAGTGTCGCTAGGGTTTTCATCAAATCTTCTGTCATCTTTGCTTTTGTAATATTAAATGCCACCGATGGTGCCAAGCATAATCGAATGCTTTCGAGTGCCTTTCTGTCCAAAAGATCCCATTCAGCCTCTAACATAGTTCCTTGATTCTTGGCTTTTCCTTCCAACGGCTTCCATAAATCCTTATGATATAAATAGTCTTCCATTTGCATCTTCCATAACTGGAAGTTCTGTCCATTAAACCTATCAACCCTCAGCTTACCCTCATCTGCCATCGCTCCCACTCAACTGTGAGACTCCCACTTAACCGTGAGACTTTCCTACAAAGGATAACTGAAAGACAACCTTGCTCTTATACCACTTGTTAGGATAAACCACAGACAGAAATAAAAACTACATGCAAATATAACCAATAACAGAAAATAATAGAACACACAAAAAAATGAACACAAGGCACCAAGATTTAACGTGGTTCACCCAATCCCTGGGCTATGTCCACCAAACAGCAAGTCTGATCTTATTACAATCCAGTGATTACAACCTGATTACAATCCGTAATCCCTTATAGCTCAATACCGCCGCAAGAACCAATTTTGCATCACAACATTATGAAAAATACCCAACCCTAAGCCCTTTTATACAAGTATTAAACCACTTTATGGTTATAACATGTCGGCCATAATATGTCGGCTACCATGTCGACTACTGCCCAAAAAAAAATTTCGGGGCGATGCCGCGAACCCCACTATTTATGAAGTATGTACAGTACTTTCCTGATCAGTCACCACAATCTAACAGAGAATACTTGGGTTGAGAAAGTGTGATCCCTGCTGAAGATTGTGTGATCTCAATACCCATGAAATAGTGTAGTAAACCCAAGTATATCATAGCAAATATGTCCTGCAAAGAGGTCTTGACACTAGAAATGATGGATGAAGTACTTCCTGTAATGATCAAGTCATCTACATAAAGCATGAGTATCAAATGTGAGTCATCCCACTGAAGAATGTAGACATTCTGAATGACACCTGGTGGATCCTGCTAAGAGTAAGAAGGAATCCATCTTGGCATACCAAGCCTAAGCAGCCTACTTAAGACCATAGATAGAATTCTTCAATCTGCAAACCATAGTAGAATCTTGTATGAACCCCTATGGCTACTCCATATAAATCTCCTCATGAAGATCACCATTCAAAAAGACACTCTTTACATCCATCTAATGTACAACCCAACCATGAGCTACAATAATAGCTAGTGTCAAGCGAATGGAGTTCATTTTGGCAACTAGTGCAAATGTCTCAATATAGTCAATACTAGGAACTTGTGAGAAAACTTTGGCAACTAGTTTGGCCTTATGTTTATCCACACTTCTATCCACTATAAATTTGGTTTGATAGATCCACTTACACTGAACCAACTTTCCTCCCTTAGGAAGGGGAACTAAGTTTTTCATCAAAGAGTTATATTCTTCCTTGATGGCCTTAACCTATTTTGGAATCCTTGATGCTTCCTTGAATGACTATGGATCTAAAGCAATGGCAATATAAGCATGCAAAAATGATTTGTGTTGTGACCTTGTCCTCCAAGTATCTAAAGGATTCCCTGCCAATGAACCTGTCGAATCAAGGGTTTGCTGTACCTAGTGAGGTTTAGTGGAAGAAGTAATAATGTCCTCAACTATTTATGGACCCTATGAAGGTGGTTCCTTGCAAGTCAAAGTTGAAGGAATCTCATCTTTCAAGTCACTATTATCACTTTCCATTAAGGAGGAAGAAGTAGGAGTTGAAGAAGCTAAACTTGGACAAGTTTCTTCAAAGTGAACACTCCTCTCAAAAAAGATTTCATGTGTCTCTGGATCCATGAGTTTGTATGCCTTAAGATGATCAGGATATCCAACAAATATACAAGGTTTGCATTAAGGTTCTAATGCCTTTCACTTTTGTGGAGGTATCCTTCCCCATGTTGGACAACCAAAAACTTTAAAGTCCTTTACACTTGGTTTTCTACCACACCAAGCCTCAAAAGGTGTAATTCCATCTAAGGCATTATGGGGACTTCTATTTTGGATGTAATTGGCACAACACATGGCTTATGCCCAAAACACTTGATCTAGAGACTTATGTTGAAGCATGCAAGTGGTCATCTCCTTAAGGGTTCTATTCTTCCTTTCAGCAACACTGTTCTGCTATGATGTGTATGCATCTAAATGTTGAAGATCAATACCCTTATGAGTGCAAAAGTCTATAAGTCTGGAGTTGACATATTCCTTGCCATTATTTGTTCATAGAATCATGAGGGCTTTCCTTGATTTTTTCTCAACTTGAGCTTTGAAGGTGATAAAATTATCAAATAATTCACTCTTATGAGCAAGAAAGAAGACCCAAGTGTAGTGTGAAAAGTCATCAATAAAGGAGAGAACATAGCGAGCCTTACCAAAAGATAGTACTGGAAATAATCTAGCTATATCACTATGTACCAATTCAAGAACAATAGTAGCTTTCCAAGACTTTCACTTGTCATATTTCTCTTCAGGATGCTTGCCTGCTCCACAACCTAGACATACACCCTCTGAATACTTGACTTGAGGTGGACCAATGACTATATCCTTGCTGCTAAGTTGTTAAAGGTAGCGATAATTGAGATGTCCAAATCTCTCATGCCATAGTTTACTTTGTGAATTGGAATGAGTCAACAAGGCAAGGAAAGTGGACTTAGCCACAAAATGAGAAAAAGAATAAAGTCTTGTCTCATGATTAGCCTTTCCAACTGCCACCATAGAATCATCCTTGAGATTTTTCACCACAACTGTATCAAGAAGCAAATCCACTTTGTTGCCACATCCATAATGAGTTATTTGGTAGATGGAAAGAAGGTTGGTGCTAAGGTTAGGAACATGAAGAACATCCTTGAAGACACCATTGTCCAACTCTCAACATTCCATTTCCCTTCAACTTCCACTTGAGTGTCATTTCCCACATAGATGTAAGGTATATTTGATGGTTTCAAAGAGGAAAAATGCTCCCTTGAAGCACCCATATGATGTGTAGTTCTTGAATCAAGAAAGCATTCCTCAGCATTGTTTGTACTTGCTACCAAAGCTTGTCCCTTACCCTTTGAAGTGACTAAAGATCCCTTATCCTTACAGGCATTTGGTACATCAATTTTGTGCTTCCTCTTTAAGTTTACCAATTCATCAATATGCTTATCCTTACACTCATGTTCATCATGAACATTATTCTTACAATAGGCACAAGTTTTCTTCTCCCTTTTGTTGGAGTTGTTCCCCTTCTAATTATTTTTGGAAAAAGACTTGCCTTGTTGTGAGGAAGATTGTTGAGTGGAAGAAGATTGATGCAAGGAAGATTGTTGTTTGGAGGAGGATTGTTGTGTGTCATCTTGTGGCTTAGGCTTCCACTGCTTCTACTTCTTGTTGGATTTTTTACCACTTGAATTCCCTTCATTAGCTACCAAGGCTTTGGTCTTGGAAGACTAGGGAATTCCCATACTCACTAAATTTTCATGTTCTAAGACTAGTATTTCTGAAAATTTCTTGAATGAAGGCTTAGTGTAGGCACTATCCATCATTAATTTGTGAGTATTATAACTAGAAACAAAAGGAGCATATTCAAGTGGAAGATGAGTCATTATATGTTTGATCATCTTTCCATCCTTGATGGGTTCACCACAATCCTTAAGTTGTGCCCTATACATGTCTACTCATGTAAGATAATCTTTGATGGTGTCAAAATCTCTAGGATCCAACTTGAGAAGTTTATCCTCAATGGTGTAGGCCATGTCTTCATCTACAGTCCCATACAATGCTTCAAGTTTAGCCCAAACTTCTATTGGATTGGTAAATTTCCTAACATGATATTTGATAGGATCTGAGATATTCTTTAGCAAGGTTCCTAGGGCCATTTCTTGTTTGGATTCCCAGTCTTCTTTTCTAGCCTCATCAACATCAGCAAGAGGTTTCTTTGCTGCACCAGTGACATAACATAGTAAACCTTTTTCACCCAATGGTTCCTTTATGTTTTCTTTCCAAGTAGCATAATTATGTGGAGTTACCTTTGAAAAAGAACCCATAATGCAAGAGCGGAATATCAAGGAGACACAAAACACAATACACATCCCCCCCCCTTTCACTCAATCAAAAAACCCCCCAAATGAAAATTTTTAGCACTTTATATTTAGTGTGTTTACAATAGGCCACTTGTCAAAATGGACAAAGTGGGCTTCTAATTTTGCTATTTACAATCTCCTCTTGGAGTTCAAATCTAGAACTTTACTATGTAGTTCAGAAATACAACAATTTTGAAGTAATACAATGCAAAATGGGACCTCTTTTTGAAAGTGGTATTTTTGTCCACACAAGCCTATAATTCGATTGCAAATCTAGAAAGTAGAAAAAAAAAATGCACTTTCTAAAATAATGGAACTTAAAAATGTGTCCAGATGAGCCCTTACAGAGTGTTTGAAGTTGCAAAATGTAGGATTGGACAGGTATAGTCACCAAAAAATGCTATTTCTAACAAATTTGTGCACCAAAACTAGAAAAGAACAACACCATTGAAAAGTTCAAGAAATTCTACCCAAAATCAAAAAAAAAATGCAACTGATTTGGAGTACAGATGACTGAGTTATGGCTTCTCGAAGTTGGACTGTCAAATCAAAATTAAATCTAGAGAGGGGTCTAAAGTGGAAAATACAAGGTTAAATTTGATGATCAAATGGTCATCACAATTGTTCAATTTTGCCGCCATATTACAGTCAAAAATCCATCAACTTTAACATAGCCAACCATTGATGTCAGCAAAAAATTGCCTCCCTGGGATGACATGGCAACTAACTGACCATACAGACCATACAAATAGAACACGTGGCCTGTACGGTGATTGTAAGTTATTGGTACAGTCTCTTACATGAAATAGAGGTGACTGCCAACTAGGTCAGTCCACATAGAGGGGTGGCCTACTGACTGGATGATCCAAGCTAGTGTAGAACACTAACAGAGCATCTATGACAAGGACGTGTAGCTGGGTTTCATGTACATTGCTCTAGTCCTACGTGGATGTCTCATGTGACTACGAACTAGGTGTGAATGGGCTACATATCATTGATGGATTATGAAACAACGGGCCAAAAAACCTAAAAAGCTGGTGAATCTTCAAAAAAAATCATTGCTAGAGTTCTGGGTTTGCGGGCACTAGTATTCAATAGGCAATGCCAGAGAAGACTGTGACACCGACCAAGATATTTCTGGCATGTATATGATGTGGGAATTAATCCCACATGTGGCATAGAGTGGATGTTGTAGGCCTTTAAAAGGCACTATCAAAGATGTTTTAAGCAGCTTAAGGGACGTCATATTATATAAAGCTAGTGTGCTATGTTGTCGGCCGGTGTGATGTGTGCCAGCCAGTATTCGGTGAGGTCTTCCAGAATTGTAATTTGGTCGCCAGTAAATGTTTGAAAAACCCACCAGACTATGTATGTTGAAGGAATATTCTAGGAATATTCTCTGCGGGGGTCAAGGTTTCACCGCCTAGTTCCTACAAAAAAATTCTTTGCAGGCCTGACGGCCTAAAAAAATTTAATTTAATTTTTTTTGAAAAAATGCAAATGAATTGCAAAGAAAATTAAAATGATAGATCTGAAAAAATAAAATTACAGATCTAATTGATCATACTAGACTTGAAAATCGGGCCTTTGGGTGCCAGTTTGCAAAAAAAAATTGCCTCAAATTTGACTATAGCCTAGGTAGGTGTATTTATAGTCAAATTGCACCGAATCAGCGCTCTAGATGCAATGACAAGGTCTACTTTGGCTCTAGATGCTCCCAATGACTACAGATGCCCCAGATCTGAATTGGGTCCTTTGAGAGGTGAAGCAACAAAAGTCTCCAATGGCTATGTGAAGAGAATCTCTCTCACCTCTGATACCATGTAAGAATTTGCATTAGGGAAAAATCACCCAAGATCAAGAAACTCAAGCACAAGCACATAATAAACCAGAGTATGATTAGAATAACAATATGATATTCAATTGATGTACAAGTACACTAGGAGTGTCTGTCTATAAAGGCATCTGGAATGCTTCTAGAATGTCTAGGATTCAGCACACTGATAAGTCTTACAACCAAGCACATGTCCACCAGGAGTGGATTATTCTCCATTAAGCACAAGAGTAAGTGCGATGATGAGAGGATAAGCCTACAAAGGTGTAACAAAAAAAATTATGTTGTAGACACCATGTGCTTAATTAAGAGTGCAAATAACTATGTTGTCTATATGAAAACTCAGTTAATTATGCAAAGTCCAGTCTTGTAGACACCATGTGCTAAATTAGAGTTGCTTCTATGTTGTCAACATGACAACTCATAAAAGTATGCAAACTCCTAAGTATCAACCTAATAAATAATAAAATAATGCATTGACCTAAGTAAACTTAAGTAAAGTGTAAATAGTGAATACTTATTTACACCAACAATATTAACAACTAGTCTTTTGTATCTCATAGGAAACACCCAGTGCACAGGAGGTTGGATGTCAAAGCTTTGTATCTTTGCTCACATAGCCAGTATATCTAGAGGAGGAGTCGACAAAGGTAAGTCATAATTTGAATTCTTGATTATAAAATTTAGTATGCTATGAATTATAATGTTATAGTTTAAGTTGTAAATTCATCTGACAAAGATACTTGAACATATACATGCCATAATTAATGAGATTAAAGCATTGTCAAGGACATATGAGAGGCCTCCTGACCGACACAGAGAGGTATTTGTGATGAAATTTTAATACTATAAAGATTCATTAGAAAAAGGATCATTATTCATTTGAGTAATTCAATGTTAGATACATAGAATCATATAAATTTAGTAGTCTAACTTTGGGTTTTCCTTTTTTGTTTATGTAGGAGGCATCTGATCTACCTAGTGCAGTGAAGAGGCTGCATTTTGATCATCCACCAGTAGCATAGGATAGTATAGTTTTCATAGGATGCGTCATGAGAAATTTTGAGATGGCATATGCCACATTGTATACAAAAACATTGATATTATACACATTCTAATGGCATTATTGACTTCTCCACCACCTTAATGCATTCATTGATTTGGACTTGATTGCAACTTCTTCTTTGCTCGTCTGCCAGCTAATTCACGTCGGCAAGATTGTCATAGATTTTTTTAAAATTTGTAGCAATAAATTCGATAATGATTCTAAATTTGAGTTGTAAGTTACATTGATAATAGATAGCAAATTATTCACAATTTTTTCGAGTTTCTCATAGTCACAACTGCTCAAGAGTTTAGGAATGAATATGCCTTTTGGGAATTACATTGAGAAACTATTCACATTTTGTATACGGATCTATGTATATCTACTTAATTTGTCTATGGATACATAAACTTTGATATATATTTGTGTAATTTGTCTATGAATACATGTATTTTGATATATATTTTTGTAATTTATGTGCATAATGATATACATATTAATTTAGTATAGTATTGTTCAATTTATCGTGGATCATGTGTATTCTTCATGTTTATGGAATATCATTCATTTTGATTATGTTTGTTATATTTGATTCAAATGCAATAATTTGTGAAGAACATTTTAACAACCTTTATTATCAAATTTTGATGAAATGTTTAATTTGAAATGATCTCTGCAATCCCTTAAGATGTCACTATGGTTCACCCACCCAAATGCAATTAGAGCACCTTGGAGACTCTTCGATATGGGGTGGCCTTGAATGATGGAGGCTCTCTGTGGCCGAAATAAGGGCGTCACTAGGGTTCACCCACCCATCTAGAGCTAATGGTGCTAACGATTCAATGCCAAGATAAGAAATTTTAAAGTTATACAGTGATGCACCTATGAATTGAGGCACACAACGAGTAGGCATCGAGCGAGATCATTGTGTCGAATCCAAATAGGATGTGATCTCTTAGAAATGAGATGGGTCATTGTAGGCATTGGCATGACCATCTTGTAACATTTGATGTTTCACTGATACCCCCACGAGCTTCAAGTTACGACCCTTAGAAGATCAACCTTGAAATGCACTTAGAGCACCTTGGAGACTCTTCGATACAGGGTAGTCGTAAATGATGGAGGCTCTCTATAGCCAGAACAAGGGTGTCAGTAGGGTTCACCAGCCCATCCAGAGCTAATGGCGTGGACTATTCAATGCCAAGATTAACAATTTCAAAGTTACACAGTGATGCACCTATGAACTGAGGCACATTACAAGTTTAGGCATCGAGTGAGATCATTGTGCCAAATCCAAACGGAATGTGATCTCTCAAAAATGACATAGGCAATTGTAGGCCTCCACATGACTATCATGTAGCATCTAAAATTTCATCAATGGCCCCCATGAAATCTGAGTTACAACCCTCGAAAGGTCGACCTCAAAATGCACTTAAAGCAACTTGGAGACTCTTCAATATGGAGTGGCAGCGAATGTTAGAGGCTCTCCATAGCGAGAAAAAGGGTATTACTAGGGTTCACCCACCCATCCGAAGCTAATAGCATTGACAATTTGATGCCAACATCAATGGTTTCAAAGTTATGTAGTGATGCACCTATGAGCTGAGGCACACTGCGAGTTTTGGCATTGAGTGAGATCATTATGTGATCTCTTATAAATAAGATAGGTTATTGTAGACCTCAGCATGACCTTCCTGCAGCATTCTACATTTCACCAATAGCCCTCATCAGCTCTAAGTTATGACCCTCGAAAGATTGACCTTGAAATGCACTTAAAGCACCTTGGAGACTCTTCGGTATGGGATGGTTGCGAATATTAGAGGCTCTTCGTAACCAAAACAAGGGTGTTACTAGGGTTCACCTAGCCATATGGAGCTAATGGCGCTAATGATTCGATGCCAAGGTCAGTAGTTTCAAAGTTACACAGTGATGCACCTATGAACTGAGGCACACTACGAGTTTTGGCATCGAGTGAGATTATTGTGCTGAATCAAAATAGAATGTGATCTCTCCGAAATGAGATAGGTTATTGTAGGCCTTGGCATGACCTTCCTGTAACTTTTGACATTTCATCGATAGCTCCCACGAGCTCTGAGTTATGACCTTTGGAAGATCGACCTCGAAATGCACTTAGAGCACCTTTGTAGTGCTTGCCCCTAGTTTGCATTTTGCTTTAATTGCCAAACTATTTTAGGCCAGTTTTATGCTTGATGTTTAGTAGCATTACTTTTAGATTTTCAGATATTGTTTCAAATTCAGTTGATTATATGATGAGATTACTTGGTACTCTATATTTCATGTATGTATGATGATTATTCAGTGTTTTTAGTTATCGATGATGATTAGTTAGATGGTTTATTATCACATGTGTTTTCTTATGGATACTTACCCCATACTACATGTGTATGGTGCACGTGTTTGTTTTCTTTATGTATGGTGTTCCTGATGTGGTTAAGGAAGGGAGTCGTAGTCACTTGCTAGTCAAGATCTACATGATGCACCACTTCCTGCCATTTCTTGTTTAGCTTAGAATATTGTGTCTGTACATGCATGGATTTTATGAAGGTTGCAGGTACCAGGCATCGACTTTCCTGAATTGTCAGGATGAGTGTACCCTATCGCATTATCTCAATTGTAAGAGAGGGGAGATAAATTCTTAAGTCCAAATCCTAAACCCTTAAGCCATTTGTCCTAATTGATAATTAGGACAAGTATCTAAGTCAAGTACCCTCTGAATGTGTCAAATGACGTTAATTTGTGATTATAACCCTTTTGTTTGATTTAGTATGTGTTGTGCTAGGATGGGTTTTCATATGTTGTTTTATGAGTCTTTGGTGTATTTTCTATTAATTAAGCCTCATTAAAAGATTAATTAATGATTTAATTTAATGGAAAATTATTATGATATTTTAATATTTAATTAATTGAGAAATTAAGAAAATAAAAAGAATTAAATTTTGGAGATAAAAGTTTTAAGTATAAATTTAGAACGTGATAATATTTAGTTAATTTAATAATAATATATTTAGAGTTCATTTTTAAATAAATGCTAATTATTATTATTATTTGAGTTAATAAATATTTTATCAATTAAGTTTCAAAAATAATTTAAAAAGTGAAAATATAATTATTTAATAAAAGATTTTAGATTGCATTAAGTGCATGCATGAGATTAATTTAATAAATTATTTAAAGGAGAAGCCAAGTGAAAATTTAATAATTCACTTAATGCACATGAAACAATAAAAGAAAGATTAGGAAAGATTAATAAAACATAATTTTAGAATTGAGTCGTGTAAGCACGGAGTTCTCCTGGATGAACATACAGTTCCCTGATTTAAGGAGCGAGAACCCTTTATCACAATGAGGAGGGTTCATTTTCAATTCATCGTGAATTTTGGAGACAAATTTTGGACACGAATTTTGAGAACAAATTTGGAGAAAAATTTTGGAGAGGATTTTTGAAGACGAATTTTGGATGCGAATTATTGAAGGAAAATTTTGGAAAATTTGTTATAGAGAAATTCTTGGATAGGAGCGAATTCTCTCGCAAAATCCTCTGGGTGGTTGAGTGTTAGCATCAGGTTGAGGTAGGGTCTTGTGTTTTGAATCATTGATTAATTATGCAGTTTATCTTTCCTATCTTCTTTGTGCATGTGGATTGTGAGTTCGAATTTCTCTGTGGTGGATACTTGAACATTTCAATATTGTAATTGTTAAATGTATGTCGATACCTTCTATATACGTGAAGATTAGAGAAGAAATCAAGATCCCCGTTGCGTAGAATAAAGAATTTATTATTTTAAACTGGAGAGGGTTTTGAGTATAAAAAAAATTAAATTAGAAATTTGAATGGTTGAACATAATTTTTCTATCAGGCCAATATTATAAATATTATTTAAAAAATAATAATAATAAAATTAAATATATATCTATATATTTAAATGATTATAAAGTGGTAATCTTTTATCACAATTTAAATAAAATAAATTTTATTTTATTATACATAAAATTCATGTCTTATGCATTGGTGGAGAATTTGTTTTAAAATCTTAAATAAATTAAAACAAATTTTTAAAAACTAAAAATTTAAATTTAAAAGCCTGTGGCTAAACAGTAGAGGATTTGCACCTGAAATGACAGTTTTTGGAATTAATTAATTAATTTATAAATCACATAACGACTGTTATGTGATTTATAAATTAATTAATTAATTCTAAAAACTGTCATGTCCGGTGCAAATCCTCTGCTGTATAGACATTGCCACAATCTATTACATCCCCATTTATCTCTTACCTCCCCCAACATGTCTCATTAAAGTCGGTGACATCTGTACCGCCCTGCAAAATCGCAGAGGTACCTGCGATGGGGTATTAAGATGGCCGCACGTTGAAATTAAGAGCTTAGAAAAGCCGTACAGCAAGGTTTAAACTGGCGGCCTATTCTAATTAAGGGCATGTGTTTTAAAAGTTTGTTAATAAATTTCCTTGTAAGATACTTTTAAGTTTTTATAAACTTTTATTAATATTTTAATAAAATTAAAATACGTTTAAAGTTTCTTTTTAAAAATTTATAAACTTACTTATTATTAATGTTTTAAAAAGTTATATAATATAAAGTTATTATAATTTAGATAACTTTTTAATTAATATGATTTATAAATAAATTTATTATTATTTAATAATTTTTATTAATAGATTTTAATATTAAATATATTATTAATTAATAATACTTTATTAATAAGTTTTATAATGTAAACTTATTATTATATTTATTGATAGATTTTATTATTATTTGTTAATTTAAATATTAATTATTTTAATATAGTTTTTGTAATTATTAGTTTATTAATAGTTTTTGGTTAAATATTAATAAATTGATAATTAATGAAGATATTAATATAAGTATGTAGATCAATAATTATTAATTAATTTAATTAAAATTAGTTTAATTAAAGTTAATTAATGATGGATATTATTTGATAAAAAAAAATGTAGAATTATATTATTGATTTAAAACATGGTGGGAGGATAATTCTAGTTTCATTCGAACAAGTGAATGAGACAACCTGTAGGGTTATTTAGAAATCTTTTGAACTGGAAACATACCTTGAAACGAAAATTGAAATTCTAATACTTAACTCAACTGCGTGTTTTCAAATCCAAACTATTAGACTATTATGTTTTCTATTTATTGTCTATGCTTTGGGGTGTTTCGAGGTTGATTTAGTGTTGACCAATTCTAGGTTGTTACCAGAGGTTCGAGAGTTATGCGATTGTGACGTTATGATGATTTGTTCTCGATCTTTCTAAAACCCAACCATGGTGATGTGTTGATATGCTCTATGATGGATGTATTTACTGGTTGTTATTGCTTTCCAATTTCCTTGTGTGAAGCTGGGGTGTATGTATTGAGATACCTGACTTAACCATTTTTGGGTCATCGATCAGTTATATTTGATTTGCCTTCCAATTGCTCTGAGAGGACTGAGATGTTTTGAGAGGTTTGCTCTTGATGATGTCATGTTGTGAGATGTTTTGACTTAATCATTTTTGAGTCTTCGATCAATATTATTTTGGGATGTTTTCTGGTTGCTCGTTGAGAACCATTGGATATTGTGATTTATCATTGATGCCTTTAGTTGCTGATAGAAACTGTTGTGATCACTATGATTATCATTTGATGTTTTTTAGTTGCTCATGGAGAATTGATGTGATTATTGTGGATTATATTTATGATGCTTCCAGTCGCTTGTATGGGACTGAGGTGATTTTATTATTTGATTTGTGATTTCATGAGCCTAGGGTAGGTTATCTATGTGTAGTGTCGGGAAGTGGCTTGCAATGGGGTCTAGGGCCCTAAGAGGCTGCTAGTGTAAACCCATTGTAAGTTGTTTTAATAAGTGAAAATATTTACACTAAATAAGAGAAAAATGAACCTAACAAGATAATTGTATGTTCTCTCCCATGCCTTGAGTGCTAATACAGACTAGGATGGGGTAGAGAGAACACTTGGTTGCGACCTTGTATTATGTAGTATGCCTCATCAGTTCGAGAGGATACTAGTGGCCGCAGGGATCACTAAGGACCAAGGATTCCTAAAGGATTGCTCGGGTAACTTTTACGTGACTTTTGCGATGACACTTTCTCGCTTGCATAGTAGATTCCCTATGTGTATTTGTTTGCCTCTGGGTCTAGATGTCGATCTATGTTTTGGAACCTTTGAGTTAGTATACTTTTAGGATTTCCTGGACTTAGAGAGTATTTGTGTTATGTGATTTGATATCCTGTTTGGGACTTGAGACTATCTCCTCAGTGTAGTGGAGTAGGCCATTTAGATTCCATGCAGTCGGGTGGTAGTGCTTTTTCACTCTTACCATTTGAGATCCATCTATTGCTACCGTGGCTAGAGCTTCTTGGGATGCTTGTTCATCATGTTTAGGTGATGTTATCTACTTTGGAGGATCATTCTATGCTTTGTTCTTGCATATTAGATTTCTTTATGAGTATGTTCTAGTATGTTAGATTTCTTTGTGCATATGTTGTAGCATGTTTATGAGTGATGTCCCTATTACTATAGTACTGATGATCTCTTCAGTGATTTGGGATGTTATGCGTGGGGGATGGCTAGGGTCCACGATGGCCTTATGATGCTATTGGCAGTTGGGAGGAACCACACATTTAGTTAGTTATGCTTTATGATGTTATAACTTTATGATGGATAGAGGTACCATGTATGTTATTAGTTTCATTTATTTTACTGTACTTTGTATCATGGATTCGTGGAGGATGATGCATTTCTATTTTTACATATGTATATTCTTGTAGCCTTTCATACCCTGTGACATGTATAGTGGATGATTGAGCATTCCGAATTAATTTGCCAAGAGGCTTTCTGAACAAATGTATATTAAATGGACATTGGACTTTTCATTATGGATGTGGTAATTGATTGGGCTTAGCAGTAGATTAAATTTAAATGTGACTCAACGTCTTGGGATCCTTAAGGAATGTAACCTGTTATGTATGTTTACATTTGATTGTATATCATTGCTTCTACTACTATGTATTAGATGTGTATGTTGTACTTTCTTACTTCAAAAAAAAATATTTAGCAAGCTTAGTAAAACTTTAGGTTAATTCTTTTGGATCCCTTAGCGGGGCATTACAACCTTGGACACTCGTCAGTACGGGGTGGCCACGGATCATGGAGGTTCTTCATGGCTGGAACAAGTGTGTTGCTAGGGTTATTATTGAGTAAAAAAATTATTTTTTAGCTCGATCAAGTTTTTGGCATTGGGCACAGTGCAAGTTGGTGTTAGTATGAATTGAAATCATCATTTTTTAGGTCCCTCCACGTAAATTACATTAAGTAAAAACATCTTTGTTTCTTACATTAAATCAACAAGTTTACATTTAAAATATCTCAAGTGTTTCATCATTATTACATCAATACACAACTATCAAAAATCATAGTGTCAAAAATCATATTGTAAAAAATTGTACTGTAAAAAATAGAATAGATTTTTCTTCATTCTACTCCCTGTTTAGTTTTTTATCTTCATGCATGGCTACTCTTCATGATGTACCTACATCCCAATATCATAAAAAATATTAGTAAATAATCATATTAAATAAGATAATCATTGATTCATCAAATCATTATGAATAAAACAACATAAGTGAATATACCTAGTCGAGTGTTCCTGTAGGGTCCTCTCTTTGTTTTAGGATCTCCAATAGGGCTTCATGATTAGCATTAGTAATAGTAAAAAGATCTTTTACTTTTGGTCTTCCTTGATGCTTCAAAAAAATCATATTTTTTTCTATAATAAGATGTGAATATATGAGAATTGTTTTGTGCTTCTGATAGTCTTCAAATGTAGGAATTCCATTCCTTCTAAGCATGTATGTCTGCAACCATGTTCTAGCAACAACAACAAAACCAGTAGGATATGTGAATCCATCATCATCTATGATTGGTTGTGCAAGATTTTATTTACCTCTTACACAGCATGCTAACCAATAATCTAATTTCTTATCATTCCCCTATGGTGCAACCAATGAAAAAACATGTCTTGGTTGAAGAAGATATGATAGATGGTTATGCTAAAGTGAGCTTTCGATGTCATCATTTCTAATAGAGGGTATGATAGACAATGGAGTAAGATAATGTGGAGCCCACTTGTCCACCCAATCACTTGACTCATAGTGATCTAAATCATACTAAAAACAACTAGGAAAAAAGCAAGCTAGCTGTCATATCCAAATGGTCCATGTACTAAAATTAGAGCTCCGAAATGAATGCATTTTTTATGAGTCTCTAATAGCAGCATAATCTGATCTATCACCTATGGACCCTAAAAGAATCTGCGTACTACTGAATCAAGAGTTCCCTTTGTAATAATGTTGAACTACACCAATCAACAATGCTACAAGCATCAAGAACCTCTACTCCTAAAATCTTCAATTGCTCCTTAATTAGAGCTCTCTTCACACATGCCCCTACTCCATCATGTTCTCCTTTCCCATGGCCGGACTAAAAAAAACTTCAACTATGAGGCACCCCCCTCTCTATGTGCATCCTACACAACCAATAAACCATGTGAGCATTCTTAAATTGATCCATTCAATTATCTGACCAAATGATATGTCTATCCATAGCAATGTCATGCTCCTCTAAGAAATCAAAATAATTGCCGAAACAATATTGCACAAACTCATGAAAATGAGATCTATCATCACTCATGTAAAAATGGTACTCTCCAATAATCTTTTGATTATCTTTCGCACTATCAAGGGCATGTCTATATGTTATGTGGACAAAAAAGCAATATGAATGGAGTTGTAATACTAAGATTGTGTCTCATTTTGGGGCTGCAATATGTAGTTCTCTGCAAAGTCAACAACTAATGTAATAGTGCCAATGGAAAAAGTCTCCTTACACATTCTAAATTTTTGATCCAACCACTAAGACCTATGACTATGCCTTGCATACTTGTAGAAAAGATTTGTCTTAAAATTTGAAATAAAACTAGCCACACTGATTTTTTTTGCAACCAATTCACATCTAGAGCCCTCACCTCCACTCTTCAATGTGTATTTCACCATTTCATATACCATTTTTTTTATTGTTGTCCTCTTAATATCTTTATCACAGTCCTCATGGAAACATGTGTCAAACTTGGATAAGGCACCACATTCTAAACACTTCTCATTTAAGCAAGCATTTCTATAAAAGAAACAACCATCAACTCTACGACATAAAAATTGATGTAGCAAGTCTCTTGATAATTTTAGAAGCCTACTAGCATCACAATTCTGAAACATTTCTTTACTATACAAAGTAGAATGGACAGAGCGTAATAGTTCATGGTGCATAGCAAACTCCACATGATATTTGCAACATGTATTTTCAATTTTAAGTGGCACACAATAAAATAACTTCAATGATTCAAAAGTCCTTTATAATAGATGCAATCTTGGATGACTCTCTCTAAATCCTTTGAACAACATAGTTTTACTTACCTCCAAATAATGTTTAGGATGTGGCATGTGGTCTTTGATGCCAATTCTCAACTTCAACATGTCTTTAGCATTGGGTGATACTCTTGAGCTAGAGTGCCAAAACTATGTAATTTTATGCTTCTTATCAAAACATGGAAGTCTCCCACCAAAAGCCCATGTTTAATTTTCAAAAGATCACCAATTCTCTCTCGTCTACTAAGTGTTCTTCTCAAAGTAGTACGATTTAGGTTCAAGTCCATACAAGTTTGTTTCATATATCTACCCCTTCTTAAACAACGACTTACCAAAGAAGTTGTAATAACCCTTCGAGCAACTCTCTTAGCCTTCTCCCTGCTAGTTTTTCCAATGCTATTAAGAGCTCTGAAAAGATTCTTCACAATAATGAAATTTCTTTCCAATTTTTTATTGACACGATTCTTCAATTTGGAAAGCATAGGTTTCATCTTTTACATCTTTAATAACCACATAAAAAGTGACATTGCTCCACCACTATCTTGTTGCTGAAAAAAATCTTATACAGTCTTGAAGACCATAACCAAATCATTCTTTGTGATTTTTTCCCTTCCTAATTGGTAATAATTATTTTATCAATTTCAATTATCCATTTTGGTGTTCTAGGACCTTCATGTTGATTATAATTAGGTATATGTAATGTTCCTATGCAATTTCATTTTTGACATGGTCAATCATGGCATTTACCTTATGAATTGGTAAATTTTCACTCTCCAAATTTTTAATCTAGGCATTATCATTATCAATTGGTACATTTTCATTCCCCAACTGTACATATTCATTATCTAACTCTATGATTTCACCTTCGATCAATTCATCATCAACTTGATTCACATTTAACATACCTTGTCTCTTCCTTCAGTAATTTACCTTGTCCCTTTCCCTATATGTTGCAATGTCTTCATTTGATACCTTTTTTTTGTGTTTATCCTTTTGATGACTACTGCTCCGTATTCAAACAACAATATCGGACACATAATCATACATTATAACAATTTTTTCAATCGCATGGGCCCCAAGCAATCAATTTTCTCCAAACACGTGAAATGGCTCCAAAAAAATGTGATTGTTGGGTTTACATTGAAAAAATATTTTGGAAAACGTATGCTAGTATTTCAGGTACTCAATCCCATATCGGGTACATAATTCAAGATCGGATACCCAAAATGGTCGCCCAAATTTTTGGAGAGAAGTCAAAATTTGGCAAGTGTGGGCAATGTGAACAAAATTTTATATTAGTATATATTAGTATTTTGGAGGGAAGTCAAAATTTGGAAAGAGTGGGCAATGTGAACAAAGTTGTATATTATTATATATTAGTATTTTATTAAATATAACATAGTAATATATATGATTATTATTATTAAATATAATATAGTAATATATATAATTATTATTATATTTCATATATAGTCATATATTATAATTATTATATAATATAGTAATATATTAACATGTATGACTATTATTATATAGTCATATATCATGATAATTATTATATTTAATAGTCATATATTATGATAATTATTATATTTAATATATAGTCATATATTATAATTATTATATAAATATAATAATGTATTATTATTATTATTATATAGTTATGGGGTCATAGGCTAGGGTAATCCATCTATAATTGAAAAAGTTACCATTAAAAATATAGAGCAATGAATGATATTGTTAGGAAAAAATATTATTTATTAAGCCCATAAGGGTTGTGTACGGTGAGACATCCACCAAAATTCTTGGATTTTCCAGTGCTTCTCTTATGCAACTAAATAAAGGCAATGACAAATGACGGTAAAGTTTTTTGATTGGCCAAATGGGTCGAAAGGGTTCATAGGTCCTTTCTACGCATTTCATGACAACATATTTCCCTTGGGGTCCTAGGACCCCTAGGGAACTATTTGGTTTGTACGAATGGGTCAAAAGGGGTCATAGGATAACCTATGACCCCTTTCAATGCATTTCATGACAACATATCCCCCTAGGGGTCCTAGGACCCCTAAGGACCTATTTGATTTGCTCAAATGGGTTGGAAGGGGTCATAAGATAACCTACGACCCATTTCAATGTATTTCATGACAACATGTGTCTCTATGGGTTCCAGGACCCCTAGGGACCTATTTGATTTTCTTGAATGGGTTGAAAGGGGTCATAGGATAACCTATGACCCCTTTCGACACATTTCATGACAACATATGTCCATAGGGGTCCTAGAACCCTTAGGGACCTATTTGGTTTGCTTGAATGGGTCGAAAGGGGTCATAGGTTTCAATGCATTTCATGAAAACATATGTCCCTAGGGACCTATTTGATTTGCTTGAATGGGTTGAAAGGGGTCATAGGATAACCTATGACCCATTTCAACTATCCTATGACCCATTTCAACACATTTCATGACAACATATGTCAGGACCCCTAAGGACCTATTTGGTTTGTTCAAATGGGTCAAAAGGGGTCATGGGATAACCTATGACCCCTTTCGACTTATTTCATGACAACATATGTCCCTAGGGGTCCTAGGACCTATTTGATTTTATTGAATGGGTCAAAAGGGGTCATAGGATAAACTATGACCCCTTTCGACCCATTTGAACAAATCAAATATTTTGTCATGAAATGTATCAAAAGGGGTCATAGGTTATCCTATGACCCCTTTCGGCACATTGCATGATAACATATATCCCTAGGGGTCATAAGACCCCTAGGGACCTATTTGATTTTCTCAAATGGGTCGAAAGGGGTTGTAGGATAACCTATGCCCCCTTTCGATGCATTTTATGACAACATACTATTTTATTTTCTCGAATGAGTCGAAAGGGGTCATAGGATAACCTATGACCCCTTTCGATGCATTTCATGAAAACATATGTTTGGAACCTATTTTGTTTGTTCAAATGGGTCAAAAGGGGTCATAGGATAACCTATGACCCCTTTCGATGCATTTCATGACAATATGTGTCCGTAGGGATCCTAGGACCCACATCGACCTATTTGGTTTGTCTGAATGGGTCAAAATGGGTCATAGAATAACCTATGACCCCTTTCAATGCATTTCATGATAACATATGTCCCTAGGGGTTGGGACCTATTTGGTTTGTTTGAATGGGTTGAAAGGGGTCATAGGTTATCCTATGACCCATTTTGATGCATTTCATGACAACATATTTTCCTAAAGGTCCTAGGACCCCTACAGACCTATTTGATTTGCTCAAATGGGTCGAAAGGGTCCATAGGATAACCTATGACCCCTTTCAATGCATTTCATGACAACATATGTCCCTAGGGGTCCTAGGACCCCTAGGGACCTATTTGGTTTGTTCAAGTGGGTTGAAAGGGGTCATAGGTTACCATTTCATGACAACATATGTCCCTAGGAGTGTTTGTTTGAATGGGTCGAAAGGGATCATAGGATAACATATGACCCCTTTCAATGCATTTCATGACAATATATGCCCCTAGGGGTCCTAGGACCCTTAGGGACCCATTTGGTTTGTTCGAATGGGTCAAAAGGGGTCATAAGATAACGTATGAGCCCTTTCGACACATTCGACTATATTATATTTAATAATAATTTAATACATTACTATAAATTATATAATAATAATAATCATAATAATAATCATCATATATATTATTATATATAATAATAATAATAATAATAATAATAAAATATTATTATTACTAAAATATATTTAATAATAAACATATATATTACTATATTATATTTAATAATAAAATATATTTAATAATAAACATATCTATTACTATATTATATTTAATAATAATAATCATATATTTTAATTGTCAATAATAATAATGACTATTAATTGCCACACTTCCCAAATTTTGATTTCCCTCCAAAATCTGGGCAGTCAATTGGGTTTTGGACACAACTGACACTGGAAATTGTAGAGATGGATTTATTCATTGACTTAGACTGCTTGTCTAATCTAGTGCAACCTAGTAATGTGTGTGTGTGTGTGTGTGTGTGTGTGTGTGTGTGTGTGTAAATTCAATATGTAACTTTATAACTTTTAACTAAGTATTTGTTGAATTAATGAGTACATTATGTACATTTATCATTGAAGGCCACGTTTTTGATCTTGTTGCACCTGAAGACAATGAAGAAGGGACATATTATTATTTGTGTTGTTCTATCTAGGCCAATTTTTTTTTTGGATCACTCAATTACATTTGGTGAAGGTTTAGAGTACCATATAGATGTAGTGGTTGTAACTAGTACATGGCTTAGACGATATTCTATGAAGAACCCTAACTTGTAGTTATTCAAGGATTGGAAAACAAAGAGGAAGATTCTTCATTAGTCGAACCTTTTTGTCATGTCAAATGTCCACTTGATCAAATATGGAGGAAAACCACATAATAAGATTCTTTGGAAGGTTCACGAGTCAGACCATAAGGCAATACTTGAGACAATTAAATGTACAAAAGATCTAGTTGGTTCATTAGATTGAATATAATTACAAAAACATTTGATGCAACATTTATATTTCATATTTTTTTGGGCAAGACCGAGGTTTTCTCGCTTAGCTCTTCCCTACCAGTGCCTTTTAGAGCTAAGTTGCACATAAAAATTAATGTAATTAATATAAAGATATGAATATTTTTGTCTACTTGAAATATTTATGACTTATCTTAAATTAGATCCATTGTTGTCTAGTTGAAAAATTTGTTGACTTTTCTTAAATTAGATCCAATCTTGCAATCAAAAAATTTAAGATTTTTTCGTCTTCAATTTGTATTTCATTTTTAACTACACATTTATTCTATGTTACTTCCTCATCTCATACCATTGGTCATTTGAATGTTCTTAGGCACACCAGAAAAAATTGACCTTGAGAGTCACTAACTACCATAGGACAACGATATTTGATGGGGCATATCTCAAAGCTCGTGCAAGGTATGGATGCAATGCCAAGTGCTACAGGATTGTGTTGTCGACATGTCCAATAAATTCTCTCTCTTTTTGGATATTCGATTCCATTTTGATTTTTCAGCCCCATCTCAGGTGATGCTAAAACTTGTAGTGTTGGCCAGTACAAAGTCATCAACTAGTGAATCTCTCTAACCATTCATCACGGGATCTAACTTTCTACTCTATTAGCTCTGATTGGTCAGGTAAACCCTAGTCCCAAGCTCATCACATCTCATTGATCACCCAAATGTTCTTGGGTACGCTGAACAAAATTAACCTACAGAGTTAGTAAATGTCATAGGACAACAATCTTTCATGGGGCATATGTTGGAGCTTGTGCGAGGTATCGATGCAATGTTAGGTGCTAAAGGAAGGTGTTGATGAAACCTACAATAAAATTTCTCTCTTTTTGGATATTTGATTCAATTTTGATTTTGCAGCCCCATCTCGGGTGATGTTGAAACATTGTAGTGTTGGCTAGTACAAAGTCCCCAACTGGTGAATCTCTCTAACCATTCATCATGGGATCAAACTATCCACTTAGTTAGCTTTAAGTAGCTGGTTAAACCGTAGTCCCAAGCTCGTCTCATCCCATTGATCACTCAAATGTTCTTGGGCACACTAAATGAAATTGACCCTAAAAGTCATTAAATGCCATAGGGAAGTGATTTTTGATGGGACATATCTTGAAGCTCGTGTGAGGTATCAATGCAATGTAGGGTTCTCCAAGATCATGTTGTTGATTCCTCTAGTAACCTCTCTCTCTTTTTGGAGATTCGATTCTATCTTGATTTTGCGGCCCCATCTTGAGTGATGCTAAAACTTGAAGTGTTAGCGAGTACAAAGTTGCCAACTAGTGAATCTCTCTAACCATTTATCATGGGATCGAAATGTCTTTTGTATTAGCTCTGAGTGGCTAGGTAAACTCTAGTCCTAAGCTCATCCCATCCTATTGATTTCTTGAATGTTCTCGGGCATGGGGGACAGAATTGACCTTGAGAGTCACTAAATGCCATAGGGTAGTAATCTTTGATGGGGCATATCTTAGAGCTCGTGTGAGGTATTGATGCAATTTTGGGTGCTACAGGATCATTTTGTCAACACCTACAATAGCCTCTCTCTCTTTTTGGAGATTTCATTCTCTTTTAATTTTGCAACCCCATCTTGGGTGATGCTGAAACTTGTAGTGTTGGCTAGTACAAAGATGCCAATTAGTGAATCTCTCTAACCATTCATCGTGGGATCAAACTATTTTATTTGTTAGCTCCGAGTGGTTAGGTAAACCTTATTCCAAAGCTCATCCCATCTTGTTGATCACTCAAACGTTCTCAAGCACACTAGATGGAATTGAACCTAAGAGTCACTAGATACCATAGGGCTATGATATTTGATGGGGCATATCTCAAAGCTCGTGTGAGGTATCAATGTGATATTGGGTGCTATATTGTATTTTTGACACCTATAATAACCTCTCTATCTTTTTGGATATTTGTTTCCATTTTGATTTTGTAGCCTCATTTCTAGTGATGTTGAAACTTGTAGTGTTGACTAGTACAAAGTTTCTAACTGGTGAATCTCTCTAATCGTTCTTTGTGGGATCAAATTGTCTACTCTATAAGCTTTGAGTGGCTAGGTAAACCCTAGTCCCAAGCTCATTCCTTCTGGTTGATTTCTCGAACATTCTTGGGAACACTAGATGGAATTGACCCTAAGAGTCACTAAATGCCATAGAGAAATGATCTTTGATAGGGCATATCATGGAGCTCATGTGAGGTATCGATGCAATGTCAAGTGTTGCAAGATCATGTTGTCCACACCTATAACAACCTCTCTCTCTTTATGGATATTCAATTTCATTGTGATATTTTGGCCCCATCTTGGGTGATATTTGAACTTGTAGTGTATGCCAGTACAAAGTTGCCAACTAGTGAATCTCTCTAACCATTCATCGTGGGATCAAATTTTCTACTCTATCGCTCTGAGTGTTTGAGAAAACCTTAGTTTCAATCTCGTCCCACCCCATTGATCACTCAAACCTTTTCGGGCACACCGGATGTAATTGACCCTAAGAGTCACTAAACATTGTGTGTCGATACTTGTAAGAATGCAAAAGATACAAGAAGTTGCAGATGACATCCTAGGGGTGTATAATCTATCACCATACAAAGGAGGTCAAAGATAATGTAGTTAATGCATAGTGGATAATGACACACAAAGGATATGTATGAAAATTTGTAACAACTATAGCTACATGAATCATAAGAAGAGCATATATAATATGCAACGCCCCACTCGAGAACCCAAGAGAAATAAACTTAACATGTAACCAAGTTTATTGAGCAATTTTTAAAAAAAAAGTTTAAACAACAAAAGATAACAATGCGGAAGCAATATACACATTCACATCAAGTACACATAAGCAATTACAATATAGTTTTCATTGCCCAAGGGTTCCTTTGTGTTGAGTCACATTTAAGAAGTTATATTAATTAATGCAAGTTTTAAATATACTGTCATGATCACAAGGAATAACATACACATCCTATTATAAGAAAATGTATAAATACAAGTGAAATAATGAAAGTGTGTCCAATAACTAACATCCACTGCACATGTTGCAAGGTATGTGAGAAAAGATACAATACATTAGAATACATGATAACATATATACATCAATAGAATACAAGTCTTTGAGATAAGAATAAGAATGATGAAGGTACAACTACATCATCGAACATCCAACAGCTGGAAATGTGAAGGGGACCCAAATGGTAAGAAGACACTACCTCCCGACCGCATGGTTACCTAGTTAAGCTTCCACTACCACCGTGCAGGGAAGATAATGAATGATCCACATACGACTAATCAATCATGAAATATTTCTAGGCAAGGAATTCCTAATAGCCAAAACTACCTAAAAGGTAACACATACTACTAGAGAAGATAAGATAATCTATAAAGGAAGAGCACTCAATTGAACACCAGCACTGCATAACAAAACATCATGCATATACTAAGAATAGATCAAATCACCAAAATCATGAGACAAAGTTAATGAAAGATATCCACCTCAAGTCAAGAACCACATGACAAAAGTACATCATACATGAATCACCAATCACCATCAATGAAATTAAATAATCTCATTAAGAACATCTGACAATAAGTACACCATCAGAGGTACAAACAAAATCTACAAAGGAGACTCAAGCTACATACTTAAGGAGTGTCATCTCATGGTCAAACTACTTGAGTTACCTTGGACTGGTCTCTCATTAGACCCCAGACCCTCAAGTGTTGAGTTACCCTAGACTGGTTACTCTGAACCCTAGACCCTCAACGTGACACATGCAAAACTAGAATAACCTCTTCAAAAGATGAGACAAACTGGTCATAACTTATAATAAGTTACCCTGGCATTGATTGCTTTGGGTCCTAGACCCCTATTGCAAGCCACTCCCAAAGACATGTACCTAGGCAACCTCTCTTAAGAACATAAAACATAGTTTTGTCCCATACTACAACACCCATAATGATCAATCGTGGTTCCTTAACAGGCAACCCAAAAGCAAGTTGGTTCTCCCAACCTAAGTAGAAATAAATGCACTACATAGAAAAACTCATAAATACAACTTCCAATTTAAAACACAAGCTCATCATAATATCTGAAATAGATATACATCATACAAGAAATCAGGAAGATGACCTCTGGTGTACATCCTAGTTGGTCATCTAAACAACTCAAAGAAAAACCATCACAATAAAATACTAAATCATCTTTAAAATAATTACCACAAAAAATACCCAAAAATAAAATATAGAAAGACATAGGTTTCATTTATATGATTTAATTCATTTGTTTTTTTCACCAAATTATTTTGGCCATAAGATTGTGTAAACAAAAATAAAATAACCATTTAATATAATTAATCTTAATAATAATTTCCATTGATTTTAGTCAAGATAAATTATTGTTTAAATTATATCAAATTCTAATTTTATTTATTTTTATATAAATAAGACTGTTGTGATGTAGAGCCTAATCAGACTCAGAGGTTTATTCGATGTGGTTTTCTCCCCATATTATTTCTATGAGGGTTAGGGGGCAGCACCCCCAAGATGGGGTCAAGGGGAAATGCCCCAGGTGCACGCCCTATTGCAATACAGGGTGGGGTCGAGGGGCAATGCCCCTGCGGGGGTTTTTAGGGACAACACCCTCGAAGCCAAAAATGACCTTATATTGTAAAAGACGCCAACTACTATTTTTATATTATTCTAGCCCTATTTTTGTAAGCAGAAAAAATCTTGTATAAAAAGGCTTAGGGTTAGGGATTCTCATAATGTGTGATGCAAAAAATGGTTCTTGTGGTGCTATTGAGCTATAAGGGATTACAGATTGTAATTAATTGTAACAGATTTTCACAATCCATGATATTCTTATTACTATTTCTGGTAAGATTGTGTGTACGTACACACAATCTTACCAGAAGTAGTAATAAGAATAGGTTGTAATTACTGGATAATAATAATATTGGACTTGTTGTTGTTGGGGCAACCATGAGCTAGGTTTCTAGATTACAAAAAGTTAATGCTTTATCCACTATAAATGCAAAGTATGTTGCTACTACAGAGGCGGCTAAGGAGATGATATGGCTTTAGCTCTTCTTGGAAGAATTGGGACACCCTCAGAGGGATAATTATTTTTTTACAGATAGTTAGAGTGCCATTCATCTTGCAAAACATTCAACTATACATTCAAAGAAAAAACACATTTAGTTGTGATACCATTTCATTCGGTCAGTTTTGGATGATGGACAGTTAAAGCTGGACAAGATACATACAGATGACAATCCAGTGGATATGTTTACAAAGGTAGTGACAAAGGGAAGCTGAATTCATCTTTAGCTTCAGTTGGTCTTCTTGACTAAGTAGGGTGGTTTGATATATTCCTATGGGAGCTAATGGTTTAGCAGTGCTATGATCAGTCTCCAAGTGGGAGGTTATTGTTGTGGAGTCTGATCAGTCTCCAAGTGAGAGATTATTGTGATGTGGAGCCTAATCAGACTTAGAGGTTTATTCAATGCGGTTTTCTCCTCATATTATTTCTATGGGGGTTTGGAGGCAGCACCCCCATGGGGCCCTAGGGTAGTGCTCTAGTAAGCAGCAAAAAACTTGTATAAAAAGGCTTATGGTTAGGGATTTTTATAATGTGTGATGTGAAAATTGGTTCTTGCAGTAGTATTGAGCTATAAGGGATTATGAATTGTAATCAATGGATAATAATAATATTGGACTTGTTGGTGGATGTAGCCCTGGGATTGGGTGAACAATGTTAAATCTTGGTGTCTTGTGTTCCCTTTTATGCAATCTACTATTTTCTAGTATTGGTTATATTTGCATGTAACTATTATTTCTGTCTGAGGTTAATCCTAACAAAGACCTATTTAAAATCATAAATTAAAGTTTAATTTATAAAATCTTATATAAATGATCATAAATTAACTATAGATTAAATAAACTATAATTAAATATAGAAACAACATAAATTGAATTTCAATTAAATCAACTTTAAACCAATTATATAAAAGTCAATTTAATCTAATCAAATCATAAACTTGTTGCTCAGGATCGAGCTCCTTGTTGTATTCCTTTCTGTCTTAATAAATTTTTACCCCTCTTTTTGCTAAAAACTATAAAAAGGTGCCTTCTTGCTTTTCTTTTCTTTTTAAAAAAAGTAAATAAGGAAGGGTCCACTTCTCCCAAGCTTGGAATTTGATGGTCACCCCTCCTGTCATATGATTTTTCTATGACGGCTAAAAAAATTTCATGCCTTTCATTCTATGTTTTGATAAAAAAATTGGTTGTCAATTTTCATTTTAACTCTATAATAATATTAATTAGTAATATATGCAAAAATCTCTATGAATAACTTTTAATTATAAATTAGTACTATATACAATATCATAAAAGAAGCAAGTTTCTAAATTTATGTATGTTACTTTAAGAGATTTTTGAATTTTATGGTTTTAAAAATAAATTTTAAAGTTTATTATATTGTATTTCAATAAGATTCTAAATTAATATAAATATGTATTCACCAAAATAGAAACATCTATAATATAAAATAATATATTTGTCATACATATATATTATACAGATTATGAAATCACATTTATGTATAATATTAAATATAATCCTAAATTACCTATAACAAATACTGACGGTTTAGTAAGAGATTTACTTGTTATATTGACGGTTCTCTAAAAAATTAACCTATCAAACCATACGGTCTTACAATTTTTTAACCTGTCATACACGGTTAAAAAGTGCAAAAACGGCCAATACGGCAATCAAATTCCAGGCCTAACTTCTCCTTTCACCTCTTACCTACGTGGAATAGGAAGTACATAATGTTTGATTTTTTCAAAGTAAAGCCAATAAATGTTAGTACTCCCCTTATATATATATAAGAAGATTACAACCTGATTGTAGATCAAATTTATGTAATTTTTTTTAAACAAACAAGAAAAAATCTAAAACAAATTGTAAATTCGATTCAATCAGATTTTAACCAAATCCTAGCTCACAATTTTTTTTCTCTTGAAATTTTATTTTGTAAAACAATGAGAAACTAATTTCATTCCATCAAAATTGGAAAACAATCAAGATGATAGACAAAATTTCAAGTACGGAGCAAACAGATCTTTTCCAATTGAAAATGCATTCACGGGATTTCAAACCCTCACTCATGTTGATGCTAAAGTCTGACAGTTGGTGAAATTCCTATTGCAACAAAAATCCTTCCAGCCACAAAAAAAATCCCTTATGTTCCAAACCCCAGAGTTGGTCTCCAAAACTGTGTGTGAAATAATGACTCGAAAACCCTCTAATAGAGAACTCTAATTACCTTTTAGGGTTTATGTCTGCACCCACCCTAAAATTATAATTATTTTATTTAATTATTCCCTTCCTGCACAATTAATCCATTTATTAAAATAATCTTTTATTATCCTTTTATTTATTTCTCCAGGTTGCATTTAAAGAAAATTCATAAAAAGATATTTATTTATTATTTAATTAATAAAGATTACTTAAGTGCATTATTTAAATGCCACTAAATTTTAAATATTTATTAATTGAATAATAATGCTACACATTATTTAAAGTTTAATATTTAATATTAAATTTTAAAATCCTTGTATTGTAGTTTTCTAAATTAGGACTTTTAATTAAATTTTTTAATTTAACTAAAAATCCATATAATTTCAAAAATTCTAATAAATAAAAAATCATCCTATTTTAACATTTTTCAATTTTAAAAATAAATAAATAACATTTGATAAATAAATATCAAAGATTGACCCAAGAATAATAAATAACTAGTCTATCTAGCAAATCACCAACTCAAACCTTAAAAAATGTATAAGGAAAATCAACCAAAGCAAGAATCAAACCACATACACACAAAAGACTCACGAGTTTTAAAAAGGGTAGATAGTCAATTATGAGTCCTCCTTGTAGGACAAGTATATAGGCTATGGCTAAGATTGGACTTGATCATTATCTTCCCATTCTCACCATTTTAGTATTTGAAAATTCAGGGCACACTCATCCTAACAATTCAGGGAAATCGATGCTCAGTATCTGCATCCTGCATAAAAGATGAGCATGTTTATGTATATAATGTATCTAAACTAAACAAGCAATGGCAAGGAGTGGTACATTGTGTAGATCCCAACTAGTAGGTGATTACGACTCCCTCCCTTAACCACATCAAACACGTCATACAATTAGATAAAATAGACATGTGCACCATACACATGCAAGTATGGGGTAAATATCATAATAATCACAAGTCAAACATCAAACGCTTAGGTACAACAATGCATCATTACGAATATAAAATAGTAATCATTAAAAAATCATCTTAGATCGCTATGAAAGAAATCTCATTTATTAACTACGAATCATTAAAGAATCATTAATGCACTAGTAACCACAATCATTAAACAACACGTGAAATATAGTCAACCAAGTAATCATCACTGATATATCACTAATCCAAGTCATGAAATAATATCATACAACTGTAAATTCAGTATCTCTAAAACTAGTCAATGCATAAGATCAGCCTAAAAGAGTTTGGCAATCAAAACATAAAAACAAACTACGGATGGGCATTACATAATGTGTTTCCATGAATGAAGCTCTCAAAAAGATGGATAAGCAAGCAATCTTGATATCAAATTCCATGAATAAATTAAAAACTTTATTTCAAGTGTTCTCATGTTGTTAAGATAAAGCATATATAGACTCTTGACATGTTTATGATGATACTGAGATTCAAGCTTAGACATTTACATAATGCAACCAACTCAAGATTCAAATTTTAATGTTAATTGTATAATAGTAATAAGAATTCAAGTTTCACCATTTCCATCCCAACAAAAACTCCAAATAAATTACTCATAATCAAAAGTACTCATAACTTGTACAATCTAAATACAAATGAATATTATAGCCTTATTCACATATCAAAAGATACTAAATTGAAGCTTATTTTAATGATCCCTACTCTTATTTTGGATGCAAATTACATTAAAATAAAATATATGAAATACTTAAAACGTAAACAAGAAAAATAAGATATATATTAGGATAACCAACAATGTCATACATGAACAATATGATGTATCAAAGTTGTAAGTCTAATAATGTCATGCATCAAATATATAATGTCCTGTATACATCAAATGTATGTTGAATATGTCCACGAACATAATATCCAAGATATTTGTCTACTAATGCCTAGATATGTGTTTCCATCCCTATATCTTCTCCTTCCCATGAGGGGAAGGAAACAAATGCCTATAGCTCTTCGATTGTCGTGTGGAGGGAGATGATGGGGATGTTGGGGTCTTCCTCACATGCTTGCTCATCCTCTTGTTTAGGCTCCTCTCTAATTGGAGCTGATACAAACAAAGTATATATGAATCAATAATTATTATATATTGAAATCAAATATATGTACACACAAAATTAATTATTTTCTTACCACCATCAAATAGTCACTCTATGCATCCACCTCCAAGGCTGGCAGATGATTAGGAGTAACAAGGCCCTACAACAATTCAATCAATATAATCACTTGATCATACTTATAAATACCATTTGAAATTTCAATACTAACTATAATAAATAATAACTAAAACTATGAAAACTCTCATACCTCAGTCAATGGCTCTGAACTAGCCATCGCAACAACTCCACAATCGATGGATTGGCGAAGATGAGGAGGAGTCTCTGACGTTAACAACAACAAATCATATACAATTTACATATTTTTTTATAGAATATAATATAATCAAATGAGTTAAATTAATATGAAACAAATGTACCTCTATGAAGCTTGTATCATGCCTAGGCTTCGAGTTCATTGTGAATGTCGATGGTCCAGTAGAGGTCTAATGCACATGGATAAAATTTTTTGTCAATCCTTCATATGATTACTTAATAAATATATGTATTAATTGAAATGATTATATTGATACATACCTATCAACTCATCGATGAGACGTAGAATGGGGCTAGGGAATTTGTACTAGGGCCATCAACACTCTTACCCTGAATTTTGAATAATGTCAAGAGATGTTAATTTATTAGTCATTCATTGTACATACGAAATGTGAGAAATTTATCTTGTTATAATTGTAAAAATCACCTGTGTGTCAATGCCAAATGTCTTACTCAAGAAGTCATCAATGACTAGCCCATCATCCATAGTGTCTCCAACATGTCTGCCAAATGTACATAAGTATCCACATGACATGCACATGTGACCGCAATGCAAAGAAGCCTCCTCCTCAAATAGTGGATTGGCACAATGAATGAGGGTCTGTGTCAAAGCAGTGATAGTTCCTAGAGTATCAGTCTCTACATGTTCCTTCACAATTGAAGGAATAATGATATGCTCACCCTATGGCTTGACAACATGCACCCTAATTGCATTAAGATCGTGATGTGCCCTCGAACTCTCAAATGACGACCACCCCCCCTCTACCCTGAGAATATAACTTGTCAAAATAATTGGGGATCTCCTTGAGGACAAATTCAAATACAAATTCCTTAAGAAATATATTGGAAGCTTGTGATTATTGTAGGGAGGGGCATCAAAGACCATCCATCATCTATCCCAAAATTTATTTCTATTAGATCATCATGGATGCACCAGTGGATGGAGAACCTTTTGGTTGTAGTTTTAATAATGTCTTCGTCTCTTGGCTTTTTAAAAATGCACATATGTCATCTTTCACTATGTCCTTATTTTTTACATCTTCATAGGATAATTTTTTCGCATAATGTATTCTTTTTTTTTCTCTCTTAACATGCCAAATATTCAATTGACCACTAAAAAAAGCTACCTGGCTTAGAATGGACTCAAGGGAGGATGGAAATTGTGCTCTTGGAGGATTAATTTTCCTGCATGCTTTTAACCTACCAATGATTGCTTCTAATTGAGTTTTCCCTCTTTCTATTTCATGCATTATATTGTCCTAGGTGCTAGGTGGAGGTCTTGCAATTGGTGGAGGTTGTAGAGGTTCTTCCTCTTCCTCATGAGGGTTTTCATTTTGATTTTGTGGAGGATTTTGTTGATCAAGGTGGGGATTCAAATCATCTGATGGTGTAGGGTTTGGTGGTTGATTATTCACATTTCCTAATAAGAAATCAATTGCATTTTTAAAAACTAAAAAAAACTTTAAGAAAAACAAAAAACAACATAAAAAACAATGCTAAAACATACAAAACAAAACAAAAACAAGTTTAGAAGGCATGCTCGATAAACTTGATCTTGATCTCTGATGACGAGGAGGCATTTTGAGGAGGACAAAGAGAAAAGATTTCATCTTCTACAAAACATGTGCACGTTGTTGGGGGTAGAGGAGGCAACTAGCAAAAGAAATGAGATGTGCCACAACTTGTAGTCATTTTAGGTGATTTCACATAGTGCACACGGGCTATGTAATTCCACATAGTGTAGGTGCACTTATGGGCTCCACAAGCCTTAGGCTTGTGGAGCCTAGGCCATAGTGCATGCACGCTATAGGAAATTTTGAAAAATAAAATGGGTGTCATATTTTTGGCACCACAACTTGGTGCATTCACCCACCTATATAATTTTTTTTATAAATAATATAATCCCTAGACTTAGAAAATTGACAGCGTTAAACTCTCTCTTTCTCTTTCTCTCTCGCCTTACTCTCTCTCTCTTTGACACACTCTTGAGCTTTCTCTCTCCTCACTCTCTCATTACTCACTCTCTTTCTCTCTCCTCTCCCCTTTCTTTCCATCTCTCTCCTCTCTTTATCTCTCCTGGCTCACTATCTCTCTCCTCTCCCCTCTCTCTCTCTCTCTATATGTATCTCCTCTCCTCTTTCCCTCTATTTCTCTTTCTCTCTCCTCTCTTTCTCTCTTCTCACTCTCTTCATCTCTCTCTCTCTGCTCTTTTCTTTCCCTCTATCTCTCTTTCTCTCTCCTTACTTTCTCTCTTCACTCTCTCCTCTCTCAGCTTTCTTTCTCTCTCCTTTCTCTCTCCCTCTCTCTATTTCTATCTCCTCTCTCTTTATCTCTCCCCACTCTCTCCTCTCCTCTTCCCCTTCACCTCTCTTTCTCTCTCCTCACACTCTCCACCTCTTTCGAGTCCACTCTCCTTACTCTCTCCCTCTCTCCCTCTCTCTCTCTCTCTCCTCACTCTCTCCTCTCCTTTTCCCCTCTATCTCTCTTTTTCTCTACTCATTCTCTTCCTATCTCTCTTTCCTTCTCCTCTCTCTTTCTCTCTCCTCACTCTCTCCCTTTCTCTTGTTATCTCCCCTCTTTCTCTCTCCTTACTCTCTCCCTCACTTTCTATTTCTCTTTACTGACCCTCTCTCTCTCTCCTCTCTCTTTCTAGTTATGTGTGTGTGTGTGCACGCGCACATTTAATTTATGCTTTATCTATGTTTAGACACATTAAAAATTAATATTTTAGATGTTTAAATAGACATATTTAATTAATGTTTTAGATGTCCTGATGTATTTAATTTATGTTTTAGATGAGCTTAGATGTATTTAATTTGTATTTTTTATGCTTAAATTTATATAATTTGTGTTTTAGACATTTTGATGTCTCATAACCCATTCCCTCTCCACTTTCCTTTTTTTCTCTATCGTCACTCGTGTGTGTAATCTGTGTACCTACAAATATCAAACACACTCAATAGAAAATTAACTTGTTAGTACAAACCAACATCAAATTCACCAAAGAATAACCAATTTGCATCAACAAAATTATCCTGTTGCTCCCTATCTAAGAAAGAGTGTGACTAGAATGCTCAATTGCCCTCAAATTGAGATCCTAATGAGTGCAATGAAAACAATGCATTACTATCATGACTTTAGAGTTTATTTCCATTATGAAAGAAAATATGAGATAATTACTAATAAACTTGCAGAAATGAGCTATCAATTCTACATCATAACAATGCAAACAAAAATGAAGGGCCATATGATGTTCAAATGCATCCTTTTTTATAGAAATGGAGAGTATGTAAAAGGCATTAGTGTGATGTTATACAAGAAAGAATAAATAGCTTCAGTCATTCTGAGCGCCGCAAAGGTTGGCCGTTGAACAACACGGAGATGCTGAGAAATAATAAGTCATTTGAATTCTCTTAAATCTTCTGTCTGGTGTATGAAAAGCCCTCCTGATTCTTCCTCGACCATAAGAAAATAAATATTCTCAATGACCTTATCTTATCAAGTAGAAATTCCTAAAAATTAATAGACTGGTTGCACCGTATAGAGTGTACATCCAAGAAGCAAATCTAGTATCTAGTAGTGTAAGTCTTATTCTTCGAAAATCCGTTGGCCGGTCAATACAATAAAGAAAATAGCTTCTAGAATGAGTGGGCCAGCTAATTACAAATTTTACAAGGAATTTGGCATTTGTGGTCAGCCGATGTCCCCTTCAAAAGAGAAGTCCGCTTGTCCTTTGAAAGGCCGACCATGGAAGAAATCAGAAGGACGCGTTGGTCAACACGTGGCCAACATGGCAAACACGTAAGCAATGACGTGATCCTCAACTAAAGAACGTGGGGCCCGCCAAGCCAATTTTAGGTGGATCACGACGTATTATCTTATCATCAATTCTCTTTACCGCCCTCGGCCCTACCATTTAAATTCTTCTCACATATTTTGTTATTTTCTTTTTTATTGCATCATTTGCAATTAATTTTATATAGTATATATTCTTTGAAATTATTTGTTAAGTTTTTTAAATTGAATTAATAGACACTGAGCTTATGGTCTATTAGTGGAGCTAACAAATTCTTAATGATTTTATTAGGAATTAAGTCAAACTTAATGTAAGGCTCCAACATCTAAATATGGGGTTCTCCCTTACAAATCATATTGATATCCATGAAGTTCTTCTCCAAGAATTTGCCGCTTGAATATTTGTGCTCTTGTAGCTCCAACAACTTTGTGAATGTAAATCCTCTACAAAATGAAAATCAAATTAGTTCATCTCAAAACACACAAAAAAATAGACTCAAACTTCATCTACTAAATATGTGACATGTTGTTATGCTTACATTCATGACTAAGAACCATTAGAATACTCATTTCTTAAGGGCATCACCTAATAGTACATTTGTATGGTAAATGTTGTTTGTGATATTAGTTAAGTTGCTAATTTTGACATGTAAGCTTGAATAATTGTTCATGATTGAATTAGAAGGAAGATATAGAATTTGATATAATTATTAGATTGAGATAATAGATTTGTAGATAAAGATAAATTAATTCAACACATTTCTATATGAAAAATACTAGTAAACATTCCGAGTTAATTATTAGGTCTGCCTTTGGCAAGAGCATTTCACTGAATGCAATTTTTCAATTAGATTAACCAATCAAATCATAGAATTTAAAAGTTTATATAGAACTTACAATGTGCATATCTATTTTTGATTTTTTCTTATTTTATAAATGACATTTTGTGTTCATTCTATTGGACCATTATATTTTTGGTAGGGAGAAAAATCAATTTTCTTTAACAAAAATACTCAATTTTTTTCCAACAACAATGATATCATGCATTAATGATAGCTTTATCTTTTTCACAATTGTGACAAATTAATTAGAGTTTCCAAAAAATAATTATTTTATCTTCCACCTCACTACCTAAGCCATAAATGCATGTCTAATCAACAATAATTTTTAAATCATTTTTCTTATCAAATATTGTAAATATATCAATCCATTATTTTTAACATCTTGTGAATTTAAGTTTATGAAAAATCTTACTTAAAAAACTAATTATCATATAATTTTTAAAATACATTTATTTAATTTTTCTTCATAATAATTTAAAAAAAATTAAATTAAATTTTTTATTCTAAATTTTGATTAAATTAATAAATAACAAAAGTATATTTTTAGGAATATAATTATTTGATATATATATTTTTAAAAATATTTATAGATTTTGTTACACAATTTTTTTAATTTAGTTTTTAATGTTTTATATTTTCTATTTTAAAAATATTTATTAGTTTTACATTGTTTCTTATTTTTGTCATTCGTAAAATACTAATTTTTTCACACTATGTTTAACTAGCTATTTTTTTCGATCTTGTTTTAAATTTTTTCGCATTTAAAAATTTGTAAAACTAATGTTGTTCTTCAAACTTGCTAACTCTTTTGTTGGTTTGGGTCTTAGTCAACAATTTATTTTTTTAAAATTAAATAATCGGTAGATCAAAAAGAAATGTACAATATCAAAAGAGGGGAGGCGAACCTCAACCTCCTAGTTCAACTGGTAATCCATGATTAGTCAACTAGCACAATATGTAATAGTTTCAGCGAGATTACAAAAAGAGAAATTAGATAAGCTAATCCAGAATATCATCACGATCATCAATCCACGCAGTCCATCCCAGCTCTCCTTCCATCCAAACAACTTTCTTCCGCTCAAGAATATGAGCAAAGAACTCAAGTCTATCAGAAAAAGGGCCTCTAGTATCTTGCATCTCCTTAATCAGCCGCTTAAGGGCTTCTTCAAAAGCAGCTCGGTCATCAATAATGCTAGCTCGTTCCAACCCATGTTTCATTTCGTAGATGAACATAGTAGCGTGCCCATCACGAAGAAATCTTTTTAGCTTGTCCTTCTCAAGTTTCATAATGCATCACACTTGCGAGATAATCTTAAAGCGTATGAGTTTCAATTGAAACAAAGTAAGGGATCTACCAACATCTTGGAATTTTTCCTCATTTCTACTTTTCCAAATAAACCAAAGAATATGAGAAGAGAGAATATTCCAAAAAAAGTTAGCATCCTTCTTGAGACCAGATATGTTTCCAAGAATAGTATCTAGCACAGAGACATGATCAGTTATAGATATTCCAAAAAAATTCCATATAATCCTAGCAAAATGACAAGTAAAGAAGATATGTCTTAAGTTTTCAGGAATCCTGCAAATAGAACAAGAGTCAGTATCCCCAGCCTGATTTTTAACGGGAAGTCTATCAAGAAGAAGCTGCCATTTAAAATGTAAGATTTTGGGAGGAATATGAGACATCCAAAATTTGTCAAGGATTTTGTGCCATTCAAGAGAGTCCAAATTCATATACCAGTGGTATTCAGGTGAGATAAGATAGAGTGATCTTTATTAAGCACCTTATATATATCTTTGGCTTTGATTTTATGTAAGAGGGATCCATCATCCCAACGAAAATATAAGAATCTATGGGAATCCACATCACATCTACGAGGAAGATTGAGGGGGTGACAGGCATTAACTATCATATTATAGGTACGTTTATGAGAGTGAGGAAGGTTAACAATTTATTTTTTGAAATTTAATATTTGAATTTATATTGGAAAAGGTAGAAACAAATACTTCATTGATTTAACTCAATTTTATAATTTTTATTTAAATATTTCTAAAAATAACATAATCCTTAATTTTTTTAAAAAAAATCTCTTCCAACTATCTCTATTCAGTGTTCCTATAATAACATGTCATTCTCTCTCTTTTAAATCCCTTCATATCCTTCATTTCTATCTATAAATCTCTATTATCAGTATCTCTCTTTTCAATCTGTCTTCACCTATATTCATTTTCCATCTTTTCTAACTATTACGACTAATATATCTCTTCTAACTCTCTTTGCATATATTTTACTCTTTAATTTTCTTCTTTCCTAACTATTAGCAGGAAATTTGATGCAATGCCTCTCTTGTCACATTTATTTTAATTCAATTATCACTCTTAACTTGAAAATATTGTAAATTAGTTTATATTTAAATGGTTGAATTTATATAATTGATAATAGAATGACATCACTTGATGAAGTGCATAAGACATACAAATCTTTAACACATATTTGGACAAAAAGAATACAGTAAAAATGTCAACATCAAAATTATACCTTCCATTTCAAAATACCAAATTATCATATCTTTGGTACAAGTTGACTTTTAATTGAAATTAATATATTACATTTTCATTTAAAACTAATTTAATTTTCGTGATAAAGTGGATAGAGAATCCGAAGAGCAATGATCTATTTCTATTGTTTGTCGTTAGGCCAAAATATTCGAATATTCGCAGCAAACTTTAGAATAGACATAAGACGTTTTAAAGCAGCTTTGTACTTTCTAAAGAATAAATAAAGTAATTGTAACATATAGATGGAAAAAATAAAGAATGGCAGGGTTGAAGAGCGCCGTAAAAACTTGGTCTCTTCAACAAAGATCCTGCGACAATAATTCCTCGAATTTCAGTGTGTCTTCCATTTGCCGGAAAGAACTTCTTCTTCAGGCGGAAGAAAATCGGTATCCTCAATTACAGGCAAGTCTTCAAATCAAAGTTAGGGTTTCTGTCCATATCCTCAAGGAGCGAATCAAACAAGAGCATCCATTCCTCCTGCTCCTCATTCTTAGAACTGCCCGTTGAACATTCCGAATCACAAGTCGAAGTTAAAGAGTAGTCATCCGCAGACTGCCGGAATTCTTCTCTGGCGAATTTGGCGGCAACAGCTTGAATCTGTGCGGGAGAAAGCGAGGAAGACGATTGAATTTCCGGCAAAGAATCGGGGAAATTGAAATCTGCATTGGATCCTCTGAGGCAGTAAACTGCACAGTCGTAAGCGCGAGCGGCCTGCTCAGGGGTATCATAAGACCCTAGCCAAATTTTTGCTCGGGATTTCGGCAGTCTTACTTCCGAAACCCATTTCCCCCATTTTCTCTTCCGCACTCCCTTCAGCTGCCCTGCTTTTTTCTGTAAATTATTTTGGGGCTTCTGTAAATTGTTTTGGGGACTCGGCTTTTCAGACGTTTTAACCATGTTTATGTGTAGAAAGAAAACGCCAAATTTGTGGATTCTGAGGAATTCGAAAGCTATTCCGTGCAAATTAAATTGAGGAGATTTTATGTGAAGATGTAAGAAGTGTTGATTTGAGTGGGGCAGTGGCTTGTATGATACATATATATACAGAATCTTCATTGCGGAAACCCCGTGTAGAATCTGTGTCGCAGTAGTACCTGGAGTTGAATAAATTAGTGTGGTCAGCGGAAGGTAAAAAGGACATAAGAGAAAGAGAAATGGTCTGACATTTGACATTGAATCAGATGCGGCGAAAAGGTAGAGGCCACGTGTGGTATAGAGAGTCGTACGTGGAACACATTGCCAGCTCACTCCAGGTTGTAGTCAAAAGGCACTGGCTATTTGGCCGAATATATGCACCGGCCTCATAGCCCCTCGCAGACCTATAACATCAAATCAAATTCTGCCAGTCTGTTCTGCCGCTGTTACATAAGGGGGCATTGTTTTAATCGAGAATGTTCTGGTTAACCGAAGCAGATTCCAAATAAAAAGACTTGTGTGGGTTCTTGCCACCTTGGCAAACTTAATTCACAACTCCCTCCAAATTATATTTTCTTTTTGATATTTCAAAGTCTTGTTATGTGGTGTCGATTTAAATTATTTTTTCCAATAAAATTTTGATTTGCAGTTTGTTTTTGAGTAAAATCCTTAAGTAAAGATAAACTAGTATTTTCTAAAAGTTTAATATTTAATTATTAGAGTTTAGTTTAGTAGTTTATTTGAAGTCAATTTAAAATAAGTAAATTAAATGTTAATTTGTATTATTTATATTTATATTATTCATTTTATTTCTTTTATTGTAACTAAATTGATAAATTATTTAATAAGATAAGAATATTCATTAAATTATCATTTTCAAACACATTATAACTATAAGATATTGTAGGCAAACATTGACATTTTTAATATCATTTTTATATTAATGATAGTTTTCATTTTTTATTTATTTAAAATTGATAAATATTTAATAATTTATTTTATATATTATTTCTTATGCAATTTTAGATCTTATATAATTTTTTTATTTATCTTACACAATATATTTATTTTTAAAAAGAAAATGTTTTATGTATGCCAAAGCTAAAATTTATTTATTAACTTTGAGTAGATTTGAATCTAATACTTCCCAAATAAAAGGCTCACAATTTATCGTTGTGTTGTAGGCTCTTGTCTACATATAATACAATTTTATTTCTTATATAATTTGTATTTATCTTATAAAATATATTTATCATTTTTACACATAAGCAAGATGATCATATTAATCATTTTTATTGATTATTTTTCAATGTTTCCTAACTAATTTTTCTTTAGAATATGTATTGTGCAATGACAACTACCTACTTTTGTGAATACTATATACATAGAATATCATTAAAACATCTAGGAACTCTTCAATAAGCCTAAGGCAGGACTGAAGCTCTCCTAGAGCTTTTGTTTGGAAATGTTTTATATACTCATCATTTCAAAATTCGTACCTTGACAACACACTTTAATGTATAGTTTTACATTATTTTTTAGAATCAATTCTTAATTGTAGAAAATTATTATTTGGATTTCTTATAGACATTTTTAAGAAGCTTCTTTATGTGATAAAATTAAATAATTCTTTTATTTTCAATTTGTTTGTGATATAATTTTGCTAACTAGAAAGTTTTTTTTAAGATAAGTAATTAGCCGAAGCCTAGATTATCTGATGAGAGGCTCACAATTTACCAATGTGTTGTAGACTCTTGCCTAGTTAACTAGAAAGTTATTATCCACAATATTTTTTGGTTTAGATTATATGGTAAGTTTGGTGGAATGTATATCCTTTAATATTTCTCTTGACCATAAAGATTGCAACCTAAGGCATGTCAAATAATTGAAACAACTTTGTGGATGAAAGTCCTATTAGAAAATATATATTGGTCTTTGTGACATTTTAAATATGAATTTATTAGTGTTATATTTTAATGCTTTAATATCATTTGGAATTTACACAACTCTAGTGTATTCTTGGTTAGTTACAAAATTGTCCTTGTTTTGTTATTATTTTCATCATGATAGTATATCGTACAAATTGTGTTGACATTTAAACTGGTGTCAATATAAGAAGTTTGCAAATGTAAGACATGGTATGTAAAACAACATTCAAGATTTTAGAAAACAACTTTCTTTAGAATTTTTGATAACTTCTTTCAAACTATTAGGTTGAATGAACAACAAAAGAATAGAATAGAATAAATCTAATATTACTATATGTGAATAGTCAATAAAGTATTTGTTGACTAAAAATTGATGATCATTAATTCATTTCTTCCATATCATAACTAGATCAAAATGCTAAAATAACATCCATCAAATAAACAAGTCAAATGCTACTAAATAAAAAGAAGAGAGACAAATTATCATAATTTCTTACATTATGATATAAAAAACATGATCATTTACTTGGAAAAAATTAGAGATATAAAGGGAACACTTAATTGAGAAAATAAAAGTTTGTAGAACTTTTATAACATGAGTAATCATCTTACATTCTACCTCTTAAAGTGAGCTCAAATATCTTATTTATGCTAATATATGCCCAACAAATGTTGAGGGCACTATTCTAGAAAACAAGAAGCATCTATCGTATATGACTCTTACATATGTTATTGTCTAAATGATTAAAGAAACTATTCTAGAAAACTATGCTATAAATTTACCATGAAATGTCTTATTATCCTAATGATTTTGTATCCTACGTATGAATACTCCACAAGATAATCAAAACATTTTTTGGATAAATACGTGTTAGCCCCAATTGATAACGTTGTTGATGTATGTGTAAGAGTCATATTAGTTGAAGTTGATGAAAGATCAACCCCACAACTCCCAAGAATCACCTGCATGCAAACACCTGCCATAGAAAGAGACAAGCAAAAGCTATGGAGGTTGGAATTCCCAAATCCATAGATGAGTTATTTTTGATGTGCAAAAAACAAATTGCAATTATATTGAATGAATGAATTATTACAAATATATTGAATGAATGACTTATTACAAACAGATCAATCCTTATAAAGGAGATCAAAACCCTAGCATGAACTAACCTAGGTTGCATGATAATGATTAATAAAAGAATTAATTATTATATGCCCGAAGTGTAGCTAAAGTAAATTAGAGATAATAAATGACTTAATAATTAAATCAATATTGTTAGAATTCTTTAGAATAACTGAGAGGGGGGGTGAATAAGTTATTTAAGGTCCAAAATTTCCTATTAATACCTTTTTACTACTTTTAATGAATCCATATACTTTTCATCCATCCAATACTTAAATCAATTATATAAGCAAGTTACAATAAATCAATATGCAATGAGAAAATATCCAAAATCAACACATGACACAATGATTTACGTGGAAATCCAATTTGGGAAAAACCACTAGTAACATGCTACTTGATTTTCACTCTTCTGAAGTGATGCCCTATTAAAAGCCTGCCCTATTAAAGGCTTACAACACACTGTTAAATGTGACCCTGTTAAAAGATTTCACCAAACTGTTAGGAATGGGCCTGGTTAAAGGTCTTCAGAACATTCACTTGGAATGTCACCCTGTTAAAGGATTTATCTAATGGCTATTAAACCAACCTAAGTCCATAGGATTTAGACTTACTGTTACAATTGCTAGAAAGTAACAATAATGGTCTTTTGATCTGATATAACTTACAACATACTTTGCAAATTTCAGATCACACTTTCAGTTCAATCCTTATGCTTGACTTTAATCACTTCAGCTCTGACTTCTTGTCTCCCTCTCAAGCTTTGTCTCCTTGAATCTTCTTACTCATTTTGCCAATGCAATCATCCTTGTGGTCGTCTATCCAAACAGAGTTCCTATGCTTTCTTCTCCTTAGCACATTCTACAACACTTCATGCTTTTATGCTTGACCACCTCTCTCTCTCTCTCTCTTGTTTATTGACTTATGTCTTCTTAAATAGGAGTCTGATTTTCCTTTGCCACTCAATTCTCCCTCTCCAATTTTAGGGCTTCAAAATGGATTAGGTAGGATACAATGTATCTACCCCATATCTTGTTCTCTTCTAGAAACTTCGCCAATTATATCCTCAAAAGAAAAATGTTCTACATGGTGTTCTGTGCCTCTAGCTCATCATTCTTATCTTCCTTTTAATTCACAAATTTCTAGATAACAACCTTGTCGGCTTAGAGCTGGCGAATCTTTGATTTCCAAAATAATGCAGCAACTTGGCATTATTGAGTTACTAGTGCTCGGCACCTTTGTGTTACTCGGCACTTGGTTCTGCTCGGCACTTGGTTCTGCTCGGCACTTGGTTCTACTCGACACTTAGTTCTACTCGGCACTTGGTTCTGCTTGACACTTTGTTCTGCTCGGCACTTGATTCTGCTTGACACTTGGTTCTGCTCGGCATCTGAAGTTTACTCGACATTAACTAGGAATTTGCTCGGCTCTTTCTCTCTAATGATCTTAGTTTGAGCTTTACAAAAGACTTAGGTAAAACCTTAAATCTTTGATGTGTTTCAGTGTGCCCATTCTTTGTATCTTATAGTATTCCATCAAATACACTTTTTCATCAATGGCTTAGCTGATCCTTGTACTTCATTACAACATCATAACTTCGACCTTTCTCTAGGTGTTCTAGTTACATCTTATTGATTGCCTCCTCCTTGACAATCAACTAATTGATAGTATTTGGATCACTAAAGCAATTGTCATTCCTGCAAGTAGCAAGTTTGACATCAATGACAAAACAATGATTGAGGACATTCTTTACCAGTTCCATTGAGAACATTCTTTACCAGTTCCATATATTATTCCAACAACTTTTCTTATGATCATTTCAATCATTTCCAACAATCTCCCTCTTTGGCATTGATGGCAAACCAAACTAATCAGTTAATCAACTTAGTTACCACCAAGGTTGCTGCATTTTTACTACTGATCTCATATATCTCCCTCTTTCTTTGTATTGATCAGTTTTCTGCATATTTCTCCCTCTTTGACATAAATGCCAAAGATGTAGCATCTTTATCATGTAGAATATAAGCTTTGGCTTCTAGTTTATTTTCTCCCTCTGTCACCATGCTTGTGACTGATTTGGAGTTTCTGTTCCTGCTGTCATCCTTTGCATCAACCTGTTAATATTTCAATGATTTATTCCTATTGATGCAAGGCAACTTTCTTGTTGCCTTAAACAACTTGAGTTAGGGGTATGACCCCCAACTTGCCTCTAAGATATTCATAGGCATCCTTGGGCAATGGTTTGGTTAAGATATCTGTAGTTTGTTCCTTTGTGTGAATGTATTCCAACTTCACTTGTTTTTCTTCTACCAATTCTCTGACATAATGATACTTGATTGCAATATGCTTGGTTTTTGCATGCATCACTGGATTTTTGGATATGTTTTTAGCACTTGTATTATCACAATACAATATCACGGGTTTTGTTACTTCTTCTTTCATTCCATTCAATAAATGTGTGAGCCATACAATGTTTGTGCAATTGACTGTAGCTGCCACATATTCTGACTCTGCAGTGGACTAGGATGTACATGTTTGTTTCTTGCTAGTCCAGGTAACCAGCCTTTTGCCTAGAAATAATGCAGCTCCACTTGTGCTTTTTCTGTCATCAATGTTTCCTCCCTAGTCTGCATCTGTATATGCATTGAGCTCAAATTTTCCATTCTTTTTGTAGTATAGACCAAATTCATCAGTTCCTTTAAGATATCTCATTATTCTTTTTACTGCTATGAGATGATTTTCTTTAGGATTAGTAGAGAACCTAGCCACTATTCCAACTGCTAATGCTATGTCTGGTCTACTATGTACAACATATTGTAGTTTTCCAATCATGGATCTGTACATTGTTTGATTAACTTCAGCTGACTCATCATTTTTGGACAGCTTATTTCCTGTGGCCATTGGTGTGCTGACTGGTTTGGATTCCTCCAATCCAAATGTTTTAAGAATTTCTTTGATGTACTTTGATTGTGTAACAAATATTCCATGTTTGAGTTGATGTACTTGCAATTCAAAAAAAAATTTGATTTTTCCAAACATAGACATCTCAAATTCATGTTTCATTTTGTCAGCAAAGCCTTTGCAAAGTACTTCCTTACCACCAAACACTATGTCATCCACAAAGATTTTAGATACAATAATGTCTTTACCTTCTTCTGCTTTGATGTACGTGTTGCTGTTATCATCAGTTCTTTCAAATCCAATTTGCACTAGATACTTGTGAAGTCTCTCATACCATGCTCTAGGTGCTTGTTTCAAACCATAGAGTGCTTTATGTAGCTTACACACCATATCCCTGTTGTTTTCATCAACAAATCCTTCTGGTTGTTCAATGTAGACTTCTTCTTCTAGTATACCATTTAAGAAGGCATATTTTACATCCATCTGATAGACTTTAAAATCTTTGTAGGCAACATATGCAAGTAAAGTTCTTACTCCTTCCATTCTAGCAACAGGAGTGAATGTTTCTCCATAGTCTATTCCTTCTTCCTGAGCATAACCCTTACATACTAGTCTAGCTTTGTTTCTGGTAATTTCACCATTCTCATCTAGTGTGTTTCTGAATACCCATTTGGTGTCAATCACATTCTTGTCAGTTGGTCTGGAAACCAAACTCCAGGTTTTTTTTTCTTATTTGATCAATTTCTTCTTCCATAGCTTTATACCAGTCATCATCTTGTAATGCACCATATACTGTCTTGGGTTTAGATTTGCTGATCAGACATGATTCATGTCTTAGTCTGTTCCTTGTCATTGGTCTTGCATCTTTGTCACCAATTATTTGTTCAGTAGGGTGATGTCTTTTTACATATTTGGATAATCTTGGCTCTATCCTTGTTTCCATGTTTGATCTTTTAGATTCAGGATCACTATGCACTTCATTGTCAGGTTGTTCTTCATTATGTGTACTATTTTCAGAATTAGATTGTGCATTTCCTTCATTCTGCAACTCGGCATTCACTGGTTGTGACTCGGCTGAAACTGACATTTGTTGTTGATTTCCAATTTGATTGACATCATCCTCATCAATAGTCATTCCTTCATAAGAATACACAAAGGTTCTGTACTCTTCCATTCTCTTTCGTTTTTCAGCTTGGACTTCTGTGTGCTCATCAAAATTTACATTTGCACTTTCCACAATTTTGTTAGTGTTAATATTCAAAAATTTATATGCCTTACTTCTAGTGGAGTAACCAAGAAATATGCCTTCATCACTTTTTGCATCAAAATTTCCATTTCTAACATCTTTAAGGATAAAGCATTTGCAACCAAACACTTTGAAATGTTTTACATTGGGTGAGTGACCATACCATAATTCAAAAGGCATTGTATTTGTACCTTTCTTGACTTGTACTTGGTTTAGTGTATGAACAACTACACTTACAGCTTCTCTCCAATATTTTAGAGCAACATTATTTTCCATCATTAATGTTCTGGCACAATCAATCATAGATCTGTTTCTTCTTTCAGCAATTCCATTCTGTGGGGGAGTTCTAGGAGCTGACGTTTGTCTTTTGATTCCTTTGTCATTACAAAATATCTTGAATTCCTTTGATGTAAATTCACCACCTCTATCTGATCTTAGGCATTTCAAACTTTTTTCAGTTTCCTTTTCAACTCTAGCCACATACCACTTAAACATTTGAAAAGCATCAGATTTTTGTTTTAAGAACATAACAGTCATCATCCTGGAATAGTCATCAACAAATAGCATTATGTATTTATCTCCTCTATAGCTTTGTATTTCCATTGGACCACATAAGTTAGTGTGAACTAACTCAAGTATCTCTTTAGATGTAAAGTTTTTGCTTTTAAAACTTGATTTTGTCATCTTTCCTAGCTGACATTGTTTGCACATGATATTATTAGGCTTCTTCAATTTTGGTAAACCTCTGACTTTCTTCATTTTACTGATGTTGACTAGATTATCAAAGTTGACATGACATAATCTTCTATGCCATAACCATTCATCATCAAATTTTGCAAATAAACAAAAAACATCATCCATATCAAGGTAAAACAAATTACTCTTTGTTTGATCTCTTTTTCCTATTAGTTTACCATTAGTATCATAGATTTTTGTAGTTTTGTTTCCAAATTCCACTTTGCAGCCTATATTGCCTAACTATGAGACACTCAGTAAATTGTAGTTTAATCCTTCAACATAGTATGCATTGTCACATGAAATTTGTTCTACGAGCTTAATGGAACCTTTTCCTTTGATTTGACATGGAGCATCATTACCAAATCTATCACTATTTCCATCATACTGAGTAAAGTTAATAAACTTACTTTTTTCTCCTGTCATGTGATGTGAACACCCACTGTCTATGATCCATCTATCATTCTTGTTTATACATGTTACCAGTGCTGTGGTATCTTCTTCATCAGATTGGTCCTTCATAGCTACATAAACAACTTCATCATCATTATCATCAGAATTTTCTTCTACAATATAACACTTCTTACCTTTTTCTTTGTAATCTCTCCTGTGATCATCTCTTATGTTCTTGTATTTGTTGCCTTTCTTGGAATCCTTTTTCTATGGACATCTTGCAGCAATATGACCTACTTCATTGCAATTGAAACAAATGATAGGCATCTTACCTTTGAATTTTCCTTTCCCCTTGTGAAATCTTCTAGCAAGTAATGCTTCCAATTGTTCCACATCTTCCTCATCAGTGCTACTGTGATTGGATACATACTTCATTTTTCTTACTTTCTTTGATTTCACCTGTTCGGCATCTTTTAGTGATAACTTGGCCTTAAAAGCAGATTCAACATTTTCAGGTTTGTAGTTGTCAAAGTTGGATAACTCAAATGTAGTGAGTCTACCTATTATACCTTCAAAACTTAGATTATTTCCTGGTATACATCTTAGCTTTTGTATTGTTGATACTCTAATAGCATAGATAGGGAGCAAGGTTCTTAAGAACTTACTATTAACAGTATCTTCATCCAGTTGACCACTCAAGCATCTTATTGCACTTACCACTTCCTTTATTCTTGCACCATATTGAGCAACATTCTCATTTTCTTCCATTTTCATGTCATCAAACTTTCCTCTGAGACTTTCTCTTTTTTCTCTTTGTACATTCTGATCTCCTCCATAGATGTCTAATAACGCTTTCCACATTTTGTATGCAGTGTCACATCCTTTGATATCATCAAATTCAGCATAGCTGAGTGCAGAGGCAATTTCCAGCATTGTCTGGTTGTGTTCTTGCTTGTTTTTCATGTCTTCTGCAGAGAGCACCTGTTGGATCTACATGTTCAATAACAATTGAATTTTGGGCATAATCTCCTATGGATCCAAGATGTAGCTTCATCAAACTTTGCCATGCAACAAAGTTGTCTTTGTTGAGCTTGGGAACTTCTCTCTTTGCCATTTTGATCTTTTCTGCTTGTAGTCCCTTTAAACTGAATCAACAATTAGCTCTGATACCAATTGTTAGAATTCTTTAGAATAACTAAGAGGGGGGGTGAATCAGTTATTCAAGGTCCAAAATTCCCTATTAATACCTTTTTATTACTTTTAATGAATCCATATACTTTTCATCCATCCAATACTTAAATCAATCATATAAGCAAGTTACATTAAATCAATATGCAATGACAAAACATCCAAAATCAACACATGACATAATGATTTACATGGAAACCCAATTTGGGAAAAACCACCAGTAACATGCTACTTGATTTTCACTCTTCTAAAGTGATGCCCTGTTAAAAGCCTACCCTATTAAAGGCTTACAACACACTGTTAAATGTGACCCTGTTAAAGGATTTCACCAAACTATTAGGAATGGGCCTGGTTAAAGGTCTTTAGAACATTCACTTGGAATGTCACCCTGTTAAAGGATTTATCTAATGGCTATTAAACCAACCTAAGTCCATAGGATTTAGACTTACTATTACAATTGCTAGAAAGTAATGATAATGGTCTTTTGATCTGATATAACTTACAACATACTTTGCAGATTTCAGATCACACTTTCGGTTCAATCCTTATGCTTGACTTTAATCACTTCAGCTCTGACTGCTTGTCTCCCTCTCAAGCTTTGTCTCTTTGAATCTTCTTACTCATTCTGCCAATGCAATCATCCTTGTGGTTGTCTATCCAAACAGAGTTCCTATGCTTTCTTCTCCTTAGCACATTCTACAACACTTCATGCTTTTATGCTTGACCACCTCTCTCTCTCTCTTGTTTATTGACTTATGTCTTCTTAAATAGGAGTCTGATTTTCCTTTGCCGCTCAATTCTCCCTCTCCAATTTTAGGGCTTCAAAATGGATTAGGTAGGATACAATGTATCTACCCCATATCTTGTTCTCTTCTAGAAACTTCGCCAGTTATATCCTCAAACACATGACACCAAGAATTTGGTAACCCAGAAACCCTCCAAGAATAAGAAGGTAAAACTGGGGTCGGGATGATACCCACAAAATTACTATAGTGATAATTGTTTGACCACTTTTGATGGTCTACCCTATTAAAGGCTTTACACTGTGTCAATGGTGACTTGGTTAAAGGATTTAAAAACACTTTACAAGAAGTGTCACCCTGTTAAAGGATTTATAATAGGCTATTAAACCCACCTAATTCAATAGGATTTTCAATCACCTTCTTCAAAGGTTCTCCCACCTAGCTGTTAAGCTAACCTATCAATATAGGATTTCCAACATCTAATACAATGGTGAGAAAGTATTAGAATAATACCTGACAGTATGCAATCTTTAATTGTTGGATTTAGGCACTTGATCTGCTCTCTTTGATGTGACCCTTTCTTGATCTAATCTTTGTTCTTATCCCTTGTCCTATTCTGATCAACTAAATGTGTAACTGCTACTCAATTCTCTAAGTCTATGATGCCCTGTTGTTTGCCTTGTTCTGCAATTTGTTATCTGCTTAGTAAATTCCTTCTAACTTCTCTTGAGCAACATAAAATTGTGGGGTCTAAGCCTCCTTATAAAGACTTTTTAGACTTAGGGTTAGGTATGGTTCTATGATTTATATTGAATCTTGAATTCCTGCTCATTCCTTGCATTTTTCTCATTGGCTGCATGCCTTCTCCATTTTTCTATTTGGTTGCATGTTGATTGCATAGGAAATATACAAGATTCATTCTTATCCTTGTTTTCCTTCGAAATCTTTCTATGTCAGCTCCAAAAATGGTTTACATCTGAGTTTGTGAGAGCACAAATTCATATGTTGATTTTGTGTTACTCGACACATACTGGACTACTGGTGCTCGGCACATATACTATCCTGGTTTGCTCAAAATCTATTGCATTCTATCTTGCTTGGCACATGTATGATTCTGGCACACTCAACATATGAAGCACTTTGACTTGCTTGGCATCAACTGTGACTTAGCACCTATATATCACTCGACATCTATTGCTTACTCGATACTTGAAGTCATTCGACACTTGTTGAAGATTTGGCTTGGCACATACTATAGCTTGGCATACATAGTGTACTTTGCATGTACAGTGAAATTGGTTAAGTGTGTTGACACTCAAATGTCAAAACCATTCTGAGACCAACAATCTCCCCCTTTGACATTAGTGTCAAAAATACTTAACTACACATTATTGACTTGACCTTATGAGTACATTTTTCATTCTGCTTGGCATATATGCAAAATTTTAAAATTTGTTCAAAATTTTGTAAGGAACAATATACCTTATAACTCCCCTTGAGCTGATTTTGCCTTATTCATTCTTGAAACCAAAATTTTGTGCTGATGTGCCTAATACTCTTTGTCTTTTGGCATGTTCCTATATTTTGTACCTATGTTATGTATTTGATCTATTAAGGCTATGGAATTCCTGCATTTTGTATCAGATCTTAAATAGAATAGAGCTATCTTCCATATGATTGCCAAAATTTTGTATCTCCCCCTTTTGGCTATCTACAAACTTTCCTTTTTATTCTCAAAATGAATGAAAGAATGTAATCAAAATTTATAGTATTCTCCCCCTTAGTTATATCTTCATCAAAATATTATATCTCCCTTATATCTCCCCTAAAAGATATATCTCCCCCTTTTTAACACTAATGTCAAAGGGTTCTAAGGGCTAATACCATACTTAGCCAAAAAGTTACTATTTACCTCCATTATTATTTTCAGAGTTGCATCCTAATTCTCCAAAGAAATGTCTAGTGATTTGTGTTGGATGGCACTTTCTGCAGCAAGGTGTACAATTCCATCAAGTGTAGAAGGATTAGGATCTTTCTTTAGAACTATTTTTGCATATACTTGCTCCTTGTGGAGGACTTCCAAATGTGGGGTGATAGAGGATTGAATTTGCATCAATTTAGCCTTTATATTGGCTTCCTCTACTATGAATACAACTAACTCCCTTTGAGTGTGAAGCGATTGTGCAAAATGTTTCTCACTTTGAGTTGGATTTAAGGGTAACTGCATGCTAGAAATCTTAAGATTTTTCTCCAAGCTCAAGATGTGTTGGCTAGTCTCTTGTGTGAAATTGGAAAAGTCACACAGTTTGTTGTACAATAAGAAAGTTTTCTTAAGTACAATTTTGACTTTTTCATGTTTCTTAGCCAACTCTACCTATGCTAGTGCTATATCACCTAATATCTTTTCATTTACCTTCCCTTGAAATTTTCTTTATGACCATTCCATGAGTTTAGCATTAGTATTTTGGTCTTTAACGATCACCTAGTCAACTATATCTAATAGTTGCTCCATTATGGGCTTTGATTCATCTGGTGACTGCAAGCTAAAGGCATCCATGAAGATGTCCTTAATGTCATTCAATGCTTGCTTGTGTTTATACTCTTTTTTGAGTAACTCCTACCTTTTTCTCTTATCTAGTGCATTCTGCATCTTAGTTATCTGCTCAATGGTTATGGTCTTGGAATCATAAGGAGGTATAATAATCTCTTCATCTAGCTTAGGATCTGCATAATGCAGTATCATGGAAAGCTTTGTAGAGCTCGAGCCTGGTGTTTGGACTTACAATGATATCATTTTAGTGCTTGGCTTTTGAAGAGTTTGTGTAGGAGTGCCAGTTTTTGGTAATTCAAACAATGTTTGGATTGCAGCTTGCTCCCCATCTTCTATTTCCTCCTTTTCCTCTAATGATTTACCTTGATCAATGACAATTTTTGGGGGCATACCAATTATTTTTATTATGGGATTAGATGAAGAAGTTTGTCCTGTTATTCTTGTGTCTTCCACTTTTTATGCACTCGACATCTGAACAGTATCACTTGTTGTACTTGGTGGAGGTGGTGGTGGAAGCATCAAAATTTTAGTGCAAGTAGTTGTATTGGTGAAAGGTGGTTCCTTTGGTTTCACCTTTTTTCTTTGTGATTCTGATACTACCTTCTATAGCTCATCAAAACTCATTAATACAGGGTTTGTGCATAATTGTGTGTGTAAAGTAGATTGGTGAAGGATCTTGGAGAGATCCTCCATAGTTAGGGGATTAATGTTTTGACATGATGTGTTAGTAATATCCTTCACTATTATAGTTTCTAAAGGTGTAATGGCTACATGAGGAGGACTAGGAGGTGGCATTTGTGTGTCTTGCACATTTTGTTCCTCTTGCTACTCTTGATGCTCAGCTATTACCATGCCTTCTCCCTTAGCTGATTCCTCCTCTTCTTTCTCTTTATTCTCTTCCTCTCCTTCCTTTTCTTCTTCTTGCTTCTCTATTTCCTTTGCTTCTACCTTCTCCTTGGTACTGGCTTTTTCCTTATTTTCTTCTTCATCTTTGTCATTAGTCACCTTGTAAATTGACTTCCACAATTGTTTGGATTTTCTCACTACATCCTCAATCTTGTTTTGTAGGATGCTGAAGGCTCTATACTTAGGTGTAAATTTGCCACCATGTTTTCTATTTGCCTTTTTTATTTGAGCTTTTGTTAGGTCAAGCATCACTTGGGCTAAAGTAGATTCTATAATCTCCTTCTCCATTTTTAGACAATATTGCCATTTATTTTCAACTATCTCATATAGTTCCTTGGGCATGGTATTGTCAAGTTGTAGAGGCGTGTTTTTTAATTCCACCATCATGGCATACACAGATTCCTCTACTTTGTTTTTCTCTTCTCTACTAAGCTTATTAAAATCAAGTCTTTAAATCATTTAAATCTACATTACTAATCTTTTCACAAAGATTATCAATTGCAGACTTAGGAGGATAGCTTACCACTCTAAATTGGCTAATATCCTCTGACTCTATTCTTTTTTTATCATCAGTATCTAGCTATGCCACATACTTTCTTCTTTTCTTTGCCTCTTCAACAGGCTATTAAGTGGCTTTCTTTTTCTCTTTTGCTTCCTCTTTGGCCTTTTGTGTTGTTGCCCTTATAGTAGCCCTTGTTATAGGTTTCTTCTGTTTTGCTTGAGTGGGCTTTGCTGCCTTCTTGGCCTTTGGCTGAGCTGTAGGCTGAGTTTTAGCCTTTCTCTTCTTTTGCTCAGTTTGAATAGATGCTTCCTCGGCTTCTTCTTCCTCAGCACCTTCCTCCTTATCTTCTCCCAAGCCCTGTGTCAACTTTTTAGGCCCTTGCGCTTGTTCTTCTTCTTCTTCTTCTACTTATTCTTCTTCACCACCTACTTCTTCTTCAATATTTGCTCCAAATTTCTTCTTTATCTCCTTTACTAATTTGTCCTTCCTCTTGATAACAGAGGCTATCTTCATGTCTATCTCAACCTTTGACTTGACCACATCATAGGTGCCAAAATGTTTGGCAGCTTTGTCAATATCTTCTGCAAGTAGGACAGTGATTGCAGCTGAGGCTTGGTCCACATCCAACTCATAACCTAGTGGCCTAAGCCATCTTACTCTTGGCACTAGAGCTTGAATGTATGTGTAGTTAATGTCAACCAAAAGGTATATGTCATTGACATGTTGCTCTACCAATGAAACTGGTATTCTCATTCTCTACTTTATGGACTTCTTAAGGTCCTCAAAATAGCTAGTCATCTAAGCCTCAAAATTATCTCCCATCTGATCAATGAACTCATTGATTTGTGTGATTAGAGACTTGTTGGAATTCTAATTTACTTGCCCAATTGAAGGGAATTCTCCCATAACATAGAAGAATATGTAGACTAATACTAATTCAAATTTGCATTGTGCTCCCTTGGATCTTCTTATAGCTCCCAAATTTTCATTTATTTATTGAAGCATTTGTTCTGCTAGATCATAGGTATGATTTTTCTTTACCAACTTGTAAGCTACATCAATAGCTATACAGGGTATGTTATTCAGTCTACTTGATTGGTAGAATTTGTGTGAAATCACTCTAACTGCAAAGTCAAGTAGGGGTTCTGTTACAGTGTCAATGGTCATTCCCATATTGTTCCATTTGGCTCTTGTATTCTTCTCAATGGCCTCCCTTCTATCACTTCTCAAGGTCTTTGGCCGATCTAGGGTTGGGAATCCCGTAACTCTATATACTATCCTTTTAGTAATCTTTATAGGTCTTGTCTCTAGCCATAGATAGCCATCATGAATTTGAATCAAAACAATGTGAATCCCTTCAGTCTTGAACATTGTGGGAAAAACTAGGGCATTTGTCAAACCCTTTTTCTCAACTATCTCAAATTCATTTTTCAGTATCTCGTTATCACATAACTTGTCATAGGCTTGGAAGATTTCAAGATCACCTATGGTGCCAATTTTATAGTTATAACACTTTCTCACATCTTGCACCATGACTACTTTGGATGGGATAATGGATAAAGCACCATCTAGGTCATTCTTATACACAACCTCAGGAATGGGTTTGAATTTAGATTGTTTGACCTCATTGTTGAAAAATTGAACCTCATGACTCTCTTTTCCTTTAGGGTTTTTGGAGCTTGATGCCATTTTACCGAACTAGGGTTTAACTCTGCAATAAACTTTTAACACTACATAGCTCGACACCTAATAAGTACATTTAAATTGATGAATTTGTATTGAATTACTGTTGAAATTAGTGCAAATGGTTGTTAGGTTGCTACTTGATCACTTCTTCGCTCTTCTCGTCTTTGCTCTGTGTTCAAATGGTGTAAAAATGAGCGAAATTCAACCTTATACGATTCAAAACCTAGCATTTATTGCATAATGCATACAACTGTAAACACATCACTTGAAGGTTTCAACATAACTCAGCATCCATTGAATTTCATTCACTCGGCATCAACTATCAACTCAGTCACTACTGGAAACTTGACAGGTAATGGAACTTTGCTCGACATCCAAGGGTAACTCGGTAGCTTCTTCAAAATTTTGACTTGGCATCTTTTCTCATGCTGATTTCTTCTTTGTAGTACTCCTTTGCTCTTTTGGACTAATGTAGGATACAATTTTGCGTACCAGTCCCATACATCTTTCTTTTGCTTAGTTAGATGAAGTGTGATCACTCGACCTTTTGGGTGAAGTGATCTCTCCATTTAATGTGCTACACTCATCTTTCTTCTTCCAAGTCTGGTAAATTTTCCCTCTTATTTTTTCAACATCAACCTTCTCTTTTCCTTTGTTGACTTCTATCTTGGGTGCTTTTAACTTTGTTGGGTAATTCCTGGTGATATGTCCAGTCTTCAATCAACTGAAACATGTGGTTTGGCTTAACCACATGCTGTAATTCCCTCTAAAATGTGTCCTTATGTAATTTTCAGGAATGTGTCCATACTCCTGGCAATAGTGATAGCTATACCTGGTGTTGTTACCCTAGTTGTAGTGATGACCATTGTTGTTTCCCTTTGCATGTTGATTAGGTGTCCACATAGGCTTTGATTTGCATTCAAATGCTCTATGTCCATACTTTTTGCAGTTGTAGTAGTGACCTTCAAATCTTGGTGTCCTCATGGTCCTAATTCTACGTTCATGTGCTTGATGTCCTTGTTTTTTGCACTTGTGACAAAAGCTTGCACTTTTAGGCTTATCATACTGATGACTATTCTTGCTCCTACATACATTAGAGGTATGTCCCTTTTTACCACATAAATGACAAGTAGGTTTGGTATTCTTACCTTTGTTGCTCCTTTCTTCTACAGTCTTGGATAATTCTCCTTGCTCAGTGCTAGTGTAACCAAGTCTTGAAGTATCATTACTAGTCCTTGGTGATCTCAGTGGTTGCTCAAAGTACTTGATAGCCTCATTGGGTTTGTTGAATCTTTTTGCTATCTCCTTCTCTCTTTTTAATTCATTATGCAATTGTTCATTCTGCATTCTCAGAGTGGAGATCTCAATGTCCTTCATGTTTAGTTTATGATGAGCATTCATCATCTGGCTCAAGGTATCTAGCTGCATGTTTGAGATTCTTTCAAACTCAATTTTTTTCTCCTCTAGTCTATTGGTAAGATTTCTCTTGTCATCTTCTATCATGGCCTTGTCTTCAATGGTTCTCTTCTTTTGTTTAGTCACTTCACAAAGCATTATGGCTTGTGATTCTTGTTCAAGATTGAGTATTCTGATTTCTTCAGCTTGTGCTCTATTTTTCTCCATTAGTTCAGCTATTGCTACATCAAATTCATTGGAATCTCCATTGGAAAAAACTTGTGTGGTATCAATCTCCTTGTAGTTCATGTCATTTTCAGCTATGGCTATATCGTTCCTTCTTTTTAAGGACTTTCTCAATTCTTCTCTGGCTTCTTCCAATTTATGTAGAGCGAGATGCACATCAATCACCTGATTGTTTATCATCTTCCCAAGTTTGAAGACTTCCATCTTCAGACCTTTTCTCTAAGCTATTAGGCTTCTCCTTGTGAGAACCTAGTGCTTTGATACCAGTTGTTGAAATATCCAAAATGGGAAGACTACTTCTGAGAGAGGGGGGGGGGGGTGTGAATCATAAGTAACTAGTTTTTATCCTTTTAAATCCTTTTCAACACATAACTGAAAGTAAATTGCATGCATATAAACATTTAAGAAAACATGAAATAAAAGTATGCATCAACACATGACACCAGGAATTTGGTAATCTAGAAACCCTCTAGGAATAATAAGGTAAAATTGGGGTGGGAATGATACCCACAAAATTACTATAGCATTAATTGTTTGACCACTTTTGATGATCTGCCCTATTAAAGGCTTTACACTATTGCAATAGTGACCTGGGTAAAGGATTTACAAACACTTTACAAGAAGTGTCACCTTGTTAAAGGATTTACAATAGGTTGTTAAACCCACCTAATTCAATAGGATTTTCAATCACCTTCTCCAAAGGTTCTCCCACCTAGCTATTAAACTAACCTATCAATATAGGATTTCCAACATCTGATACAATGGCAAGAAAGTATTAGAACAATTAACCTGACAGTATGCAATCTTTAATTGCTCGATTCAGGCACTTGATCTGCTCTCTCTAATGTGACCCTTGCTTGATCTGATCTCTGTTCTTATCCCTTGTCCTATTCTAATCAACTAAATGTGTAACTACTACTCAATTCTCTAAGTCTATGATGCCCCTGTTGTTTGCCTTGTTCTGCAATTTGTTATCTGCTTAGCAATTTCCTTCCAACTTCTCTTCAACAACATAGAATTGTGGGGTCTAAACCTCCTTATAAAGGCTTCGTAGACTTAGGGTCAGGTATGGTTCTACGATTCATATTGAATCTTGAATTCCCCCTCATTCCTTTCATTTATCTCATTGGTTGCATGCCTTCTCCATTTTTCTGATTGGTTGCATGCTGATTGCATAGGAAATATACAAGATTCGTTCTTATCCTTGTTTTCCTTTAAAATCTTTCTATGTTGGCTCCAAAAATGGTTTACATATGATGCTAATTCTATGTTACTCAGCACATACTGGACTACTGGTGCTTGACACATATACTATCTTGGTTTTCTTAGCATCTATTGCATTCTGTCTTGCTTGGCACATGTATGATTCTGACTCACTCGGCATATGAAGCACTTTGACTTGCTTGGCATCAACTGTGACTTGGCACCTATATATCACTCGACATCTATTGCTTACTTGGTACTCGAAGTCATTTGACACTTGTTGAAGTTTTGGCTCAGCACATACTATAGCTTGACATAAATAGTGTACTTTGCATGTACGATGAAATTGGTTAAGTGTGTTGACACTCGAATGTCAAAACCATTCTGAGACCAACAATCTCCCCCTTTAACATTAGTGTCAAAAACACTTAACTACACATTATTGACTTGACCTTATGAGTACATTTTTCATTCTACTCGATATATATGCAAAATTTTAAAATTTGTTCAAAATTTTGTAAGGAACAATATACCTTATAACTCCCCCTGAGCTTATTGTGCCTTATTCATTCTTGAAACCAAAATTCTATGCTAATGTGCCTAATACTCTTTGTCTTTTTCCCTGTTCCTATATTCTATACCTGTGTTTTGTATCCAATCTAGCAAGGCTATGGAATTTCTACATTTTGTATCAGATCTTATATAGAATAGAGATATCTTCCATATGATTGCCAAAATTTTGTATCTCCCCCTTTTGGCTATCTACAAACTTTCCTTTTTATTCTCAAAATGAATGAAAGAATGTAATAAAAATTTATAGTATTCTCCCCCTTAGTTATATCTTCATCAAAATATTATATCTCCCTTATATCTCCCCTAAAACATATATCTCTACCTTTTTTACACTAATGTCAAAGGGTTCTAAGGAGTAATACCATACTTAGCCAAAAAGTTACTAATTACCTCCATTATTATTTTTAGAGCTGCATCCCAATTCTCCAAAGCAATGTCTAGTGATTTGTGCTAGATGGCAGTCTTGCAACAAGCTATACAAGTCCATCAAGCTTAGAAAGATTAGGATCTTTCTTTAAAACTTTTTCTGCATATACTTGCTCCTTGTGGATGACTTCCAAATGTGGGGTGATAGAGGATTGAATTTGCATCAATTTAGCCTTTATATTAGCTTTTTTTGTTGTGAGTACAACCAAATTCCTTTGAGTGTGAAGCGATTGTGCAAAATGATTCTCACTTTGAGCTGGATTTAAGGGTAACTACATGCTAGAAATCTTAAGATTTTTCTCCAAGTTCAATATGTGTTGGCTAGTCTCTTGTGTAAGTTTGGAAATGTCACATATTTTGTTGTATAATGAGAAAGTGTTCTTAAGTATAGTTTTGACTTTTTCAAGTTTCTTAGCCAACTCTACCTATGCTAGTGCTAAATCACCTAATATCTTTTCATTTACCTTCACTTGAAATTTTCTTTTTGACTATTCCATGAGTTAACATTAGTATCTCGGTCTTCATCAATTACCTGGACAATTATATCTGATAGTTTCTCCATTATGTGCTTTGATTCATTTGGTGACTTCAAGCTAAAGGCATCCATGAAGATGTCCTTAATGTCATTCAATGCTTGCTTGTGTTTATACTCTTTTCTGAGTATCTCCTGCATTTTCCTCCTATCCACTACATTCTACATCTTAGTTATCTGCTCAATGGTTATGGTCTTGGAATCATAAGGAGGTATAATAATCTCTTCATCTAGCTTAGGATCTCCATAGTGAAGTATCTTGGCAACCTTTGTAGAGCTCAAGCCTGGTGTTTGGACTTGCAATGATATCATTTCAGTGCTTGGCTTTTGAAGAGTTTGTGTAGGAGTGCCAGTTTTTGGTAATTCAAACAATGTTTGGATTGCAACTTGCTCCTCATCTTTTGTTTCCTCCTTTTCCTCTTCTAATTTACCTTGATCAATTACAATTGTTGGGGGTGTACCTATTATTTGTACTATGGGATTAGATGAAGAAGTTTGTCTTGTTGTTCTTGTGTCTTCCACTTTTTTTGCACTTGACATCTGAACAGTATCACTTGCTGTACTTGGTGGAGGTGGTGGTGGAAGCATCAAAATTTTAGTGCAAGTAGTTGTATAGGTGAAAGGTGGTTCCTTTGGTTTCACCTTTTATCTTTGTGGTTCTGTCTACCTTCTATAGCTCATCAACACTCACCAATACAGGGTTTGTGCATAACTGTGCCTGTAAAGTAGATTGGTGAAGGATCTTGGAGAGATCCTCTGCAATTAGGGGATTAATGTTTTGACACGATGTGTCAATAACATCCTTCACTATTATAGTTTCTATAGGTGTAATGGTTAGATGAGGAGGACTAGGAGGTGTTGTTTGTGTGTCTTGCAAACTTTGTTCCTCTTGCTACTCTTGTTGTTCAAATGTTGTCATGTCTTCTCCCTCAGCTGATTCCTTGTCTTCCTTCTCTTTATTCTCTTCCTCTCCTTCCTTTTCTTCTTCTTGCTTCTTTGTTTCCTTTTCCTCTACCTTCTCCTTGGTTCTAGCTTCTACCTTATTTGCCTCTTCATCTTTGTCATTAGTCAACTTGTAAATTGACTTCCACAATTGTGTGGATTTTCTCACTACATCCTCAATCTTGTTTTGTAGGATGCCGAAGGCTCTATACTTAGGTGTAAATTTGCCACCATGTTTTCTATTTTCCTTTGTTTTTTGAGCTTTTGTTAGGTCAGGCATCACTTGGGCTAAAGTAGATTCTATAATCTCCTTCTCCATTTTCAGACAATAATACCATTTATTTTCAACTATCTCATACAGTTCCTTGGGCATGGTATTGTCAAGTTCTATAGATGTATTTTTGAATTATGCCATCATGGCATACATAGACTCCTCTACTTTTTTTTGCTCTTCTCTACTGAGCTTATTAAAATCAAGAGTCTTTAAATTATTTAAATCTACATTCCTCATTTTTTCACAAAGTTTATCAATTGTAGAATTAGCAGGATAGCTTACCACTCTAAATTGGCTAATATGCTCTGACTCTATTCTTTCTTCATCATCAGTATCTAGCTGTGCCACATACTTTCTTCTTTTCTTTGGCTCTTCAACAGGCTATTAAGTGGCTTTCTTTTTCTCTTTTGCTTCCTCTTTGGCCTTTTGTGTTGTTGCCCTTGTTATAGGTTTCTTTGGTTTTGCTTGAGTGGGCTTTGCTACTTTCTTGGCATTTGGTTGAGCTGTAGGCTGATTTTTAGCCTTTCTCTTCTTTTTCTCGGATTGAGTAGGTACTTCCTTGAATTCTTCTTCCTCAACACCTTCCTCCTTATCTTCTCCTAATCCCTGTGTCAACTCTATAGGCCCTTGCCCTTATTCTTCTTCTTCTTCACTTTCACCTTCTTCTTCTTCTACTTATTCTTCTTCACCACCTACTTCTTCTTCAATATTTCCTCCAAATTTCTTCTTTATCTTCTTTACTAATTTGTTCTTCCTCTTGATAATATAGGCTATCTTCATGTCTATATCAATCCTTGACTTGACCACATCATAGGTGCCAAAATGTTTGGCAGCTTTGTCAATATCTTCTGCAAGTAGGACAATGATTGCAACTAAGGCTTGGTCCACATCCAACTCATAACCTAGTGGCCTAAGCCATCTTGCTCTTGGCACTAGAGCTTGAATGTATGTGTAGTCAATGTCAACCAAAAAGAATATGTCATTGACATGTTGCTTTACCAATAAAATTGGTATTCTCATTCTCTACTTCACAAACTTCTTAAAGTCCTCAAAACAGCTAGTCATCAGAGCCTCAAAATTATCTCCCATCCGATCAATGAACTCATTGATTTGTGTGATTAGAGACTTGTTGGAATTCCAATTTACCTTCCCAATTGAAGGGAATTCTTCCATCACATAGAAGAATATGTAGACTAATACTTATCCAAATTTTCATTATGCTCCCTTGGAATGTGTGTAAGTGATCCAAGGGATTATTGTATACGAGATTTGTGATCTAGTTACAAGATTTGAAGGAGCAGAAGTCCAGTTGATAGGGTAGAGATAGAGGAAGGGACTAGAATTTAATTCTATTATCTGCAAGGAATATTATAAATATCATTTCGACAATGGGTTCATTGGTCTTCCCTTGAAGCTATTTGGGTAGTGGGTCCAACCGTCTTCCACAACTCCTAATAGGTTTGGAATCTCCTAACAAGGACTCATATATATTGAATGTATTCATAGACTCCCATAAAGGTCCATCCTATAACAAGGAATATTTATATTAGTACATCATCTTGTGGGTACCATATCCACTGAGTTTTCCCTCTGATCAAGGTTCTCCATAGTTAACATATCTGGTATTATTGTGTATGATTATCTTGTTGTGGTTTATATTACTCATATGGTTAAGATTGTTTAAGGTTGATAATTGTGATAATAGTTGTATAACTAATTCACCCACCCACTCTTAGTTATATTAGTGGACTATATATTCTAACAGGGATCATGTTTAGAAAAGGTTTAATCTAAGGTTGACATTTAATAAAAATTGAGAATGTTTGAGAAGTTTCAAGGATAAGGATATAGTTAGTTATGAGATCAATTATTGGTGAAATTTTAAAACAAAAATTGATGAAGGAAAGTCAACAATTTGAAAAGGAGAAAAAAATTCAAGGCAAAGTAATATTTCTTGAGCATCTAGATTCATTGAATCTGAAAATGATGAAGATCTGACAATCATGAAACAAATTCTTTTGGAAGATTCTAGAATTAAAAAAGTTTTCTATTTAAAGGGATCAACAAGATGTTTCTCATTGTTGATGTTTAAAGTGTTGAACAAGATGATGAAGAAGATAGAAGGTGAATTGATAAGAACAATATTGTGAAGATCGAGCAAAGGAAGTATGAGTGTGTGAATCAGCCAGAAAGAAATCAAAAGGAAGAGATTGAGCAAAGTAGAGATCTTTAAACAAGTAAGATAGTGTTTAAACCTAACAGATCATTTTACTGTTACTATCATACCACTGTAGCAAAAAAATATCTTAACTGAGTGGACCTAACAAGTCTTTAAAATCCTATACAGTAGCATTATTTTGAATTTTTTTGTAAGTCCTTTAGAATAGGAAACTCTTTAGAAATTTCAAGGAGTGATAAGGTGTACCATCTTTAATTGGATGCACTCCAATTTAATGAAGGTTTAGCACCTATTTAATGTGAGGTCATCAATCTTCTTGCACCTTTAATTTCTTCTTCCCTTTCCTATCCTTTCTACTACGTATAATTAGGGTAAAACCTAATAGATCCTCTTTAAAGCTCCTATTTTCACAACGTTAAACTCAAGGTGCAATCTATTCCCCTAGGTCCTTCCCTTCATCTAAGCACTTGGAATCTACTCTCCACACATAAATGGGTATATCTCATAATTTGTGCCTAATTTAAGGAATCTAGGAGCTATTTTGGAATCTTGTATTTGGTTTGTTTTAGGGTACAAACTTCTAGGTAGGTCGGTCAATGGGAGTAAGATATTTTAAACCCTTTATAAAATCTTCCATTTTCTCCATTTCTCATCCCCAAGCATTCGATGATCAAGCACTCATGCTCAATTTATCAAGTTTTCAATCATTTCTCAAGCATTCAAGGCATTCAAGCTATCTCCATTGAAGATCAATGATTCATGCATTCAAGCTATTGAAGGCGTTTATGCAAGATCTATCATTCTAACATTCAACATTTCCCTTCATACATTCAAGATCCTTTGTTTCTTTTCTACCTTCATCCTCTTAAGATCTATATTCATCTACATGCATTCTTGAGGAAAATTTCAAGTGAATTAATTCATGAAGGTTTTGAAGTTGAGTAAATGCTATTACATCTACACACTTGATTACATTCCAAATTTAAGAGCATATTCATAGATTTGCATTGCTTCATGTTAGATATATCACTACTACTTGCTAGCAATCTATTTCAATTATTTTAATCCAAGGTTAATCCTAAACTTGGGTTTGGCCAAGGAAAACCCTCCCAACAAAAAACAAACAATCTCTTATTTTGTAGGTTTTGCATCTCAAATTGACTAACAAGTTGTAAATCTAGACACTCTTTTCATTGTTTATCAAAATTGTGAAATTAAATTCATTGTTGGACCCCCTTTCATCAAGGGCATGCTGCACTTGTGATGATCCATGTTGCCCTTGATTATCTAGGTTATTCATGTTAGATCGCTAAATGATTTTTGGGTTTTATCTGTAGTGCAATTTTCATTGCATATAGTTGAAATAAGCCCTTTAAAAGGCCATTTGACAAATTGTTTTCAGGTTTGCATATCACAAGTTATTTTATCTTCTTCTCTTTCAGTTCTATATAATTTATCATTTGGTCATATCTTTATATCTCAACTCTATATTACATATCTTTTTTCTTAAACCCTCTTGAGGCAGAGGTGAGAGGGAATTAGATCCAAGTTATTCATCCCTTTTTAATTAGGAGTGGATCTTGATTGTTTCCCTTTCACATCTATGTGGGGTTGGGTTGCTTCCATTTTCCTACCCTATATTAACTTGTGAACCCGAATATGTAAACTCTTTCTTTTGTGGTTTTAGATTTGTCTCCTTTGTTCAAATTTGGAGTTATATTACTTTTTGGTGTATCTAGATTTAATTTGTATGTATTGGTAGTATTTAGATCTCCTTTTGCATTGTTTACATATAGATTGCATTTCAAATATTTGCATTTTAAAAATACAAAAAAATGGCATCTAGTTCCTTTCATAATAATTGCATTTCAATTCAATGGGTTTGTCTTTATTTTCAAGTTTTATTCATGATATTTAGGATGTCCCTTGTCATGCATATGATGAGCATTTGATTTTTCCTTTCACTAATTCAAAATCCCCTTCAAAGGGTAATATTTTTCAAGATGATGTTGATCAACCTTTAGTGATTCATAATGTTCCTACCCTTGATAGCGATACTATTTTAAATGAGCCATTGGATAGGAATATAGATTAATCTCTTCTTCTTAAAACTGCTTCGACTGATGATTGTTCCTCCTCTAATGTGTGTTATCTGTTGGAAATATAAGAGGAGTAAATGAGAGGGGAGGAGTGAATTAGTTACCACTAAAATAAATTCCAGATCCCTTAGATGTTAGTACAAAAATACAATCTAAAAATTGAGTACTGCTGATGCCTGATAAACACACATAAAATGTTATAGCTCGGTAAGTACTGATCATACTTGGTAAATGCTTAACATGAAAAATTTAGATGTTATCTATGATTATAGTTACTTTAACTTAGTTGCAAATACATAAAAGAAACTAGCATGAACACATTTGACACCAGGATTTAACGTGGATACCCAATTTGGGATAAACCACCAATTGCAACTAGTTTCTATTTTCACTCTTTGGAATTGAGCCCTGTTAGGAGCCAACCTTGTTAAAGGTTACAAAACATACTATTAGGTGTGACCCTATTAAAGGATTTAATCACCCTATTAGGAGTGGCCTTGTTAGAGGTCTTAAGACAATTCAATGGAACTACCACCTTGTTAGAGGATTTACAAATAGATGTTAAGCCAACTTTGTAAGGGATTTAGATCACTACTACAATGGTTAGAGAGCAACAATGAGATGAACTAGTTTGAATGCAACTAAATTGCTGATTACAAATCTCTGTGCTGGCTTGTACTTGATCCTTCCTGATCGAATATAGCTTTTCTGCTCTACAAGGACATTCTACTTATCCTTCAAATTTTCTTCCTCTCTTCATCATAAAATCTTCAATTCATTCATCACATCTTCACACTCTTGCACACTTTGAATCCAAAACTTGACATTATACATATATCTTTCATATTGTCAAGTCAGCTCATATACAACTTAGAATAATTAATATTCATTACCTTAGTCAGTTAGAACCAATAGATAAATCAATAAAGCTTAATATGCCAAAATAAGAAAATACTTCTTTAGCCGACCCAAGTCAATAGACACTAACACAAAAGTGATTTCCTGTGTTAACCAACAGAAGCTTGGTTAACACTGTAAACTTTCAAAGATCATTTGGCAACCAAGTGAGCTTGGTTAACACTAGTTCCATCCAACTTTACCTCATTAACCAAGTGAGCTCAGTTAACACTCATCTTTTGCAAACTTTCCTTTGACACTCGAGTGAACTCGGTAGACATTACCTTTTGAACTAGGCAATCATAGGAACACTCAGTAGACATAGAAAACTATCTTCACTGCCCGAGTGAGCTTGACATATACTAACTAAAAATGATATGATATTTGTGTAACATCAAAGACAATACACAATTCATAAATTGTATCCAAAAATCTCCCTCTTTGGCATTGATGGCAATAGAACATGTCATAACATAATAAAAATTTGGATTTTTGAGAACTCCCTCTATTAGTATGAGCTCTTCCTTTCACTAGATTCTTTCTCTTTCTGTAACAACTTCTGCCAAGTTCATTCACAGAACTTTCTCCCTCTTACAACAAACTTCTCCTTCTTTGGAATGAAAAAAAATTCTATGAGATATGACAATAAACTTCTACCTCTTTGAAAATACATGCTAAAGACAACAACTCTATAAATATCAATGTACCTTAAGTATTGATTCATTTGCAATATGTCCTTGTCAATTCTACACTAACTGATTGATCTTTAACTTAGCTCTTGTTGATGCATCACTAAGCATTATTTAGTGAGCTACAGATAGGGGAATGACCCCTAGCTTACCTCTTAGATATAGAAATGCATCCTTAGGTAATGGCTTGGTGAAAATGTCTACAATTTGTTCTTTTGTATTTACATATTCCAATCTTGCTTCTTTATCCTACACCAACTCTCTTAAGAAGTGATATTTTATAGCAATGTGCTTTGTTTTGGTATGCATCACTGGATTCTTTGATATATTGATTACACTGGTGTTACCACAGTATATGACTATTGGATCCTTGATCTCTATCTTCATTCCTTCCAACAATTGTTTGAACCAAACAATGTTAGAACAATTAACTATTGTTACCACATATTCTACCTCTACTATGGATTGAGAGATGCAATTTTGTTTCTTGCTTGTCCGAGACACTAGTCTTTTACCAAGAAAGAATGCTCCACCACTAGTGCTTTTCCTATCATCAAGACTTCTTGCCTAATCAACATTGGTAAATCTCTTCAAGTTCAAATTGCTTCCAAGTTTGTACCATAAGCCATAGTCTTTAGTACCTTTTAGATATCTCATGATTCTTTTGATTGACATAATGTGATTTTCTCTAGGATTTGCTGAGAATCTTGCCACCATTGCAACTGCTAGAGCAATATCACGCCTTGTATGTACTACAGACTAGAATTTTCCAATCATTGATTTGTATGTGGTCTAATCTACTTCTTTGGAATCATCATTCTTGGAAAGCTTATGTCTAGTAGACATAGGGGTTCACTTTGGTCTATAATCTTTCATTTCAAACTTCTTCGGTATCCCCTTGATATACTTAGACTAGGTGATGTAGATACCATTGTTGTTTTGTTGTATCTGCAACCCAACAAAGAATTTTATCTCATCAAACATGGAAATCTCAAATTCTTTACTCATTTCCTCTGAAAAAGCTTTGCACAAGTCATCATTTCATGTAAATAGAGTAAAATCAACAAATATTTCTGCCAACACAATCTTCTTGTCTAGTCCTTTGATATATAGACTATTGTTATCATTTGTTCTTTGAAAGCCAATCTATACCAAGTAATTATGAAGTCTTTCATACCAAGCTCTGGGAGATTGCTTGAGACCATATAATGCTTTGTATAACTTGCAAACCATGTCTCTTTTGCTAGGATTTACAAAACCTTTTGGTTGTTCAATGTAGACTTCCTCATCAAGAATTTCATTCAAGAATGCAGATTTAACATCCATTTGGTACACTTTAAATCCTCTATGTGCTACATATGCTAGTAAAGTTTGAACAATTTCTAATCTTTCTATAGGAGCAAAAGTCTCACCAGAATCAATATGTTCTTCTTGAGAATAGCCTTTACATACCATTCTTTCTTTTTTTCTTAAAACTTTTCCATCTTCATTCAACTTATTTATGAATACCTGCTTTGTGCAACTATATTTTTATCCTTGGGTCTAGGAACAAGAGTCCAAGTTTTGTTCTTTTCTATATGATCTATCTCTTCATTCATTGCTTCAATCTAACTTTCATTTTCTTTAAAATTTCTAGGTTTAAATTCAACAAGTAAACATGAACCTTTTAATTTTCTTCTTGTCATTATTCCATCAAATTTGTCTCCAATGATCTGATCAGGTGCATGATGCCTTCTGACATATCCTGCTAACACAGGCTCTTTAGGCTTTGAATGAGTTCCATTATCTTCATCATGGATTTTAGTTTCAAGCTGAAGTCTTGTTGTCTATGACTTGAGTCCATTAGACTCAGTTTGAACTAGCTTGGTAGCCTCTGGCTATGACTTGGGTCCTTCAGACCATGACTCGGGTCCTTCACATCGTGACTTGAGTTGCACTATTTGTAACACGGTAATTGTTGTAGATTTTGGGGACTCAGGAGATGAAGCCTCCTTTCTTTTAGATAGGTTTGGCAGGGTATCAAGTTCATAGTAAATGAATCTTATATAATCTTTTGGCTCCTTGTTGCTTTCTTCTTCACTCTTTTCTGCAAATTCATCAATTCTAACATGTGCACTTTCTATTATTTTATGAGTAGACAAGTTCAAACATTTGTATGCTTTGCTTCTATTAGAGTATCCTAGAAATATGCCTTCATCACCATTTACATCAAATTTTCCATTTCTAGAATCTTTCAAGATATAACATTTGCTGATAGCTTCCTTCCAATATTTGAGAGCAAGATTCTTTTCAATCATCAGGATTCTTCCACAATCCATGATAAATCTATTTCTCCTTTTAGCTATACCATTATGCTATGGTGTACTGAGGGCTGATACTTGTCTTTTAATTCCTCTTTCAATGTAGAAATTATTGAATTTATTGGAGATAAATTCACCACCTTTGTCTGATCTTAAACATTTCAACCTCTTTCTAGTTTTTTTTTTCAACTCTTGCCAGATACCATTTGAACTTTTGAAAGGCTTCTAATTTCTTTTAGATACATTACAATCATCATTCTAGAATAGTCATAAAAAAAAAGAATGAAAAAGTTTTCTCATTGTAACTCTCTATTCCAATAGGTCTAGATAATTCTGTATGAACAATTTCTAAGACTTATTCTAACTGACAGTTTTTGCTTTTGAAACTAGTTTTTCTCATCTAACCAATTTAGAAATTCTTGCATAAACCCATATCAGGATTCTTCAAACTAGAAATACCTCTTACTCTTCTATGTTTTCTTATTTTAACCAAGTTATCATAGTTTACATGACATAGCCTTTTGTGCCACAACTAGCTTTCTTCTACTTGAGCAATAAAACATGAACAATCACTGAGATCAAGATAAAATAGATTACCTTTTGTTTTCTTGCCAAATCCAACCAGATTTCCTTTTCCATCCAGTAGTTTGTCCTGTCCATTCATGAATTCTACCTTGAATCCAATGTTATTCAACTATGCCACACTTAGTAAAATATTCTTTAGTCCTTCAACCCAATAAGAATTTTCACATACAAGTTCTTTAGTCAATGAAATACATCCTTTTCCTTTTACGTTACAAGGTTCATTATTTTCAAATCTCACACTACCTATATTATAATGTTCCATGTGCTCAAATTTTGTTTTTTCTTCAATCATATGATGTGAATAGCCACTATCAATAATCCATATATCATTTTTACTAATATGAGAGATAAGTGCCATCTTACCTCCTTCATCATTAGATTCATCTTTCAAGACCATATATACCATTTCATCTTCACTGTTATCAAAAACTTTAGCTATAAAACAAGATTTCTTACCTTTGTCCTTATAGTTATTGTAGTTCTTGGAATCCTTCTTGCCTTTGTGCTTATTGCTTTTCTTTTCATCTTTGATTTCTTTATTTGGACACCTTGCAGTAATGTGACCAATTTCTTCACAAGAAAAGTAGATCAAAGGAACTTTACCTTTATACTTTCCTCTACCTTTGGAATACTTCCTTGCAAGTAGGGCTTCAACAACTTCAAGATCATTTTCTAAACTTTCTTTTAATTCTTTTTCTTCACTGCATGAGTGACTAGACTTTGATTTCTTAGCCTTTTCTTTGAGTGAGAGTTTAGCTTTAAAAGAAAATGCAATAAAATTTGAACTAGAAACATAGTTATCAAAGTTATTTAACTCAAAAGCTATCAACCTTCCAACTAGAGCGTCCAATGATATTTTATTATTTGATCACATCTCATTTATTGAATAGAAGATACTCTAATTGCATAAATAGGAAGAAGAGTTCTAAGTACCTTGCTTACAACTATTTTCTCTTCAATGTCTCCTCTAGATGCTTTGATTGCACTTACACTTGCTTTGATTCTTTCCACATATTTTGCAATGTTCTCATCTTCTCTCATTTTCATCTAATCAAAATGACCTCTTAGACTTGCAACTTTGGCTCTTCCAACATTATCATCTCCTCCATATATGTCTTTTAGTTTGATCCACATCTAATGAGTTGTCTTGCAATCTTTGACTTTATCAAATTCAACATAACTAAGAGCAGATGCAATATCAATTATTATGATGTTATGCTTCTTCTTTTCAACAATATCTTCAATTGATAATGTTCTAGTGGGAGTCTTGTATTCAGTATCAAGATTTTTGCACCTTGAATCATGATGATAGCCAAGTGTAACCTCATAAGTCCTTGCCATGCTACAAAATATTCTCTGTTTAGCTTGGGGATCTCTCTTCTATAAGACATGTCAATCTTTAGCTTAAGTACTTGAAACCTTCTCTTCAATCACCAAAAGCTCTGATAGCAATTGTTGGAAATATAAGATGAGTAACAAAGAGGGGAGGGGTGAATCAATTACTACTAAATTAAATCCCAAATTCCTTAGATGTCAATACAAAAATACAATCTAAAAATTGAATACTGTTGATTCTTAGTAAACACACATAAAATGTTGTAACTTGGTAAGTATTGATTAAACTCAGTAAATGCTTAACATGCAAACTTTAGATGTTATATATGATTTCCATTACTTAACTTAGTTGGAAACACATTAAAGAAAATAGCATGAACTCATTCAACACCAGGATTTAACATGGAAATCCAATTTGTGAAAAACCACCAATTGTAACTAGTTACTATTTTCACTCTACGAAAGTGAGCCTTGTTAGGAGCCAACCTTATTAAAGGTTACAAAGAACACTGTTAGATTTGACCTTGTTAAAGGATTTAATCACCCTATTAGGAGTGACCTTGTTAGAGGTCTTAACAAAATTCAATGAAATTGCCACCTTGTTAGAGGCTTTACAAATAGTTGTTTAGCCAACTTTGCTAAGAGATTTAGATCACTACTACAATGGTTAGAGAGTAACAAGGACATGACCTAGTTTGAATACAACTAATTTTTTTTATTATAGATCTCTGTTCTTGCTTGTACTTGATCCTTCCTGATTGAATATAGCTTTTCTATTCCACAAGGATATTTTACTTATCGTTCAAATTCACTTCCTCTCTTCATCATAAAATCTTCAATTCATTCATCACATCTTGACACTCTTGCACACTTTGAATCCACAACCTGACCTTATACATATATCTTTCATATTTTCAAGTCGAATCATATACAACTTAGCATAATTAATATTCATCACCTCAGTTGGCTAGAACCAATAGATAAATCAATTAAGCTTAATATGCCAAAACAAGAAAATCCTTCGTTAGCTAACCCAACTCAGTAGACACTAACTCAGAAGTGATTTCTTGTGTTAACCAATAGAAGCTCAATTAACACTGCAAACTTTCAAAGATCCTTTGGCAACTGAGTGAGCTTGGTTAACACTAGTTACATCCAACTTTCCTTCATTAATCGAGTGAGCTTGGTTAGTACTCATCTTCTACAGACTTTCCTTCGACACCTGATTGAACTTGGTAGACACTAACTTTTGAATTAGGAAATCACAAGAATGCTCGATAGACACAGAAAACTATCTTCACTGCCTGAGTGAGCTCTACATATAGTGAATGAAAATGATATGACATTTGTGTAACATCAAAGACAATACACAATTAATCAAATGTATTCAACATTATCTTCCCTCCTTAAATGCTTCTTCTACTTGGGATGTACCCTTAGACATGGATATGGACCTTTGGATTATTTCATGGTTCTTTCTTCTTTTGATCAACCTCTTTCTATGCATATCCCTTATATACATGAGGCATTTATGAGTTTTTTTTATCCTTCTCCTAAGAGTGCCTTAGTCATAGAAGACCACATCCTTCTTCTTCTTGTTCCTTTCAAGCTACATCTTAGAAATTTAGGTCTTTTTAAACATGATAATCATCATGACGTTCCTTTCATTAATTCAACATTAGATCTAAAAGATCTTATTCATATACAACCTCTATGTGGCTTCTCAACTCTTTAAGATTGGAAACCCTTAGATTTCATGCAAACATCATAAATTCTTCAATTTGTGAATCACACATCTTTCATTCATGATTTATTTTTTAAAAATATTCAATATTGCCACATTTTTATAAAATTTAGTTCTAAAAATATTTAAATGATGTAAGATTCACCAATTAAATAATATAAATTATTTTATTTTTCAAAATAATGTAAGATTCACCAATATTTTTTTTATATTTTTCTGGATGGGGGTTGCTTAAAGTTTAGCATGTTGCTAACTTTTTTTCCTTTCTTGCATTCACTTGCTTGAAATAACATGTATAGTGTAAATTGCAACCACTTCATTTCTCCAATGCATCTAATATCCCTTATGAGTTTCCATTCTATTATAAGGAATCTATCATTTAGGGCATATATTGGATTTTCTTTCTCTTTTCCCTCTAGGATCCATTATCACTTGGTTGTTTCTTTCATGATAACTCAGTAAGCATAATGCCATATCCTTTTGTCTCTTTATTTAATTTCTCTATATATATTTTTATTATTTTATGGAACATTCTTATCTGTATGTATGCATTACTTTGTTACATGCATGACTATTGTTTTTCCTACCAGGTGCCTTTGCATACTTTAGATTTTAATGCTTCTCATGTAATGATCATCTATAGAATACTTCATGTATGACACTCTTTTCTAGCAACTTACGTTGTTTAGAATTGATTATCCCATGATGTTTCTCTTTTATGGTGTAGCAATATATCCTTCTTCTTGGATATCAATTGTTTACATTTTGTTAATGGCTATCAGGTTTTACTTATGACTCATCCTTATTCCTCTCAAGATTTTGTTATATAATCCACCATAGATTTAATTTTCTTGTCTCACACTTGAACGTCAAGAATATTTGTATACTCTTTATTGCCTTTTCTAAGGATCTACTTTCTTTTCAACTTATATAGAACTTGTTTATTATGTGACATTATTATTTCTTTATGAATAATTGTTTCTTAACTACGCATTCTCTCTTTTTCAAGAGGTTCATATCCTATGTCCTCACCTCTTCTTTATCAAGTAAATCTATGTCCATTCCAAACACTTTTCCTTGCTTGGAGATTGTAATCCTTCATTTAAGGATCACTATTTCACCTCTATAGGGGGCTAGATAGGTGTATTATTTTTCTTCTTCCCTTCTTCTTGGAGATGTTATCTTAATCAAGAACTCCTCTTAGGTGGACTTCTTAGATTCCTCCCTTTTGAGGATCCTCATTTCATAAGTGTTATATCCTTTTCACAATTCATCTATGTCGTTAGTTTATAAGAGTTAAGACTCTTCACTATGAATGCAGTCTGTATTGTTGCTTTAAGGATATGTGCTTGTTGTGTAAAGTAAGTATATTTTTCTCTTCCTACCTATGTCTAGTACATAGACATGATAAGGAGGGGGGAATACATACACCCTCCTTGTACATAGTCTTTCTTTTATAGGATAGAAAATATAGATTCAGACTTTAGCCCTATATGCTAGGTATGCCTTCCAAGTCACTCTAACATCTATGCAATGTTACTTCATCTCTCTTTTCACATACATAGACATAAGTTAAATCTCATAATGATTATCATATATAAAATTTCTAAATCTCATTCATCAGTAATGCATCCAAACACACATGCTAAATCTTATATTTGGGTAATGCATAACAACTTACTAAGTCCCAATATAGGTAACATATTAAAATAGAGCATGTTAAGTCACATACATGGTAATGCATCTTTTGCACAAGACCATGCCATGGTGATACAAAGGATTTTGATCTATGGATGAAAATTTGGTGGGTTGAGTAGCGGGTTACCACCCGATTAGACCATTCAACACCATCTTTTTTAGTAGCTCTCTTGGTGATTCATAGTAGGGTGGGCACTCTACTGGGCGAGGTAATCACTTTTCTCTCTGTTCTCTCTCTTTTTCTTTCATTCTAGTAGAGAAATATCATGAAGCTATGTTTTCAATTATATCATTTAAAATGTCATCACTTATGCTCTTGTAATGACTTTTCAAATATGACATTAGTGTGTAAAATGTTTCTTCAACTGAGGTCTCTCTCACTGGTTGATTTGGGCTTGTTTTTAGTACTAACCCCTTTGTCATGTCTTTTTATTTTTTCTTCTTATTTTATTTTTCTTTGCACCCTCATGCATGAATATAGAGTTAGGACTCTTGGTCTCGGGAGCTTGTTCTCTTTGACTACTTGTGATTTCCTATCTCATTGTGATTTGCTAGATTCTCCTCTTCCTCTTCTCTCTGCTTTACCACAAGTGTTGATTAATCCAAAATTTCACTAAAGTGGGGGATAAATGTACCATCTTAAATTGGACACACTCTAATTTATTGAAGGTTTATTATCTATTTAATGTGAGGTCATCAATCTCCTTGCACCTTTCATTTCTTAGGGACTTCTCCTTGGTGGAATTAGGGAAAAATCTAATAGACTCTTTTTAAAGCTTTTATTTTCATCGTGTTAAGCTCAAGGAATGATCTATTCTCTTGGGTCCTTCCTTTCCTTCATCTATCCACTTGAAATATATTGTTTACACTAAATTGACTATATCTCAAACTCTATGCCTAATTTCAGGGATCCCATACCTATTTTGGGATCCTAAGCAGATCTAAGAGGATCTGGAACATGGTAATTAGAGGTGAAGTGCACCCATGATGAATTAGGGCCATAGTGTTCCCCTGATGGGTTAATTAGGATCATATTGTTCCCCTAATTGTGCTCTATTTTGGGTCATTTTCTTGAGTCTTGTGTCCAATTAGTTTTAATGTGCAAACTTCTAGGCATGTCAGTCTATAGGAGAAAGCCATTTTGAGCCCCTTATAAACCCTTCCCATTACTCAATTTATCATCCATAAGAATTTGATGATCAAGCACTCATGCTCAAGTTCTCAAGAATTCCTTAAGCATTTAAGGAATTCCAACTATCTCTCCTTGGAAGGTCAAGGATTCATGCATTGAAGCTATTGAAGGAGTCATACATTCAAGATCCTTTGTTGCATCTTCTACATTCATGCTTTCAAGATCTACACTCATTTTCAGGCATTCCTAAGACATATTTCAAACACATTCATTCATGAAGGTTTGATGTCACTTCAATTTCCTTTCTAGGGTTTTGAAGTTGATTCAAAGCTATTACATCTACATACTTGATTACATTCCAAATTCATGACCATATTCATAGAGTTACATTGCTTCATGTTAAATCTATGAATATTACTTGCTAGCATCCTATTTCAATTTTTTCAATTCAAGGTTAATTCCTAGACATGGGTTTGACCAAGGAACACCCATACCCCCCACACCCACACTTAATAACAAACACACAATCTCTCATTTTGCAGATTTTGTATCTTGGATTAAGAAAAAGGTTATAGATATGGATACCCTTTTTATCATTTATCCAAATTACAAACTTAGAATCAACATCATACACCTTTCATAAGGATCCCACTACACCCCTTATGATTATTTTCCCCATGATTATCTAGGTCACCCCTCATAGATCATCGGCTGATTTCAGGGTTTTGACTATAACATAGTTTTCAATCCACACCCAAGGAAATCAACCATTTAAAAGGTAATTTGACAACCTATTCTTAGGTTTGTATATCACAAGGTATTTCATCTTCCTCTCTTTTATCTCTACATACTTTATCATTTGGTCATTTATTTATGTCTCAGCTTTATATTCCATATCTTCTTTCTTAAAACCTCTCAAGGTGGAGATGAGAGAGGAATAAATCCAAGTTATTCATGCTTTTTCATTAGGGCTTTGGATTGACACTTCCTTTCATATTAATAAAACCTAATCCAAGGGGTGGATCTTGGTCTTCCCCCTTCTAAATGTGTTAGGGTGATTGATTTCATTTTACCCCTGCACATAAGGTCTAGATGATCTTTGGTGAAAAACCTCTAACAAGGTCACATTAAAACGTGCATCTAACCTTTGACAAGGTTGGCTTCTAAAAAACCTTACTTTAGAAGAGTCTAAATATTTGGGTTGCCATTTTTAGGCAGTTTTTCTCTTTACAAGGTTTCCATGTTAAATACATGAGTCAAGTGTGTGAATGCTTTTGTGTTGTAAGATTTTTTCATGTTAAGTATTTAATGTTGTAACTCAGTATAAGCTAGATGATTCATATGATACTTGGTTTATTAATGAACAATATGATAATAATTTGATGTTTAAATCATATAAATTTGAATAGTAATGTTTGATGTTGTTACCAAGTTAGTGATCTGATAGATTACAAAGTTTAAGTTGGTACTAAAGTGTTTTTAATACCTATAGAATTACTAGTAATAAGGGATTCACACCCCCCTCTTAGTTATGTAACAATTGGTATCGAAGATCAGTTCTTGAAAGAAGATATTTGAAGGGATTTGAGCTAAGATCTAAAAATATGTGAGAGAGGGGTATCAAATCTAAACAAGGAGAGTTTCTCTTTATGGAAAAGTAGAATGAGGTTACACCTATCTAGGATTGGAGACAATTCCCTATACTACTTGAACCATTAGTACACTGCTCCAAACCCTCATATGAAATTTGAGGAGATGAATAAGAAGAAATACCACAACAATATAATGATTGAGATTACATCTTCACTGAATTATGCCAAGTTTGATGATGTAAAAAAATGTGCTACTACTAAAGAAATGTGGGTAAAGCTAATACTTGTGCATGGTGGAGATCATAATGTATTGAGAGCTAAAGTAGACAGTTTGAGAGGCAAGTATGATGACATGATGACGAAAGTAGGTGAGAAAATAGTCCAATATGTGAATTGAATCAAAGAAGTAGTGAGTGATATCAAAGTAGTAGGAGGAGTTATCAACAATGAATAAGTTGTAAGTAAATTTCTCAAAATAATATTACCTATTTATGCTATAAGATTATCTATGATTCAAGAATTCATAGCCATGCTTGGTAGTGATCTTACTCTTGATGGTTTAGTTGGTCATTTGACTACATTTGAATTAAGTAACTTTGATAATAGTGTGTCTACAACTAGGAATTCTCTCAAGATTTCACTAACCATTGGAAGTTTAAACAAATAAAATAGAAGTAAGGATGAAAGTGATTTAGAATTAGAGGATAATATGGATGAGATTAAAGCATTTCTTTCAAAGAAGTTATCGAGAGATAAAGGTAAATTCAAAGGAAAATTACCTCTCACATATTTTAAATGCAATGAGGTAGATCATATTATTGCTAGATGTCCTAACAAGAACATGAGTGAAAAAAAAGACAAGAAGGAAAAAAAATATAGAAAGAACAATGACTGTAAGTAAAAAGGGAAGAAATCACATTATATTATTGAGGAAGAGCACACCGAGTTAGACATTCATGATGAGAAAGAAGTATAAGTGGTATACATTTTTGTTAAAGAAGACTCTAATGAGGAAAGGTACGAGGAATGAAAAGATATTATTTCTCTTGTTAGTAAGACTAACACATGGATTATTGATAGTGGATTTAACATCTCATGACTATTGGTATTTGGTGCAAGGATAGATGAACAACTAGAGCCAAAGGCACACCCAACTATCTAACCACCTTGCTAAGTAAACACAATGGAAGAAAAAAATAGAGAACAAAACCAAGAAGAGAGAGAGAGAGGGAGAAACACTTTATTGATTCATCAAATTATCAGCATACATGCTTAGTTGTAAGGCCTTCTGGTTTATGACAAAATACAAAATATAACTTTAGGATCTATGATCCAGCTTCAAATTTGCAGTCACAGAAACATATGTTCTGACTCTCTAAGTCCCCTAAGCTATGCCCTTAAAGTAAACCAAATACCTCTACTTATAATTTCCAAAATGGATTATAGAAGATTCTAGAACATTACACCAAAGAAAGGTCAACCTCAAAATGGTCAACACTCATCTCTAGACAAGATCCTATCATTAAATTCATGATATAAATTAAATAAAAGATTCGGCTCCAAATAAGAACCAAACACATACAAAATTGGTCAAAGAACCTGAGCATCAACAACAACAGGTTAACTCGGTGCATGAAAGATCACTTGGTCATCACAAAACAACTTGGCCAACACTACATGATTCAATCAACACTAAAAAAGCTCAGTTATCTAAGAAGAAACCCAGTTGACACAACAAGCTCAATTAACATAGAAATAACTCGACTAACATTAAAGAGATTGATAAATCATAGCAGGAACTCAATTAGATTGCCAAAATGAACAAAAGTACAGGATTGCAAGGAAACCCAAGATGCTCCTACATCAGACAACCAAGGTTGAAAGAAATGATTCTCTTGAATCATGCAAGTGTAACATCTTGAGCCGAATCCAACTTGGATTGAGAAATCCATGTAGCATCTTCAATTGGTCTATTCTTCCACTTCACCAAATACTCATTGTAATATTTTCCTCTTGTGCTCTTACCAATTCTTTGATCCAATATATGTTTGACCTCTTCAATCTGATTCTTATGATAATCATTTGATACAACAAATTCATCATCTCACTCATGATTCTTATGTAAATCAATGATATTGAATATGGGAGATATATCCATGTTAGTAGGTAACTCAACTTCATAAGCATTTCCACTATCAAACTTCCTCAAGATCTTACAAGGTCCAAACTTCCTCATCTTTAGTTTACTATATGTTCCAATAGGAAATCTACCTTTCTTCAAATGAACCATCACCTCATCACCAACTTCAAAAACATGATGTCTTCTAGACTTATTAGCATTCTCCTTATACTTCTTATTAATTTGTTCCAACTTCAACTTCACTGCCTTATGCAAAGACTCCATAAAACCAACAAATTATTCCTCTGGAACACTCCTCTTCTCTTCACCAAAAACATCTCTTAAATTTGATATTCCTCTAGGCTGCATTCTAGTAACAATCTCAAAATGTGTTTTCTTGTACTTCTATTCATAGAATTATTATATGCAAACTCATCTTGTGCTAATACCAGTTCCCAATTACTTGGTTTGTCTCCAACTAAGCATATCAAAAAATTACCCAAGCTTCTATTCACAACCTCTATCTGTGCATCTATATGTGGATGGAATGTAGAACTAAATCTCAAACTCAATACTCATCTTCTTCTTCAAAGTTGTCCAAAAATAACCAACAAACTTACTATCTCTGTTAGAAATAATATTTCTTGGTAATCCATGCAATCTAACAATATCTTTGAAGAAAATCTCAACAACATGCTCAACATCTGATATCTTCCTACATGGTATGATATGGGCTATCTTAGAAAATCTATCTACAACAACAAATATGGATTCATACCCCTTTATTGTCTTAGGTAATCCAAAAACAAAATCCATACTAATGTCACTCCAAGGTTTCTTAGGAACAAAAATAGGTGCATACAATCCAATATTTTGACCTACTCCTTTTGCAAATTGACAAACTCCACAACTCCTTACAAACTTTTGAACATACTTATATATTTTTGGCCAATAGTACTTATACATCAACAAACCTAATGTCTTATCAATTCCAAAATGTTCAGCGAATCCAACCAATCCACCACAATGCTTTTCCTTAATCAAATTAATTCTCATAGCAATTCTTGGTATACACAACTAAATTCTTTTGAATAACATACCTTCTTGAATGAAATACTCATCATACTTAAACCTATGATCTGATAGGTTTGCTGCTTTGCACTCTCTCCACACCTCATAAAAATTAGGGTAAGTATCATACAAATTTTTCATCTCATCAAAACCAAGAATTTGAACCTTCATCTCAATCAACAAAGAATTTATTTTGCTCAATGCATCAACAACTTGGTTAGTGACTCCACTTTTATGGTTAATGAAAAATGTGAAACTCTGCAAGTACTCAATCCACTTCATATGTCTCTGATTAAATTTATATTGACTTCCCACGTATTGTAAAGCTTTATGATCAGAATACAACACAAACTCCTTAAGAATGAAATAATGTCTCCACTTCTTGAACGCTTAAACAATAGCATAAAACTCTTGATCATACACAAAACACTTTCTTTTAGCATCAGTCAACTTCTCACTAAAGAACACATCAAGTTTACCTTCTTGACTCAAAACAACTCCTATTGCACTACCACTTGCATCACAATCAACTTGAAATACCTTGTTAAAATTAGGTAAAGCCAATATAGGTAACTCAACAATCTTTTGTTTCAAAGTCTCAAAACTCTTATCAGCTCTATGTGTCCACTTAAAATCCTCTTTATCTCCTTTCATTGTCTCAATCATAACATTACAAATAGAATTGAAATTCTTGATAAAATTCTTGTAAAAACTAGCCAAACCATGAAATGATCCTATCTCACCTACATTATTAGGTTTAGGCCATTCCAAACTTTCTTTAACCTTCTTAGGATCCATTCCCATGCCATCAACTGAAATCAAAAATCTCAAATACACAATCTCCTTTTGCATAAAAGAACACTTTTTTATGTTAATCATCAACTTCTCATTTTTTAATCTTTTTAATACTTGTCTAATATGCTCAAGATTCTTCCTTAGTCTTATTGAATATTAGAATATCATCCAAATAAACAATCACAAGCTTACCTAGAATTCTCTTGAGAACTTCATTTATCAACCTCATGAAAGAGCTAGGTGCATTAGTCAAACCAAAAGGCATTACCAACCATTCATACAAACCATCCTTTGTCTTGAAAGTAGTCTTCCATTCATCACCTTCTCTGATTCTAATACGATGATAACCATTCTTCAAATCAATCTTTGCAAAATAGTTTTCTCCACTCAAACAATCTATTATGGCATCCATTTTCGACATAGGAAACCTATATTTCAATGTGATCTTTTTAATAGCTTTGGAATCAGTACACATCCTCTATTCTCTATTCTTCTTAGGTTCTAATATAGTAGGCATAACACATAGACTCAAACTTTCTCTAATCAAACCTTTCTACAATAACTCATGCACTTGTCTATTAAGTTCTTCATTCTTTGTAGGTATTAATCTATATGGTGCTTTATTTGGAAAAATGGTTCTAGGAATTAGGTCCATACAATGACTTCTACTTCTTACTGGTGGCAAACCATCAGGTATATCTTTGACAACAATATATTTATACTCATTCAACAAACTTGTAATTTCTACTAGAACTTGGTCAACACTACCAGTTTCTGATATCACTCAATCGCCACTTACTTCTGTCGCTCAGTCACCACTTCCTAGTACTCAGTTATTATTGACTGGAACTCAGTTACTACTATTTTCTGTCACTTAGTTGCTACTAGTACAACTTGGTCTCGAAGGAATCATGGCAAAAAAGACTTGATTCCTCTTCATGTCCTTTTCAAATTGATTTCCATTAGCCACACAAATTCTCACAGTAGTACAATTAATCTCATTTGGACTTTCAATCCAAGGCAACAATACTTGTTTTCTCCCATTCACCAAAAGAGTATATTGATTCAATCTTCCATCATGCACAACATATCTATCATATTGTCAAGGTCTACACAAAGCTTCATCAAAATAATCTCCAATCTTGAACTTCACAATACATTGTTCACTTACCAATATCTTATGCTCATACTTGATCCATGAAACATAATAGGGTTTAGAATGCTTCATCCTGTGCAACTACAAATTTGTAACCAACTCTTTCTGATGCCAAATTTGTTGAAATTCCACTATTAATGATCACCTTGCAACATTTTCCAACCATCTTACATCTGGTCTTAAAAAGACTTCTCCTAAGGATAGGTACCTCATCAATGCCCTTATTACACAAAGTTCTTCTTACCATTAGATTTTCTCTAGCCTCAAGTCCACTTGTTGAACCCTTAATGTATCCTTGAATCATAGAATTTATATTTCCTTGTTCATTCTTAGATGATCACTCAAAGGATCTATGTCCTTCTTTACCACATCTAAAACAATTACCACGAAAACCATCCCTAGAATAAGCATTACCAGATCTTCCTTGGTAAGAACTAGTACCTCCTCATTAAGAATTACCAACTTTCCATTCATTCTTGCCTTTGTCATCACTTTTCCATTTATATTTTCTCTTATCTTGCATAAAATTTTAAGATCTTCCACCTTCTCATAAGATCTACCTCTACCTCTCTATAATCTACCACCTCTACCTCTTTACCTTTGTTCATGCTTCTTTGTCATGATCGCCTCAACTTTCAAGGCATGTTGATATGCTTCTTCTACACTTTTCAATTTCACAAAACTTATTTCATCTTGAATTCCATATCTCAATCCATTTAGATATCTGACAACTTTCTTTACATCATCATCCATATGTCCAGATTTGACATCCAATCTATATAATTCCTCGATATAGTCCTTTACACTCATGTCTCTTTGCCTCAAATTTTGTAATTTTCTCAACAAGATAACTTGGTAATCAATAGGAGGGAACTTTGTTTTTTTACCTTTTTCACCATTTTCAACAAAGTCCTAATCTTCTCCTTTCCTCTCCTTTTTCTATCAATTTGCAAATGCTCCCACTAGAGTGAGGCATCATCTTTCAACCTATTAACTGTAATTTTCACGTTCTTATTATCAAGAGTTTTTTTCAAAATCAAAGAACTTCTCCATATTAGAGATCCAATCCAAGACAACATTGGTGTCCAATTTTCCATCATAAGGAACAACTTCTATAGCAAGCTTTGAATGTGCCCTAGGCAATACTCTCAACTATTGATATATGATTGAAAAGATCATTTGAGTAGAAAGATTGTTGAAGAAGAATGTATGTTTCAATCATTGTTTTGTCACTGATGTTAAAACTACTACATGCTGGTAAGAAAATTGCTTATATGTTTCAAGCACTATCACTTAGTTGATTGACAAGGAGGATTTGATCAACAAGATGTAACAAGAGTACCTAGAGGAAAGGTTGAGTTATGATTATGTATTGAAGTGCAAGAATCAGTTAAGACAATGATAACATAATGTATTGATGATCTAATTGAGGTTAGAAAATGACTAGCTACACTTAGAAAGTTCAAATGAATAAGGTTGAACAAAGCTCATTTACCAAACTTGACCAAGTTGATAGAAGGTGTCGAGAAAAGTTAGTGCAAGCTGAGCAAAAAGTCAGATGGAGTCGAGTGAAAGAAAATTCTAGTGGATGCCAAGTAAGTTGCTAGATGCCAAGTAAAATTTAGTTGATGTCGAGCATCAGTAAAATCCAGTTGATGCCAACTGATCTTACAATAGATGCTTAGTAAATGAGCATTAGTAAATTGATAATGTCGAGTTGTTGCATTATGAAAAGATCAAAGATTTGCCAAATAAAAACTAACAAGTTTTTTTTCTTGGAACTTGTGAATCAAGGGGAAGATAAGATTGATGAGCTAGTGGCACAGAATCTTATGTAAACTATTTTGGAGGTGAATTCAAATGGATTCTAGGAGAAGTTTCTAGAAAAGATAAGATATGGGGTAGATACATTGTATCCTACCTAATCCATCCAAAACCCTAATTTTGGTGATGGATAATGAGTGGAAAAAGTGTTCTAATTTCCTATATGTAGGGATGTCTAGTCGTGAAGTAGAGAGGTTAGAGAGTTTGGATGCAAAAATCTGATAAGGAGAAGGAAGGGGGTTTGCTTCATCAAGTGACTCAAGAGAAGAAGTCTACAATGGCATACTAAGCAAGAAGGCTTAAAGAGGTTGAATGCTTGAAGGGTGAACAAGCTACCAAAGCTAAAAAGATTGGAAGCCAAGTAGAGTTGAGAACTAAATAGTGATCTGTAATCTGTAATCTGTAAGTAAGGTAATAAGTTGTATTAGATCAAAGGTCTACTATTACTTGCTAACAATTATATCAGCCTATGGTAAATCCTTTGAAGTAAGGTTGACTTAATAGTCATTGGAAAATCTTTTAACAGGGTGGCATTCTAAGTGATGGCAATATTCACCCAAGATCATAGAACTCTAACACAAGCACAACTATAGACCAAAAAGGAGTATGATCAATATATCAAAGTATGTCCTCATACATTGCTTTGTATTTTATGTGATGAATGTACACACTAGGAGTGCCTGTATATAAAAGCCTCTCAAGAAGCACCTATAACCTCTCTACAAAAAACCAAGACATAAGATAAGCATGACAACTAAGCACATGTCTTATCCATCATTCTAGATGAAAGGATAAGAATGACAAGGTGTATCTCAAGTGGAGATGTTGTAGACACCATGTGCTTAATTAGTGTGCTAACTCCTGTGTTGTAGACACCATGCGCATAAAAGAGGTGTGAACTCTTGTGTTGTCAACATGACAACTCACAAGAGTGTGCATACTCCTAGGTGACTAATAAATAAATATTAAAATAATGCATTAACCTAAGTAAACTTAAGTAAGTGTAAATAGTGAATAATTATTTACACCAACACCACCCCTTAAGTGCAACTTGAGGGAATGCCCTTAAGCTTAAAAAAAACTAGGATAAAATGCATAATGGGTCCCAGCTACTAGGCCACATTAGGTACCCACGTACATAATGAAATGCAATCTCTCATAAATTGGAGGAGGGAAAACCTCATATGAAAAACCCTCCCCCAAAAAGAGAGATGAAAAGGGGTGCATAGATGGATGGAGTAATCAAGACCCCCCCATTACGACATACATCTAGTATAAAAAAAAGTGAGGAATGAGAAGAACAAAACCTCATAAGAGGAAAAAGTCCCCCCCATAAAAAAGAAAAGGGAGAGAGACAAGGTAGTCCCCCCTTAATGAAGAATGCTGACCAGTGATTGCTGCTTCAAGGAAGAAGCTAGTCCATGAGTGCAGAATGATGTTCCTCCCCTTTGGAAGAAACAAAGGTAAAGGTTCAATCTTGAAGATGTATGGTGGCCCTAAAACTTGCTCAAATGTCCCTGTGTCTATGTTGATGGTCACCCCTTCCAATTGTGCTGAAAAGAATGAATGCAGATCTGGCAAGGATGTTTGTTGAACCTATTCCAATGAACCATCTATCTCCTCAATTGATAAAGAGACCTCCGACAACTATTTTTCATAAGGATCCATAATCACACCAACCTATAAAGATTGATCATGTAGAGAATGGAAATGATGGTTAGAATGAGCCCTCACAAAAATTATAGAAGGATCATCTTCAGAAAAGAGAAGATGCAAATCATCAAGACTATCTCCCAAGTCTATGATATGTTACTCTACGAACAAACATATGATGTTTGCCAAGAAGTCATCATCTAAAGCTGGAGCTAGAAGACAACATGTACCCTACTGTGTTGGACCTTTCACTGTGGCAATATATGCATGTGGACTATACCGATGATGTGACCTCTTGTTGCAACTATCAATAGAACCCCATGTGTTTGAATCAGTTGAAGCACTATCGCTGGTGTCACTATCAATTTCCTTAGTCCAAAGTATCATAGTCATTGGGAGCATCTAGAGCCAGATCTGACCTTGCCATTATGTCTGTAATGTCAATTCGGTGAAATTTGACTATAATTTTGCCTACCCCAAGCATAGTAAAAATTGAGGCAATTTTTTTGCAAACCAACACTTGAAGGACTGATTTGTAGAATTGGTATGATCATTTCAGATCTATACATTTAATTTTTAGATCTACATTTTTTTCATCTACATCTCTACTACTTTTTTTGGATCTGCATTATTTTCTAAAATGTTTTTGGCCATCGAGTCATAGGAGAGATTTTTTTTAGGTGAAGATTGGTGGTTGCTTGTGCAAATCAGATGTTTGATTCACATTTAAAAGGTTAAAAAACTCCCAAATTGGATTTTGTTTCATCCAAATTGGACATTTGAGGAAAAATGTAGAGCCATTTGATTTTTGGAGGCACGATGATGGTGATTCAGAAAAAATAACAACAGTAGTGATTTTTAAACAACGATATCTCCCTCATACAAACTCCTTTTTGCGAGCAATTTTTTTTGTTTTTGGATAAAACTTCATGATCTACACATTGGTGTAGGTGGTTTGAGATCTCTATTCTTGAATTTTTGTACAACTCACAAATCTTGATTTTTGCCACCTCAAATGCTTAGTATAAGCTCATCTGGACACATAATCAGGTTCTATTTTTTTTGAAAGTCCATATTTTTTGTCTACTTTCTAGATTTTCAATTAGATTATAGGTTACGTGGACAGAAATACTACTTTCATAAATAGGCCCTAAATTGACAAGTGGCTACCAAGTGCCTAAATCATTCATTAGTGGTGGTTGTTTGATTCTTTGGGGGTTCATTGATTGATCTCATGGAGTCTTGTTAGATATGTCAGTCTGGTATTAGACCATAGTTTCCAACAAGGAACTATCACAAATGGAGTGCTTTGATACTTGATCATCTAAGAGACCATCAAGAATTGCTTCCTTATCTCTATTCATCGCCACCACATTTTAATTGGACACATTTGGTGCACCTTCATCACTTTTTGTATAATAATATGAGTAAGGAATATTTTGCTCCTCTTAGAATGACAGGTTTTCCTTATGATATTTGGATGTCTATTTGGGAAGCATCTGGAGATCCATGTGTTCCTCCATCTCTAGAGGACATTTTACATCAAGTCACTCTAGCTATGGTTTCTTCAACTCTAGATGAGATCACACCTCCAAATGCTCATGTTGCTCCTACTGATCCTATTCTAGCCATAGATGCTTTGGATTTAATGTAGCAGGATACTTCATGTCTTCCTGTTTTACCTTCATGCAATGACTTACTTCAAGGCATAGTAGAGTTGTTTGTGGAGTCTCACATTGAAGATGTGGGAGACATTCTCGATGATATTTGTCATCTCTTTGAGGTGAATTCTTCATCTATTGCTATAGTGACCGATTAATGTTTACTACCACAACAGGGTACACTTTGTCTTCTAGGTGATGACTCCTTGAATGATATTTTAGGTTTGTTCATGGAGTCACACATTGCAGATTTGGGAGACTTCTTTGATGATATAACACTTCTCTTTGATGAGAATGATCCTTCTATAGTTGTTGCAAGGGCTCACTCTAACCCTCATGTTTATTCTCTACATTATCAGTCTTTACAAGCTGATGTGATTGTGGATCCTTATGTACAATAGTTGCAGGAGGTCTCTCTATCATTTCAGGAGACTGCTGATTCTTTGAAATAGGTTCTACAACAATCCTTACTAGATCTAAACTTCTTCTCAGTAGTTTTGGAAGGAGCCACCATCAATATTGACATAGGGACACTTGAAAAAGTTTCAAAGATACCTTACATTATCGAGATTCTTTCTCCATATAGGGGACATATCTCATAGGTGCCCTTACCATTATTTCTTCCAAAGGGGAGGAACATCATTCAGCAGTCATGGATCAACTTCTACATTGGAGCATTTCTCACTGATCAACACACTACCTTAGGGGGGGGACTACCTTGTCTCTCTTTCTCTTCTTTCTTATGGGGGGGGGGGGACTTTTTCCTTGTTTGAGGTCTTGTTCTTCTCCCATTTCTCTCTTGTATATACTTGATGTATGTCATAATGGGGGGGTCTTGATTACTCCATCCATCCATGCATCTTATTCTTTTCATCTCTCTTTTTGGGGGAGCATTTTTCCTATGAGGTTTTTCCTCTTTCTTTGCTTTATGAGAGATTGCATTTCATTATGTACATGGGTACCTAACATGGCCTAGTAGCCGGACCCATCTTGCATTTTATCCTAGTTTTTGTAAGCTTAAGGGGGGGTGTTGGTGTAAATACGTATTTACTATTTACACTTACTTAAGTTTACTCAGGTTAATGCATTATTTTAATATTTACTTATTAGTCACCTAGGAGTATGTGCACTCTTGTGAGTTGTCATGTTGACAACATTGGATTTAGCACTCTAATTAAGCACATGGTTTCTACAACATCTCCACTTGAGATACACCTCATCATTATTATCCTATCATCTAGAATGATGAATAGGACATGTGCTTAGTTGTCATGCTTATCTTATCTCCTGGCTCTTTCTAGAGACATTCTAGGTCCTTCTTGAGAGGCCTTTATATATAGGCACTCCTAGTGTGTACATTCAACACATACAATACAGAGCAATGTATGAGGAAACACTATGATATATTGATCATACTCCTTTTTGGTCTATAGTTGTGCTTGTGTTTGAGTTTTACGATCTTGGGTGAATCTTGCGAGTCTCGATGAGCCCGTACTAAGCATTTTAAATGGAAAAAATTGGGATTTGTGAGTTGCAGAAAAATTCAAGAATAGAGATCTCAAACCACCTACACCAAAGTTTAGATCATGAAATTCTACCCTAAAACAAAAAAAAATTGCTCGCAAAAAGGAGTCTGTATGAGGGAGGTATCGTTGTTTGAAAATAACTGTTTCTATTATTTTTAAGAATCACCACTGTCCCGTCTCCAAAAATCAAATGGCTCTAGATTTTGCCTCAGATGTCTGATTTGGATGAAACAAAATATGATTTGTGTGTTTTTTGACCTTTTGAATGTGATGCAAATATCTGATTTGCACCATCAAGCCGTAATCTTCACTTGCAAAAAATCTCTCCTATGGCTCGATGGCCAAATTTTTTTAAGAAAATAATGCAAGTCCAAAAAAATAGCAAAGATGCAGATGAAAAAAAAAGAAAATCCAAAAATTAAATGTACGGATCTAAAATGATAATACCAATTCTGTAAATTGGTCCTTTAGGTGCCGGTTTGCAAAAAAAATTGCCTCAATTTTGACTATGCCTAGGGTAGGCAAAATTATAGTCAACATTCACCAAATTGATGCACCAAATGCAATGGCAAGGTTTGCTTTGGATCTAGATGCTCCCAATGATTGTGATACTCTAGATCTGAGTCGAGGTGCTGAAATAAGAAGATGGTCTCAAATAGCTATGTGAAGAGAAATTCTCCAAGAGCTCTGATACCATTAAGAATTTTCCTTAGGGTAAGATTCACCCAAGATCGTAGAACTCAACACAAGCAAAACTGTAGACCAAAATTGCATATGATTAATTAATTAGAGTATTTCCTCATACATTGCTCTGTATTGTATATGATGAATGTACACACTAGGAGTGCCTACATATAAAGGCCTCTCAGGAAGCACCTAGAATGTCTCTACAAAGAACTAGGAGATAAGATAAGCATGACAACTAAGCGCACGTCTTATCCATTATTCTATATGATAGGATAATAATGATGAGGTGTATCTAAAGTGGAGATGTTGTAGACACTGTGTGCATAGAAGAGGTGCAAACTTATGTGTTGTCAACATGATAACTCACAAGAGTGCACATACTCCTAGGTGAATAAATAAATAAATATAATGAATTAACCTAAGTAAACTTAAGTAAGTGTAAATATTAAATACTTATTTACACCAACATGCCTAAAGTCATCTAATAAGGCTCACTTTTGGTAGGGTGATTGAAATCTCTTAACCGGTCACATTTAACAATGTGTATTGTAACCTTTAATAGGGTTGGCCTTTAATGAGGCATCACTTTAGAAGAGTGAAAAAGGAGTAGCCTGTTATTGGTGGTTTTTACCAAATTGGGTTTCCACATTAGATTATTGTGTCAAATGTGTTGATGGATATGTTGTGTTTTATGCTTTACATTTCTGCATGTTGATTTGATAGTAACATATCAGTTTTGGGTAACACACAATGAATGCATGCATGGTTGAGAATGTTTTATGAGTTCATTGAATTGTGAAAAGTTTTATTTGTACATCTGGATATTGAATAACTGATTTACCCCCCCTCTTAGTTATTCTAAAAGAATTCCAACATCAACAATCTTTCCTCATCTTGATCTTCTTTAGGTTTTGGATTAGGGTTCGATGTTATAGCTTCATCATCACTTACATCATCAAGATGTGCTCCTCTCCTCTGGGCTATCTCCATAACATCTAATCTAGCTATAATCTATCTCAATGTATCCAATATGGCATTGTTAGTATTTCCTCTACCTCGAACCATCTTTATAATTAGGTTCCTGCAAGATCGTAACCCTTTGCAAGTTATAGGTCAAGTCCTTAGATCTACCACACCACAAAAAAATTCATTTAAGTTTCTACATGATCCAATATCCACATGGAAAAACCTCAAGCTTTGATACCACTTAATGTAAGGATAGATGAACAACTAAGGCCAAAGGCACACCCAACTATCCAACCACCTTGTTGTGTAAACACAATAGAAGCAAAAAAATTTAGAACACCAAGAAGAGAGAGAGAGAGAGAGAGAGAGAGAGAGAGAGAGAGAGTGAGAGAGAGAGAGAGAGAGAGAGAGAGAGAGAAAGAGAGAGAGAGAGAGAGAGAGAGAGAGAGAGAGAGAGAGAGAGAGAGAGAGAGAGAGAGAGAGAGAGAGAGAGAGAGAGAGAGAGAGAGAGAGAGAGAGAGAGAGAGAGAGAGAGAGAGAGAGAGAGAGCACCATTTTATTGATTCATTAAATTATCAACATACAAGCTATAAGGCCTTTTGGGTTATGACGAGATACAAAATATAACTTCAAGATCTATGATCCAACTTCAAATTTGCAATCCCAAAAATAGACGTTTTGACTTCTAATCTCCCTAAGCTCTACCCTTAAACTAAACCAAATACCTCTACTTATATTTTCCAAAATGTCTTACAAAAGATTCTAGAGCATTACGTCAAAGAAAGGGTGACCTCAAAATGGTCAACTCTCATCCCTAGACAAGATCCTATCATTAAATTCATGATCTAAATTAAATATAAGAGTCAACTCCAACTAAGAACCAAACATAGACAAACTTGGTGAAAGAAGAACCCGAGCATCAGCAACAACAGGTTCAATTAGCACATGAAAGATCACTCAATCATCACAAAAAAACTTGGCTAATACTATAGGACTCAATCAACATTGAAAAGTTTAGTTGGCTAAGAAAAAACTTAGTTGACACAAGAAGCTCAGTTAACATAGAAATAGCTTAGCTAACACTAAAGAGCTCAGCCAATCATAGAAGGAACTTAGTTAGACTACCAAAATGAACAAAATTGCAAGGGAACCCAGGATGCTCCTACGTCAATATTAGTAAGTTTTATAAACTTGATGAATATGCTGGTGGAATTGTTAAACTGTGGAATGATGTTCCATGTCCTATGAAATGTAGAGGTTTATTTTTAATAAATGATTAAATTAGATGGGATGATGAATATTGGGTTCAAGGACTAAAGTATAATCTATTGAGTATTTTTAAGTTGAAAAATACATGTTACAAGATAAAATTTCAGAACAAGAAAATAAACATCTGTGATGATGATGATGATGATGGAAATCTGATTGGTACTAGAGAGTGGACAAGATGTAATCTATTTTACCTATATCCTATAATTGATACATATTTGTTTGAAAATTTTGAAAATTTGTGATTGTGGCATAAGAGACTATGTCATGTTAACTTTGAGAATATGGTGAAAGTTAGTAGAAATAAGAGAGTGAAAGGCTTATTGAATGTGCATAAAATTGAGAATGCTACATGTGCAAACAATGTCAACTCAGTAAGATGACCGAGTCTAGATTTTCAAACAAGATAGATACTTCTAATGATACTCTGAAATTAGTTCATACTAATTTATGTGGACTAATGAGAGTTAAATCTATTTGGAGACATATATTTCATATTGTTTATTGATAATTATTCTACGTTGATGATTGTCATGTTTATGGAGTCAAATTCACATGCATTTGATATGTTCAAGTGGTATAAAGCTAGAGTTGAGAAAGAAAATGGTAAACAGTTAAAATATCTGAGATCTCATAGAGCTGGTGAAGTTATGTTTGTTGGATTCATTACTTTTGTACTGAGCATGGAATTAAGAGACAACTATCTACACCAAGGACACCACAAAAGAATTGTATTGCTGAGAGAAGGGGTAGGTCAATCATTGATTGTGCTATAACACTAATAATCAAAAAGAAAGTTGCACAAATTTTCTAGAGAGAATCCATAAGAAATGTAGTATATACTCTCAATTAAGTTTAGTTGAAGAAAGGAACAAATAAGACACCATATGAACTCTCCTGTGGACATACAACTAATGTACATGATTTAAAGATATTTGAAAGTAGGTGTTATATTAATAAGTATACAAGAACTGGAAATTTTGATTCTAAAGGTGATGAAGGTATATTCTTTGGTTATTCTACTAAGAGCGAGGCTTACAAATGTTTGAATAGTGCAGCTGACAAAATGATTAAAAGTGAAAATGTTAGAATTGATGAGTTTGCAAATAAGAATGATGAGGAGATCAAAAAGGAACCTAACAATTAAAATAAGTTTGTTTATTTATATGAAGATGCACTTGGTGTAATGCCTATGAAACAAAATAAATCTATCAAGCAATAACTTTCATTACTCCAACCACAAATAAAACAACTCAAGAAGAATGTTGAGCCCCAATAGAGTGAAGACAATGTTGGAGATCACAGAACTGAACCTGTCATAAAAAGTGTTGGAGCCATTAAAATAACTAAGTCAAAGGATAGTACATGTTTGATTGCTAAATTTGAGACAAGAAGTGTGGAATTTACACTTGACAATGAAGATTGGATAAATTTTATGAATGAAGAGATAGATTAGATTAAGAAAAAAAGTACATCGACATTGGTCTCAAGACTCACTGACAAGAATGCAATTGAAACCAAGTAGATTTTTAAAAATAAACTAAATTAGATTGGAGAAGTTCAAAGGAACAAGTTCATACTAGGTTGTAAAGGTTATGTCCAAGAAGAAGGGATTGGTCATGGTGAGACCTTTGCACCTATAGCTAGATTACAAGGAGTAAAAAATCTGTTGGCATATGCAACTTACGATAAATTCAAATTATATCAAATGGATCTTAAGTCTAAATTTTTGAATGGAACACTTTAAGAAGAGGTTTATATGCAACAACTAGAAGGATTTGCCAATCTAGGTCAAAAGTAGCTAGTTTTCAAGTTGAACAAAGCATTGTATGGATAAAAGAAAGGACCAAGAGAATGGTATGAAAGGATACATTCATGCTTGATCAAGATTGGATTTGTGAGAACAAGTAAAAATACTAATCTATATTTGAAGAATGAAGATGAATGTATTGTACTAATTCTTGAAATAATTATGGATGATATCATATTTGGTAGTAATGATTTGTTGTGAATATCATTTATTCATCAAATGAGTAAGGAGTTTGAGACATCTATGTTTTGTGAGGTTAAGTTTTTTATTAGTTTACAATTTTATAAAAAGAAGAAGATGGTATATATGTGACTAAATCTAACACATGAACATGAGATTTTGGTGACCCAAAAACCTTCCAAATAGAAAGTAAAACTGGGGTGGGGATGATACCTAGAAAACTTTACTACTGCAGTATAAAGTTGGCCTGTTAGGGCTTACATTGATCACTTCTAATTATCTACCCTGTTAAGAGCAATTTGGACTGCTAGATCCACCTTGTTAGAGGATTTACAAACATACAATGAAGTATGCACTCTGTTAGGAGATTTATAAAGAGACTATTAAGTCTACCCTATTAAAGGATTTACAAAACTAATTCACCTATTAGGATGAAATAGTGGATCTACATACAACTTGATTGCTGATTACATCCTTGAAGTACAGATCACCTCTTGTGATTGATGAATCTTTATTGCTCCTTGTAGACCTTGCTGAATACTTTGCTTTGCTATTGATTTGCATTTACTCTTATTCAAAGCATTACATGTCCATTCCTTGATACCCACATATATTGCAAATGATATAATACATTATGTGTATATCATTCTAATAATTACAATTGCAAGGTCAGCCAAAACACAAGTGAACAAAATATTACTTAGTCAGCCAAATAGTAGAAAACTCAGGTTCTTCAAGCTGACTTGGTGACCTTTTGATACTCGACATCCATTGCATTACTCGACATTGTCATGCACTTGGTAGAAGTAGAAGCTGAGCTCATACTAATCACATAATGTAGCTTGGAACTCAGTAACCATTAGAGAGTTGGTAGATATAGTGTCCCTCGGTAGAAACTAGATCCTTCATTTACCTTTCTTTCACTTGGTAAACACTACACATCCATCACTTGGTAAAAATTGGATCCTTCATTTACCTTTCTTTCACTCGGTAAACACTGTGAAGCTTGGTGAACATTGTAGGCTTGATAGACACTACTAGACGGCACACTCACTCGGTAGCTTCAAGAATGCTTGGTGTGAACTGCTTAAGTGATGAACCTACAAGGTAACCACTGAATCCTCGGTATACACTGTAGACTGAGTGATGAGCTCGGTAATCATTTAGAATCGAATAATTTTTGTCAGTAATGACAAATACAATATAATGCCAACAATCTCCTCCTTTGGCATTAGTGACAAAAAAACACTTATGAGCCAAACTTTGTGTACATTGACATACTAGATTTCATTTTTCAAAATTGATCTTTGTAAACCTCCTGTATATACATTTCTTACATGTCTTTACATATCTCCCCCATACATATGGCATGGTATATACATAGCTTATCATTGTACATATATCAATCTATTATATTCTCCCTTATTTTCTCCGTTCACTCTTACTCCCCTTAACTTTTACTATCTCTTAATCCCCCTTTTTGACAATAATGCCAAAGGCAATCATACTTATACAGAGACACCAAAATGTGAGAGAAACTCAGAATGTAGATTAAGAATAAGAGATAATGTCTTATCCCAATTATCTTGTAAAATTTTTCAAGTGGAGAGAGCCACTTGAACTTCTAAAAAAAGTTCAATCATATGATTTGCAATAGAAAAATTATTGTCATGAATCAATGCTTTTGAATAGGCAATGTGTTTCTAAATTTGATCCATGACTAGGAGAACCATATTCTGAATGTCAATCAATGTAGACCTTATTCTGGCTTCTTCTCTAAGTAAGTTTGCCTCTATTTCAAACAAAAATTTCACCTTCATGTGATGTGATGAGCTTGAACTATGGTCAAGCTGCAACTTTTGAGCACTTGTCTTCATTTCTGCTTCAATCTTATTTAATTTTTCTTTGACCTCCTTGGTGTACTCAATAACATCATAGAGCTTGCTCGAGGTTGCTCAAAATTGAAGATAATTCAACTTGCTTTATTGCAATGTGTTGAGCAATTTGCTCAAGCACCTTATTGTCAAAAAATTTCTCTACCTTTTCTATAAGCTTCTCTTGGCTAGAAGTGTCCTCATTGAACTTATGTACAACCTCTTCTAATTGTAACAAAATGTGTTGAGATGAATCCACATCAACACCTATTTCCTTAGTAACTATATTTCTAGCACTTTCAATTATAATGAATTGTCTATCTCTCTCATCTCTATGTTGTTTATGCCTTTCTCTTGTCTCTAAAAGATGATTGACCAGTCTCATTTCATCAACTATGGCAGTATCCAAATCTATCTTAGGTATAACAATTTCCTTTTCCAAGTCTATATCCTCATCAATTTCCTTGCTAGTAAGCAGAAGATTTAGTGGAGTCATTGGTTTTACTTCAGTGCTTACTTCCTTGGATTTAGAAACAGAAACAATAGTTGATGAAGTTGGACTAGTAGAAAAAACTTGAATTGGTCCAACTAGAGGAAAACTAAGAGATGTACTAACTGTATCCAAAATTGATGTGCTTCCCAAAAATGAAGTATTAATAGGTAATGTATCAACTAGAATACTTACAATTGAAGAACTAACTAGAACAAAAATTGGTGTAGTTGAAGCTATGGATGACAAAACTATAGGGCAAACTAGAAAACTTACTGTACATGTTACGGTAGAAGTTATCACCATTGAAGAATTAGCAGCTATACATACTACTGAGGTAGATGACTCAAGAGCTAATAAAGATGGTTGTAGCTTGGTAGATGAAGTGCTTGACTCTTCCATTGAAGATTCTTGTAGTTGGGAGGTGATAGGTGATGATTCAGCTATATATGTGGCTATTGTGCTCACAGCCTCACTTGCAGAAGCTATCTCCATAGTAGATGTAACATTCTTTCGTGGAGAGTGAGGAAGGGATGCAATAACTTCTACTACAATTTTTACTGGATCTTCTTCATCCTTGTCTTCCTCCACTGCTTCTTCCTCTTTCTCCTCTTCTTCCTTCTCCTTCATCAATTCTTTCATATCTTCATTAGTTACTATGACTGAGGGAGTATTATCGTCTTCCTCATCCTCTTGGTCACTTTCATCATCCTTGATTTCTATAGGATCATCACTGGGCTTATGTAGATAATAGATGCCCTTCCACATGTTTGTTGCATCATTAACAACATGCTCAATATCTTTGATTTAAATCAAACATGTATGGAATCTAATCATCATTCTTCCTTCATTGATCTTCATTGCTGCCTTTATTTCTGCCTCAGTAAGATTTGATAAAAGATTCTTCAAGGACTGTTCATATATGTCCTTTGTTGTTTGAGTGGATGAATGCCACCTTGGTTGCAGTCTTACCAACAATTCTTTTGAGATTTGAGGGGCAATCTGGTATGGGGAATACTTCCATTTTCCCATCTTTGTAAGTACCAGTTCCTCAATCTGCATCAGTTCTAGTTTCAAATTTTAAAGCTTTTAAATTTATGATGCTAGCTCCCTCTTCCATCTATTTCAATCTTTCTTGGAAGGTAAGTTGGGGCTTGTTAAATACTACTTCGTCTTTCTTCTTACCTTTGCCTCTTCTAGTAAAAACAGTTGTGGAGGCCTTTGGGGGTTTAGTGATGATGACTTTTCCTTTCTTTTTAGTTGGCTTTGCCTCCTTCTCTGAATCTTCCTCTTTATTTTCTTGTTCCTGCTCCTCTTCTTCATCCTCACCTTTTCCCTCGGTAATCATTAAGGGCTCAGTTGTAGTTTTCATCTTGGCAACCTTTCTTTTACCTTTTCTGATTGCTTGGGGAAGTTTAATCTCTAATTCTATTCTGGCTTTTGCCTCATCATAGGTACCAAAAATTAGTTTCTTGGGGTCTACTGGCTCATTCACCAGTGCTTCAATAATATCCCTGGTTTCATCAATATTGACCTTATAACGTAGAGGTTTCACCCATGCAACTCGGGGCCTGATTGCCTAAATCTATACTATGTTGTAGTCTACCATGAAACACCCATCATCTTTGTAGTCCTCAACAAGTTTAGGAGGAATCTTGAACCTATTGTTCATCATTTGCTTGAAGTTTTCAAAATAGTTATCCATTATACTATCAAAATTTACACCCATTTCTACTATAAACTCATTAATCTGATATAGAATGGGAACATCCTTTCTCCATACAATAGAACCTTTGGAGGGAAAGAATTTTTGCACATAAAAGAATAAACATGTTAACAAAGAATTGAATTTATAGGGGTTATTCTTGGATGATCTGATGCTATCCATGTTCTTGTTCAGTTGGCTTAGCAATAGGTCAGACAGGTCATATTCCAAATTCTTCTTCACAACTTTAAATGCTAGGTATACGGCCTCACACGACACACTATTCAAATGACTAGAACTGTAAATATTGTGAGAAATTACATGAATTCCATATCTCAGTTCTACATCGGTAATGGTGCTAATCTTTAAGCCTCTGCTATTCCACTCAGTTAGGGTTTTCTTCTGAAGTTCATCCTGACCTAGAGTTTTGGTAGTTTTAGCTTTGCTGAGAATGGAAAGGCCTTCAATCTTGTGAATCATCTTCTTGGTGATTAATATGGGTTTCTCCAACCATAACTGACCATTGTGAACATGGCTGAGAATAAACCTAATTCATTTTATTTGGAAGCTTCTTGGCAGATGAGATATGTGGGTCAACCCTTTTGTTTCCAAATCTTTATGCTCAAGTTTCAATGAGCCATCAATACACATTTCTTCTAACACACTATCCATTTCTAGGGTTCCTATTTCTTGAATTGAACATTTGAAATGAGTTTAGATATCATTGATCAGAAGTACCTTTGGTGGTATTTGCAACTGTCCCCCTTTAGGGTCGAGTGTTTCTACCACTGTGGGAACCAACTTGAAGTTTGGTGCTTTCCATTCTATGCCCTTGACCAACATTTTTTATCCTCGTTTCACCTTGCTAGTGCTTATGCTTGTGGAAGCCATTGCTGCTCAGTAAGTGATGGAAATCTTTGAACAAATTTGTTAACTAAAAATTTTCTCGAAATCGCTTAAAGTCGCTTGAATGCACCTGGAAATCTCTTTGCTTAGAAGATATGATGAAAAATGAAGTTGAATTCTACCCATTTTGATGAAAATTTCTGCCATTAATGCTCGATACGAAAGTAGCCATGATGACATAATGCTTGATAGGATGCCATTCACTGGCTTGGTAGAAACTTGCAACTCGGTGATCGAACAAAACTTTTGTTGCTCCCGATCTAGCTTGGTTGAGTCTGAGACTGACCTTTCTCTAGGTGACCTGATTTCTTGTGACCCTTTGTATCTAAAATACTAATTGGACCTTTTTCTTTCTTTCATTTGGAACTACTCTCGATATGGCTTGATGATACAGTTCTAGAGCCTGCTTAATGAATCTAATTGGAAATGGGGGAGTCACCCACTTCTTGAGTGACATGGCCATCATTTGAACTGTTCTACTTGGAAGATTTAGGAATCCATTGTTGTCTCATCTACTTCTAAATGTTATCATCTTTAGCTTTCTTTTCATTTTCAATTCTTCCTATACTCATGCAATTCTTGGCTATATGACCGAGTTCAGTGCATGTATAACATCTTACTGCTGTATCTCTTTTTCTCAAGTGATGCCTTGAGCATTCTTTGCCAATGTGTCCATATTCTCCGCAATAATGACATCTGCACCATGTATTGTAATCCCATCCAAATATTTATTTAACAAGTTGTTCAACTAGATTGAATGATTTAGATCTACATTGGAATGCCTTGTGACCATGCTTCTTGCATTTATGACATTTGCCTTCAAATTTTGGTTTTTCCTTGCATTCATTAGCTTTGTGACCATGCTAATTGTAGTTATAGCATTTACCATTGAATTTTTCTTTTCCATTGCTCCAACATTTGTTTGATGTATGACCTAACTTACCACAGTGATTGCAAGTAGGTCTTTTATTCCTTTGGGCACCTTGTTTGGAAGATTCACCTTCTTCATCATATCCAAGTCTTGCTTTACCTTTTTGTCTATGAAGATTTTGCTCATTTTGTTGAATTAGTTGATTCATGTCTTCTTGAGACTTCATCATTCTCTCATTGATTTTTTTTTCAGCATTTAGGTTATTTTCCAAACTTTCACTGATATGTCTTTCAATGATTAAATCAATCCTTAGGTTTTCATTTTCAGATCTCAGATTCATGATTTCTTCATTTGCATTGGATAGTTGATTGATAGGACTTTTATTTGCATTGATCCTTTCATTTGTCTCATTTTCCAATTTGTTTCTTTGTTCCAAGATTTCATGTAACCTTGCTGACTGAATTTCTTGTTCCCTTCTTAGCATTCTTACTTCATTTTGCAGAGATCCATTCTTTTCTAGAGTTCTTTGATTGCATTGTTTGCTTCATCTGAGATACTTGAGGGGAAAAAGTCTCCAATATTTTCTTCAACATACTTGAGATCATTCATCTGATTTACAAGATCCTTTCTTATTTCTAGGGATTGTAAAAGGTGTTCATTTGCTTCCTTGAGTAGAATTATGGCCATCTCCAAATCTAGCTTTCCATTTTCAATTGCTTTGTCAAGTTTGAATATCTCCATTTGTCCTTTAGATCTTTGGTCAAGCTATCAAAGTTTATCCTGAGAACCACAATGCTTTGATACCAATTGTTGGAAATAATCAAGACTAGCTAGGTTACTCTGAGGGGAGGGGTGAATCAGTAACCTCAAAAACTTTAAATCAATTTAGTACTTAATCCATTCATCATTCATTCTTCTAATCTACTATATGCATGGGAAAGATAAACATTTATAACACATGAACATAGGATTTTGGTGACCCAGAAACCTTCCAAATAGAAAGTAAAACTGGGGTGGGGATGATACCCACAAAACTTTACTACTGTGGTATAAAGTTGGCCTGTTAGGGCTTACATTGATCACTTCTGATGATCTGCCCTGTTAAGAGCAATTTGGACTACTAGATCCACCTTGTTAGAGGATTTACAAACATACAATGAAGTATGCACTCTATTAGGAGATTTATAAAGAGACTGTTAAGTCTACCCTATTAAAGGATTTACAAAATTGATTCATCTATTAGAATGAAACAGTGGATCTTTTTACAACTTGATTGCTGATAAGATCCTTGAAGTACAGATCACCTCTTGTGACTGATGAATCTATACTACTCCTTGTAGACCTTGTTGAATACTTTGCTCTGCTGCTGATTTGAATTTACTCTTCTTCAAAGCATTACATGTCCATTCCTTGATACACACACACACACACACACACACACACACACACACACACACACACACACATATATATATATATTAAAAATGATATAATACATTACATATATATCATTCCAATAATTACAATTGCAAGGTCAGCCAAAACACTAGAGATCAAAATATTACTAAGTCAACCAAATAGTAGAAAACTCAAGTTCTTCAAGCTGACTTGGTGACCTTTTGATACTCGTCATCCACTGCATTACTTGGCATTTTCATGCACTTAGTAGAAGTAGAAGCTTGGTTCATACTAATCACACAATGTAGCTTGGAACTCGGTAACCATTAGAGAGTCAGTAGATATAGTGTCACTCGATAGAAACTAGATCCTTCATTTACCTTTCTTTCACTCGATAAACACTACACATCCATCACTCGATAAAAATTGGATCCTTCGTTTAACTTTCTTTCATTCGGTAAACATTGTGAAGCTCGATGAACATTGTAGGCTCGGTAGACACTGTTAGACTGCACATTCACTTGGTAGCTTTAAGAATGCTCAGTGTGAACTGGTGGACTGCACACTTAATCAGTAGCTTTAGGAATGCTCAGTGTGAACTACTTAAGTGATTAACCTACAAGGTAACACTAAATGCTTGGTATACACTATAGAATGAGTTATGAGCTCGGTAATCATTCAAAATTGAATAAGTGTTGTCACTAATGACTAATACAATATAATGCCAATAGTTATTGAACATGTCACTATCTATTGTGATAACACAAGTGCATTAACACTTTCCAAGAATCCTATAATGCATGCAAAAACCAAGCATATATCTATCAAGTATCACTACTTGAGGGAAAAATTACAAGAGAAGTAAGTGAGGATGGAGTATGTGAAACCTAAGGAAAAAATTGTTGACATATTCACAAAGTCATTGCCTAAAGATGGTTTTGATTATTTAAGAGGTAAATTAGGGTTCCTTCTCCTATCTAAGATAAACTAAGAAAGGATTCATGTTGCATGAATACATGGATGATTAGATCTGTGTTTCTGGAGTTGATGCAAAAGCTCACTTTTTAGGGACTATTTCCTAAAGTTGTGAAAGTGACTGCAATGAAACAAATGTAAAGGTTACATGCAAGGTACGAGGTATTAATACAAGGTTTTATAATTTTTACATTGGGACTTATAGTAGCCTTTTGCATTGTGGTCAAAAGGGAAGAGAAGAAATAAGGAAGAATCAATACAAAGGGGAAGATGAGAAAGTCACAACTATCTAAAGGGGGAGATGAGAAAGTCAGAAATATTCAAAGGGGGAGTTCTACAACATGTGAAGATGTTGTTGAATAGAAAGTCAAGTAAACCGAAAGGGGGAGAATTTCTCAAAGTAGAGATGAGCTAAAGAACCCGATGTTGAACCTATTGTAGAGAATCTGAATGTATTCAGAGATTAGAAGATATATATTGTTATCAATACATACATTTGATTATCTTATGATGTAATGTTATAAAATGTAAATCTTATATTTTATGTTACCATCAATGCTAAAGGGGGAGATTTTTTTTGATTAAGTGAAACCAATTTTTTACAGGGGTTCCTCAAACCCACCTGTTAACATCAAAAAATTTCTATAAGTCCAAAACTAGCATCAAAGCATCAAAAAACAATAAGCCATACCTGGCCACTAGAACTAGACAAAATAAAAACAACCAAAAGCTAAGGTATAGACAAAAAAATAGGAGCATTGATCATGGCACCAATTCTTTGACTAGCTCTACATTCTTGAGCTTCAACTCTCCCATGGTCTTGGCCTTATCAATATTCAATTGAATATGATCCAAAGATACCTCCTCTTCCCTCTTCCTCTTTTTCAATTTCTTACTTTTGCTCAGGCTCTCAACCTGTAAGGAATCATGATCATCATCATCCCTGGTTTCCTCTTTGTCACTTTCCTCCTTCCCCTTTTTGCTCTTCTCCATCATCAAGTGCAAATGAAGGGTATTATCATTTAGACATTTGATAATGTTAAGGCTTTTTTTATGTGAGATATGGAGAGAGCTCTCCATCCTTTCCACTCTTTTTTCAATCTCATAAACCCTTGCATCCATCTTGCTAATTCTAACATTCTCGTCCTCCCCACTTTTGTCCTTTCTTGCCCATGCATCCTAAACTTAATCTCTTCAATTTCATGGAAAATCCATTTAATGGATAAAAAATTATCCACCATACTATTACGGGCATTGTTTAGGATGTTCATCCCTATTTCCCTCGTGTTATCGCTAAGAATGAAACTTTGGAGGAAAAGTCCAGTCCTATACCCCAGGCCAACAAAGCAAGTACTTGGCATGAAAGTCTCATAAGGGAAACCAACCTACAACCATTCTCCACTACAAAGGGGACTTGAACCTATGACCTCAAGGAAGTAAACCTCAGGGCACAGACCAAATCACCTACAAGTGGCGGCTAAGAGGAGGAGATTGTTAGCCTTAATTAATAATGTTGTTAATTTATGTGTAAGATTCATATATGATTTTATGTTGTCATTAATGTCAAGCCTTAATTGGTTATAAATTAAGCTAATTCACAAGAGTTACATATCATTTGATTGATGAAGTGAATTTGAACAAAGTATTATGAGTTAGAGTGTTGATAAGTTTATGGTAAGAGAACAAATTTGCACAATCCATTATGTTGTATTGATATGTTTCTGGATTTGATTGTGTTAAGATTTTTACCATAAACATTTCAAATCATACTACATGATCCATCATCAGGATGAAGAGCAAGAGATGATTTTTTTTTGCATCTCTTGCTCTTCATCCTGACGATGGACCACGTAGTGTGATTCGAAACGTTGATGGTAAAAATCTTAACACAATGAAATCTAGAAACATATCGGTACAAGTTTATGGTATTCAATTGGAACTTGAATGAGTTAGACTCTAATAGCATAATGTTTGTTTGATTTCTTTACATGATCTTAAGAAAGATGTATAAGCATGATAGTTTAGTCCATGAACGTGTTAGAGTTTTAGGTGACTCTACAACACCCCAAGGATCAAATAAAAGACCAAGATAACTTCCAAAAGAGATTGGAAATACAATTGCATGAAGATGCAAGAATTCTATTATTGATAATGGACTTGATTGAAATCCAATAGATTGATTTGAAATGTACATAATAGGCCTCCTTATATAGGAAAGGTGATAAGAGACAATGACAAGGAGAAGATAAGCTATCACCCACATAATGTGGAATCACATGTCCACCAAAGGTGGACCATCCTCCATTATGCAATGAAGTATGTGCAATGATTAGGATCATAATATGATAAGTGTATTAAAGGTGGAATGAGATAACAACTATGACCACCTAGAGTGGAACTCTCCTACACCACGTGTTTAATTAAGGTGCAAACTCCTAAGTGTTTCAATCACAAACTAATATGCAATGCATTATCCTAATTAAGCTTAAGTAAGTGTAATTAGTGAGTATTTCATTACGCCAACACCCCCCCTTAAGTGCAACTTAGGGGAATGCACTTAAACTCACAATGCAAGATGGGTCCCAGCTACTAGGCCATTTTAGGTACCCATGTACAATATGCAATGCAATACATGAAATGTAATCTCTCATAAAGTGGAGAAAAGAGAGAAAACCTCATGGGAAAAACTCTCCTCCAAAAAGAGAGATGAAAACAAGATCATGGATGGATGGAGTACTCAAGACCCCTCAAAAATTACATACATCATGTAGATAAAAAGAATGATTCCCCCGTAGGAAGGAAATAAGGAGACATAATATTCCCCCCATTAAAGCTCTAATGTATATGAAGAGTACCTAAAAGAAAAATATAATCCAATGCCTACAGGAAACATGTCTCTACTTAGGAAGAGATAAATGCATCAAAAGATGAAGAAGCCACTCCATGTAAAAAGTGAGGAAGGAGGAAGAAGGTCTCCATGTATGCATATCTAAAGACTGAATAGGTGTCTCCAAGCTCAAAGATTTTGTCACACCATCAAGATGACCTTCGAGATTTGCAAAACTAAGAGACCATGAAGAGTTGGGAAATCCAATCTCTGAAGAAGGTGAAGAATTATCTCGAAGAGAAACCTCCGTAGATGTATTAACCAAATCTACATTATGAGACTCATCTAAGAGAACATCTAGGAATTCATCCCACACTGCAAGATCTCAAGCATAAAGATCATCTTGCTGAATAGTAGAACTCATGTCTAAAGAAGCAGGAGGTGGAGGAATAGGAAGTTCAACACTTGTCTCAAGAATAAAATGATTCAAGTTTCTAATGTTCTCCTCACATGAATTATTCACCCTTGATAAAGGGTTAGGTACATCATGAATATCATCATCATTATCAACAAAATGTGTAAAAGAATACAAGCATGATGTATGATCAATGACTCCAATAGCTATGACATATCTAGTCTCTATGCCCCTAATATAGACATAATCAAGAGTGAACTCAATAATTTTACCTTGTGTCCCATGAGTAACTTGGTAAATGGAAAGGATATTAGTGGTTAAGGATGGTACATAAAGAGCATCATTAAATGTACCCTCTCCCATAGGAATAGAACCTTTCCCACAAACCTTCATGTATGTGTAAAAATTTTCCTTAGGGCATAATTCACCCAAGATCAAGGAACTCAAACACAATCACAATAGACCAAAGAGAGAGTATGATCAAAATGATGATACATTCATTCAATATTCCTTATGAAAGTACACTAGGTGTGCATGTATATAAAGGCTTCTAGAGAGCTTCTATAATGCATAGAAGTCAGCAACATGATAAGTCATATAACCAAGTACATGTCCACCAGATATGGTTTATCATCCATTAAGCACAGGAGTAAGTGTGATGATGTGAGGATAAGCCTACAAAGGTGTAGCACACAAATTAATGTTGTAGACAACATGTGCTAAAATGGGAGTGCAAATAACTATGTTGTCAACATGACAACTCATGAGAGTACACAAACTCCTAAGTGTCTCACCTAAATAAATAATAAAATAATGCATTAACCTAAGTAAACTTAAGTAAAGTGTAAATAGTAAATACTTACTTACACCAACACCACCCCTTACGTGCTTAAGTTCACAAAATCTAGGATGAAATGCATAATGGGTCCCAGCTACTAGGCCATGTTAGGTACCCATGTACATAATGAAATGCAATCTCTCATAAAGGGAAGAAAGAGGGAAAACCTCATGGGAAAAACCCTCTCCCAAAAAGAGAGATGAAAAAAACTAGATGCATGGATGGATAGAGTAATCAAGACCCCCCCCATTACGACATACATCAAGTATATACAATAGAGAAATGTGACAAGAGGAAGAGAAATAGGATAGGATTCCCACCCGCCCAAAGAAGAATGCCAACCAGTGACTGCTCTGGTGTAGAAGCTGATCCAAGACTCCAAAATAGTGTTCCTCCCCTCTAGGAGAAACAATACCCTAGGTACAAGTGAGATGCTTCCACTGTGTGTGTAAGGAATCCCAATGAACACTGATGTCTCTGAAACCTATTCAACTATCTCTATGAAGGATGAATATAGAACCTATCCCAAAGAACATATTGTCTCCTCAGCTAATAGAGAGACCTCCTACAATTTTTGTGCATAAGTATAAACAATCACATCAACCTGTGAATATCAATCATGTAAAGAATTGACACGAGGGTCAGAGTGAGCCCTCACAACAACTATAGAAGGATCTTATCCATCAAAGAGAAGTTGTGCATCATTAATGATGTCCTCCAAATCCATAGTGTATAACTCCACAAAAAAAACTTGAAATATATGCTATGTAGTCATCCTCTATTGCTAAAGCTAGAAGACAAGGTATACCTTGCTATTCTAGACCTATCACTATGGAAATATATGCATGTGGACTATACTGATGTCATAACTTCTTGTTGCAACTGTCAATAGAACCCCACAAATATGAATCTATTAAAGCACTATCACTCATGTCACTATTAGTTTCCACAATGTATGATGTGTGGAGAGGATTAGAGGATAAGCTAGATGAGCTTTCCTCAAAGTGTACATTCTTCTCCACAAAAATCTCATGTGTCTTAGGATCCATGAATCTATATGCCTTCACACTATCTTCTTATCCAATGAAAGTACAAGGTTGAGGTGGCGGTACCTTGCATCCCCTGGAAGATCTATTTGCCCATGTTGGACAACCAAAGACTCTTAAGTGTGTCACAACTGGTTTTCTACCACACCATGCCTCAAAAGGAGTCTTGCCATCTAAGGTAGAATGAGAAGACCTATTAAGTATTTGATTGGCACTGTTGATTTCTTTGGCTTCAAGTGATGGATCAAGAGACTTGGCTTGTATCATGCAACTTGCCATGGACTTAAGAGTTCAAATCTTCAATGTTGCAACATTTGTCTTATGTAGACTAAATGCCGGTGGATTGTGAAGATCAATTCCCTCAAGTTTTTAAAAGTCTTTAAGTCTTTTGTTCACATATCTACTTTCATTGTCCATCCTTAGAACTTTGATGGCTCTCCTTGATTTGTGTTCAACATGAGTCTTGAAGGCTAGAAACTTGTCCAACACTTCATTCTTGTTATGAAGAAAGTAGACCCAAGTATACCTTGAAAATTCATCAATGAAAGTAAGTATATAGCAGCCCTGGCTGATTGATGTCACTGCAAAAGGACCTACTAGTACCTTGTGAACCAACTGAAGAACAACTAGTGCTCTTGAAGACTTCTCTTTAGTAGACTTCTCCTCTAGATGAATATCCACTGAACATGTTGAACATTCACTTGTGGAAAAGTTAATTTTAGGTAGACCTTTGACCATTTTTTTTGAGCAAAGTTGTTGAAGATAGCAGAAGGCAAGATGATGAAACCAGTCTTGCCATAATTTGATTTGAGAATTGGATTGTGTTAACAGGGCTTGTGAAGGAGACTTGGGCACAAAGTGGGAGAAAGAATACAACCTTTCTTCATGATTAAGTTTCCCCACTGCAACAACTAAATCATCTTTTAGACTGTGCACCTTTACTAAGTCAGGAAGGAACTCAACTTTATAACCATCTCCAAGGTGAGTGATTTGGTAAATTGAAAGGAAATTTGAACTTAGGTTAGGAACATAGAGAACATATTTGAACTCTCCATTTTCCATTTTCACATTTCCTTTTCCTTCAACTTCCATTTTTGTATCATCTCCCACAAAGATGTGCGGTACCTTAGACTACTTCATTGAAGAAAAATCATCCTTTGATGAACCCATATGATACGAGGCACCTAAGTCAAGAATCCATTCCTTTGAAGAATTTGAATTTTCCATGAGTGCTTGCCCTTTTCCCTTTGAATTTGATGAAGACCCTTTCTCTTTATAAGCATTAGGTAGTGGAACATTATTTTTCTTGATGATAGAGGTCAACTCATCAATCTTTTTATGATAACACTTATGTTCTTCATGACCCAATTTCATGCAATAAGCACTTTTTTTCTTGTCCTTATTATTATCCCCCTTCTTATTTGAATTCAAGGAAGACTTGCCTTGTTGATTTGATTGTGGTGTTGTCTTTTCTGCATCCTCTGATTTATTCTTCCACTTCTTATTCTTGCACTTTCCTTTATTTGAAGATTGACTAGCTGACTGTTGAGAACCCTCATTATTGGCCACCGATGCCTTAGACTTAGGTGAATTGAGAATCCCCATTGATTTCAACTTCTTTTCTTCTTTATCCAATAGATCAACATATTTATCAAAAGAGACTTTATGATAAGCATACCCTAATGTAGTCTTTGAGGTGTTATAAGTAGAAACAAATGTGGAGTACTCATATGGTAGCTTAGTATGAATGAGATAGATTAATCTGTCATCTTTAATAGGACTCCCACAATCATTAATCTTTGTCCTTAGTTCATTCACCTTAATGATGAAATCTAGTATAGAATCAAATGACTTAGGATCTAAGAAGACAAGCTCATCTTCAATTTTGAAAACATCTTCCTTAGACACTTTACCATATAGGTTTTGGAGGGTATCCCAAGCTTCCTTGGATGTACGAGACTTCTGAATCTGATACATGATCTTGTCATCAACCCCCAAACAAATATCACCTAGGGCTTTCCTATCCATTGTTTGCTAATTAGTGATTTCACTAGCAGATACTTGATCACCTATTGGTTTAGGAAGGGTAACATCTACATATTAAGAAACTCCTTTATGCATTAAATGAAACCAAATTTTAATGGACCATGTAGCATAGTTATGTAGAGTTAATTTTGGAAACTTAAAATGTCCCATGATGCAGAAAATGAAAGAAAACTAAAGAAAAAGTGGAACACAACACCAAGAACACCCCCCCTTTTCACTAAATCAAGAAACCCCCAAAAAAGATGCTTTTGGGCACTTTATATGTAGTGCGATTACAATGGCCACTTGCCAATTTTGGCCTTTGTGGACTTCTAATTTTTCTTTTTACAACCTCCTTATGGAGTTCAAAATTGGAACATTACAATGTATCTTAGATATACAAGAATTCTGAAGAAATATCAAAGTATTACAATGCAGAAAAGGACCTAATTCTAAAAGTGACATTTTTTTCCACACAACCCTATAATCTAATTACAGATCTGGAAAGTAGACAAAAAATAACACACTTTCAAAAAAAAGGAACTTATTCTCATGTCTAGATGAGCCTGTACGAAGCATTTGAAGTTGCAAAATGCAGGATTAGATAGGGATAGTCATCAAAAGACACAATTTCTAACAAATCTATGCACCAAAACTAGACAAGAGTTGCACCATTAAATTTTTTAAGAAATTCTATCCAATTTCAAAAAATATTGCACTTGATTTGGAGTCTAGATGACTGAGATATGGCCTCCCAAAGTTGCACTACAACATCAAAAATCAATCTGGAGAGGGGTTGCATCAGCAAAAGATGGGGTTAAATTTGATGGTCATATGGCCATTGAAACAATTCAAATTTTCCCAGGGATGACAATTAAATGGCCATCAAATTTAGGCTAATAGATTGATGACATCAGCAAATCCAAGCCTCATGATGATGTTAGCATGACATCGTGATGACATGACCTTGTATAGATGATACAAACTAGGATGACATGTTCAGCTATCATGGCATATAAATTTTGAGTTGGATGTATGACTGGGCTAATTAGGTGTTGACGTGGGTGCCAACTATCTGCCTATGTGTCCACTGACTTGTCAGTGACTATACGCAATGATGCAGAGAAAACTAGGTAGGCGTGGATTGGTCCACATGGCGGAGGCATGGATGACAGGTATTGTTCAGATCTAGGCTTGACATGGCACTACAAGTGTGTTCAGACATGGCGGGTAACACCAATTAATTCTATTGAGTTGTGGAGAACTCTGCATGAATGTGTCTATGTGCAACACATGTCTGAGGTGGCAGAGAGGGATGTTGGAGTTTTAAACTACCACTAAGTGTAAAAAAACAAGCAGGTTGCCAGAATTTTGATCAATGATCAGTGCTAGATTTTGAGTTTCTTGCACTAGTTTTGTTATGCAGGCTAATAAATTAAACGCTAGCAGGGGGCAGTGTGAATAATCCCACATGCACCCTACTAATGTTGTTTTAGACCAAGCTACGATAATCACAAATAAAGCAATAACCACCAGGTTATGGAGAGAGTCGTCAATTTGTAGAATTCAATCTACCAAAAAATTGATGGCTTAGCCAGATTTGGTTAGCTAGTCTAGTGGATTTAGTTGCCAAAAATTGTATAATGAGCCTACCTGATAAAATAAATAAGGAATATTCTGCCAAATTGTAGGGTTGGGGTGTCACTGCCCAATTTTGCAAAAAAAATTCTCTACTAGCCTGATTGGGCAAAAAAAAAATTGAACATAAAAAATTGAAAAGGCAGAGAATTATCAAATTCAAAAAAATAATTAAATAGATCTAAAAATGGCCATACTTGGTTTGAAAATCGATGCCTTTGGGTGCTGATTTGCAAAAAAAAAATTCCTCATGATCAACTTTAGCCTAGCATAGGCAAATTTATAGTCGATCTTCACCAAATTGACATTTTAGACACAATGGCGAGGTTAGATTTGGCTCTAGACACTCCCAATATCTGCAGATTCTCCAAATTTAGGTCGAGGTGTTGAAGCATGAATGGTCTCAAATGGTTATGTGTAAAGAATCTCCCCAAGCTCTAATACCATGTAAGAATTTTCCTTAGGGCAGAATTCACCCAACATGAAGGAACTCAAACACAAGCACAATAGTAAACCAAAGAGAGAGTATGATCAAAATGATGATATATTCATTCAATATTCCATATGAAAGTACACTAGGAGTGCTTGTATATAAAGGCCTCTAGAGAGCTTCTAGAATGCATAAAATTCAACAACATAATAACTCATACAACTAGGCACATGTCCACCAAATATAGGTTATCCTCCATTAAGCATAGGAGTAAGTGCAATGATGTGAGGATAAGCCTACAAAGGTGTAGCACACAAATTAATGTTGTAGACAACATGTGCTAAAATGGGAGTGTGAATAACTATGTTGTCAACATGACAACTCAGTGAATGATGCAAACTCTAGTGTTGTAGACACCATGTGTTGAATTAGAGTTACATACTTCTGTATTGTTAACATGATAACTCATGAGAGTACACAAACTCCTAAGTGTCTCACCTAAATAAATAATAAAATAATGCATTAACCTAAGTAAACTTAAGTAAAGTGTAAATAGTAAATACTTATTTACACCAATAGTATGTATTATTACCCATCAATATAGGTGGTGAAGTACAAGGCTCAATAGAAGAAAACATATCCATAGAAGATGGCATATGATGTGATGCACCTAAATCAAGAAGCCATTTACCTTGCTCAAGATGTGTGGAAGCAATGAGTGCTTTTCCTTTGCCTCTAAGTGATGATGTAGATGTAGCAACTGCTTAATATTGAGAAGAAGGAGAAGAAACTGATGAAGGCATCTGGATATTATTCTTTTGAAGAATGTGAGTGAGCTCATCAATCTTCTTATGGAAATATTTATGCTCATCATGTCCTAACTTTTTTCAATAAGCACATTTATCTCTCTTTCTTCTAGATGTTTCCTCTCTTGAAGAGGACTTGGATTCAATACCATGTTGTGAAGGAGAGTCATCACCTTTGTCATGTTGCTTAGGATCCTTGTGTTGTTTGTTTCCCTTTCCTTTGGGAGCTTGTGGAGAGGAGTCATTTGCAACCAACACCTGATACTTGGAAGGCTTCAATTGACCCATGTGTGCTAAATTTTCCTATTCCCTTATGAGCTTGGCTACAAATTCATCAAGACAAGGCATTTAGTATGCACTACCAAGAGTATCCATGGTAGATAAGAATGTGGAAACAAAGATTGAAATATTCAGGACCTAGCTTGGAAAGAATATATAATATAAATTGCTCATCATCTTTAGTAATGCCACAATTAGAAAGCTCCAATCTAATGGAATTGAACTTAGAGAAAAAGTTTTGAATATTATCAAAATCACATGAACTTAGACCTATAACCTTATTCTCCAATTTGAATTTTCTTATTCTATCAGGTTTACCAAAGATTCCTTCCAATGTAGTCCAAGCATCATGAGGATGTGTGTAGGATGCAATATGATATGACAAATCATTGGAGATGGTAGATTTGAGAGAGCCAAGTGCTTTATCCCTTCTATCAAACCATTTCCTTCTTTGAACAACACTTGTAGCTAGTTCTATTTCTTGTCCAATAATCATTCTAAGCAATCCAATACTCATCAACTAATTAGAAACTACTTGTTTCCATTCATGATAGTTATATGGAGTGAGTAATGGAACTTTTGAAAAATTCATAATGAATCAAAGAATGACTGAAATCAAATGATAACTCTTTCAAATTACTGATTCAATTAAGAAAACTGCAACCCAAGTATTCACTAAGTGCAAATATATCCAAAAAATACCTATTTCTAAAAGTGATATGCCCATTCCAAATCACTAAAATTTGATTACAAATCTGGAAAGTAGAGGAAAAATCATGCACTTTCAAAAAAACTTGCACCTAAAAATGTGACCAAATGTTGCTAAATAGAGCCTTGAAAGTTGTAGAAAATGAGATTTGCAATTTTTATAAAAATTCAGAGACGGAGATCCAAAATCACCACTATGTAGATTGTGAAATTCTACACCAAAACAAAAAAAATTGCACGAAAAAAGGAGTCCATATGAGGGAGATATTGTTGTTTGAAAATCGCTTCTAAAATTATTTTTTCTGAATCGTCACCGCCACACCTTAAAAAATCAAATGGCTCTAGATTTGGCCTCAGATGTTCAATTTGGATTAAACAAAATTTGATTTAGGGGTCTTTGGACCTTCTCTATATGATGCCAACCTCTAATTTACACTAGCAAGCTCCAATTTTCACTTGCAATAGAAGGTCACAAAATATGACTCCTAAAATCTCCTCCAAATTGTGATGTCCAAATTGCCAAATGTTGCACCAATAATAAGTCAAGCCAAGATTTTATTTCTTGAGAAGAAGTCTTCACACCATGAGACCTTTGATACCATGTTAGAGTTTTAGGTGACTCTACAACACCCCTAGGATCAAATGAAAGACCAAGATAACTTCCACAAGAGATTGGCAAGACAATTGCATGAAGATGGAAGAATAGTATTATTGATAATGGACTTGATTGACATCCAATGGATTGATTTTAAATTTACATAATAGGCCTCCTTATATAGGAGAGCCGATAACAGACAATGATAAGGAGAAGATAAGCTATCACCCACACAAGGTGGAATCACATGTCCACCAAAGGTGGACCATCCTCCCTTATGCAATGAAGTATGTACAATGATGAGGATGATAATGTGATAAGTGCACTAAAGGTGGAATGAGATAACAACTATGACCACCTAGAGTGGAATTCTCTTATTCCATGTGTTTAATTCCAATACAAAATAATTATAATTTAATTTACTACATCTAAAATTATTTATATTTTCTTTGTCTTGATTTATTTAGTTTTTTACTAAGTTAAGTGTTTTATTTTAATTTCTAAAAAAATGGATGATTTATATCTCCAAATATTATAATTTTAAAAAATATTTTATGCATGGTATTTTTAAAATTATTTTTAAAAGTATATTCTATTTATGATAAGATTTAAACTTTTGATATGTAGATGGTTGTCAAATTTAACCTAGAAGAATAAAAGTTATCATTAACATGCTCACACCATCCCACTCCATTCTGCCATTGTAGAATGCCTATCAACATTAAAAATCTCTTAACCAAGTGGACCTAACAAGTTTTTAGATTTATAGATTTTGCAACCTAAAAAGAGAAGCGTAAACCTCTGTTCTACTAAAGTATTTTTTAATAGAGAATTAATGAAGTAGGAAAGTGTGATTTCTTTTTCAATAAACTCTAACATAGAATGCTACTTTAACTAACCCCTTCCTCAAGGAATAAAGAAAACAAGCCCCTCCTATTTTTACTCTAACAATATAAATTGAATACCCCCAAGTGAAGGAAATAATTCTATTTGAACAATGGCTATTGCCAACATATTCAGCTAGTGAATCCAACAATGCCCATTATTCTCTTTTGTTATCCCACAAGACTGTAATTCTAAACTGGAAAATATAGTATATTATATTCTAGTGGAAGATGAATTTCTACCATGACAAATGGTGTTGTAGCAATTCAAATCTCAACATGACATAGCAAAGAGGTCGAAGGAATTTATAGCATAAAATTGGGGAAATTAAACTTTTATTTGCATCATCTAAGGAAGTACACAAAAAAATTATAAGAATGAGTGACCTGGTTAGTTTGAAAATTCTATTACAGGACTACTAATTATTAATATCCCATGTGGTATAGATTAGTTTCCTACCATAAAGAAAATATTGAATAATAGCACAACTGCAACTTCAAAAATAAAATAATGAAAAGATTACACAACACAAGGAACACAAATTTTTTTCGAAAAAATATCCCTAGAAAAATCTCAAAGGAAAAACCATTATTGTAGATGTTAAATTGTATTAGCTTTCATCAAATCAATAGATACATAAACTACTTTCTTCTAACTACAGAGCTCTAACAATCTCCCAATTTCTCTTGTTGAGAACTCACTACTATTATCGCCAACACTATTGTTGCTCCCTTTCTAACCTTGTAAATTCATTTTCTAATGCTACATAAATTCCTCCCAAACTTATGTTCTCTAAATACAAACTAACACCCTTTTATACTACTCTCATTGGAAAATAAATGATCGAGATTTATTCTTAATCAATGCCTAAGATTAAAAAACATTCTAGTATACCCTAAGTAATTTGTTTCTAAAAGAGATTAATTAATTAATAAATAATCATCCATATTACCAGCAAACTTGTTAGAAAATAGTTATTTACTAAACTCTAGAAAATAGACAAATAGTTGACTGAGCTACCCCAACTAACACTCTCTCTTAGAGAGAAAGTTGTTTTTCATGCGTTACACCCAATTTATCTTTGAGAAAGATGGATTTTCCCTTCCCGAGAACCCTAGTCAACATTTTTGCTACCTATTCTCCTTTAGGTATGTAATGTATTTACATGATCCATAATTGTACAAAACCCTTAATGAAGTGATACTTGATGTCTATATGCTTAGACCTATCATAAAATATAGGATTCTTAGATAATTTAATACAACTTTGATTATCATAGTGTGTTACAATAGTCTCAAATCTATAACTAAAAAAAGGCTACCAAATTTTTTTTAAGCCATATAGATTCACATGTCATCATGATAGCTACTATTTCTTCTAACTCTACAGAACCCAAAGCCATCATTTTTTTCTTCCTGTTGAACAAAGAGACAACTCTTGATCCCAAACTAAAGTAACACCCTCAAGTTCTTTATTCTTCACTATATTTCCTTCCCAACTCACCTTAGCATATCCTATCAACTTGATTCCTTCAAACCAAGAATATTTAATCCCATTATCAATACTTCACAAATATCACAACATCTACTTTCTTGCTATCTAGTGCACTATCTTTGGATAAAATATGAACTGACTAAGAGAGACTATTACAAAAAAAAATCTAGACTTGTGTTGACCAAATACACCAGAGAACCAATTAACTACATGTATAATGTGGGCTCTACATCCTTCTCCCTTAATTTCTCTACCTTCTTCCAATTCATGGTCATGAGTGTAGAAATAGTTTTTCTATCCTCTATTGTGAATCTTTTCGAGATTTCCCTTGTCCAAGGAAAATTCCTCCATATTTTTGTCAAAAATTTATGCCTAGAAAGTAATGTATAAGTCCTAAATCCTTCATCTTGAGCTTTGATGCAAGATCCCTCTTACACTCCTTTATGAACCCTAGGGAACTTTTTAGAAACAAGTCATCTACATATACTACACCAATTATAATTTCATTGATAACTACTAGAATTAATAGAGGTTAGTGTGTCTCACAAATCCCATACCTTGCAAGTATGTATCAATGTGCTCTTACCATGCTTTGGAGCCTTCTCGAGTCCTTAAAAGGCTCTCTTTTAGTTGCACATGTGGGTCTCCTTACTGCTTGCTACAAAGCCTTTGGTTATCCTATGTATACCTCCTTTTTCAAGTCGTCATTAAGGAATGCTATCTTAACATCCATTTTAAGGATTTTAAATCTCATTTGTGTCATAAATAAGATAAAAAATTGTATAGTAGTATGCCTATCCAATGTAGAAAAATCATCCTCGTAGTCTATTCCCTCCTTCTAAGAGAACTCCTTAGCTACAAACATTTCTTGATGCTACCATCTACACTATGCTTGATCTTATAGATCCAACATAATCCAAGCTTTGCCCTATTTTTTAGTCTAGCTATAACCTCTCACACATCAATATTATGCATTATTAGGTATTTATTCAACCATCACATCTTGTCAAACCTAATGTTGTATGGTGTGATATCCCCTCTACTAGCAAATTTGATATTTTTATTTGTAATTAATATGTATCTAATAGTTGATCAATTATTAGATCAGTAATAAAACATATTAAATATATTAGAAAAGTAAAATAATAAAGATAGTTGTCTATATATATATATATATAATCACAAAACTATAATGTCTAGTAAATAAATAACTAATGACACAAATTAAATAAAAATAAGATGTTGAATAGTCACCAAGGGAAATCTTTGCAATAGTAATATTCTATAAAATATGATGAACAATTATATAAAGGGTGTAATGAATACACACTTCCTTTATAAAATCCACACCCATAATACATATCCTATTACATATTTAAATGGAGAAGAGAATTAATGGTAAGCACCACAAATAGACTAGGAGTATATATAAAGGAATCATACGCACATAATACAAAAGACAAGTGCAAAATATTACCAGCACTAAAAATAAATATTATAAAGGAGAAAAAATTAAGAGTATGGACTTAGCAAATGAGGAAGAATATTCATCCTACGTAGAAAATAGAAGAATTAATAGAAACCTTTGAAAAATCCAAAATATAGTAAGTACACATGATAATAGCATTCCCCATGTACATATGACATACAATACCACATCAACATTTGATAATAAAAATTAAATGAAGAGGCTCACAAAATGATATGTTCACATTCAATTAAAAAGAAGAAGAAGAGGACAATTATAAAGTTTCACTCAATATTTATAAAATATAAGGAAGCATATAAGGGATCGGGCACTATTCCATAGACATAAATAAATAAAAGAAACTATATATATATGTATATATATATATATATATATATATATATGTATATATATATGTATATATATATATGTATATATATATATATATATATATATATATATATATATATATATATATATATGTATATATGTATGTATGTATGTATGTATGTATGTATGTATGTAAATAATTTGACTAATCTAACCATACTAGTATGATCTTTATGATGTTGGCATGTGAGATTAGTATAATCTCCATTTGACCAACATGTATGAGACTAAGGAATCTCTATAATATTAGTATGTGAGATTAATAATCTCCATCTAATCAACATGCCTACAATTATCATTATCTTTATAATTTTGGTATGTAAGGTTTATATAATCTCCATCGGGCTAACATGCCTAAGACTAATATGCCTAAATATTTTCATGATGCAACATATGCATATGTGATTGGTCTTTGATAGAGGATGTTCCATCCAAGAAGAACGTTAAGGGGAGCAATCCATGGGAAGATGACATAATAGATAAGGGTTAGGAAGCTTGATTTAGAGACATCATTAAGGTTGGGGTTAAATTAGAGAGTAGAATAATATGATTAGACTTTTTATTATTATGATTCTAAAAATTATTTTGCAGGTATTATTTGTCCCAAGTTAACCCTAATAGTGCAAACATTATAGTGGTATCAGAGCTACGATCTTATCATCCTATAGAAAATTTTTCATTATAAACACTTGAGTCAACAAAAGATCAGACAATTGAATTTAGGCAATACGAAATCCTAAGTCATAATTAAACAAATGATAAAGATACAGAGGGGATTTTTTCAATCTAGAAGAGCCAAAGTAAATCCTCTCAAGATAGGTAGATTCAAATGTTGGAAAGGAAAATGCACCCAATGCATTTAGGAAATATTCCAAGATAGGTATGAATATCCCATCCCAATACCTTGAGGGAGTTGATTTGTATATGGGTGTCTAACACTCTACAACATTGAAATTCTCACTCTCTTAAGGACGACATACAAGAAGCAAAGAAAAATGACTTAGGATTAGTATGGTAATTAGTTAACCTATTAGGGTGTATACATCATCCGCTTAAAATAATTTCATTTTAAATGAATAGTAATGTAGATTAATGTTTAAAAGAAAGGACTCTCACATTGAAGACAATCATCCAAGAGCCCATTAAATGAACTATCAACTACAACAAAAAAGATTTTAAAATTGTAAAATCAATTTGTACCATCTTAAATTGGAAACACTCCAATTTAATGAAATTTTAGCACCCATTTAATGTGATATTATCAATTTCCCCATCTCTTTCATTCCTTTTTCCCTTATTCACCCTTTCTCCTAGGTGAAATTTGGGTAAACCCTAATAGATCCTCTTTAAGCTCATCTTTTCATGGTGATAAGCTCAAGGTAGGATCTATTTCACCTAGGCCCTTTCTTTTCATCCTTCCTTCCACTTGGAATCTTCTCTTGCCACTAAAATAAGATTTCCTCCAAATTTGGACATGCTTTACAGATTCTAGGACCTATCTTGGGGTCCCTAGATTGTCCCCGAGATTTTTTCACCTATAAATTAGGGGTGCAATGCACCCCTGATGCTTCAGGGGCACACTATACCCCTAATGGTCCAATCAATGGTACAATGTGCCCTTGATGATGCATTATTTTGGCCCCTTTCTGAGGTCACATGTCTAGTTAATTTCAAGGTGTAGACTTCTAAGCAGGTCAACCTGTAGGAGTAAGCTATTCTAAGCCCTTTATAAACCATCTCATTTTTTCTCCATTTTCACATCTCATCATTAGGTGTTCAACCACTCTCTCTCAAACATTAGTTTTTAAGAATTCAAGGTATTCAAGCTCTCTCCATTGGAGATCAAGGATTCATTGCATTCAAGCTATTAAAATAGTTTATGCAAGATCTACCATTCCAACATTAAATATATCCCTTCATACATCCAAGATCCTTTGTTTCATCTTCTACATCCATCCTCTCAAGATCTACATTCATCTACATGCATTCATTAGTCATATTTCAAGCACATTCATGCACAGAGCTTTTGGTTTTAGTTTGATTTCATTTCTATGGTTTTGAAGTTGAGTCAAATCTTTTACATCTACATACTTTATTACATTCCAAAGCATATTCATAGATTTATATTACTTTTATGTTAGAACTATTACTACTACTTTCAAGCATTACATTTCAAATATTTCAATTCAAGGTTAATTCTTGAACTAGGGTTGGACTAAGGCAAGCCCCCCCCACCAATAATAATAATAATAATAGTAAAAAAATCCTTTTTTATAGGCCTCAAATATCATATTGATAAAAAAATTTCTCATTTGGATACCCTTTTTGAGATTTATTAGAACCAAAAAATCAGAATCAACATCAAACATTTGATCAAGGTTGCACTTCACCCATGATGCTCTAGTTCATTACTGAATATTCCATCAAGGTTGCATTGTGCCACTAATTTGGCTATTCTCCATTTACTTCTCACCAAATGATTTATGGGTTTTGCCCATAAAGTAACTTTCATTCTAGAATATGGGAATTATCCCTCTCAGAGATTGTTTGTGACCCCAACCTTACATTTCTTCTTTCATTTTGGAGTTAGATACTTTTCATTGGTTGTTTATGTCCTTTTTTGTGAACTTAACATCTTATGCACTTTTCTTATTGGAGTTAGATTCTTTGCATTAAGTGTTTAGCTTCTTTTGTTGAACTCGACACACATAGATTTTTTATTTGATCTTGGCATTTGATTATTGCATTTAATTTTGGTGTATCTACATCTACTTTATTTGCATTATTAGTATTTAGATTTCCTTTTCATATATTTTGCATTTCAAAATTTCATTTTATTTTTTTGCATCTAGTTCATTTTTAGACTGTATCTCATTTCAATGGGGTTGTTATCTTTCTTTTCAAGTTTCATTCATGATATTCAAGATGTTCCATTTCATGAATATGGTAAAATCTTAGTTTTTCCTTGCATTGATTCTCATTCCCCTTCAAAGGGTAATCTATTCAAAGATTTTGATCAAACTTTAGTGATTCATGATGTTCCTACCTTTCATGGTGAAACTATTTAGGATAAGCCCTTAGATACGAATATTGATTACTCTCTCCTTGAAAATTCTTTGACACTTTGTTGTTCCTCCTCTAACGTGTGTTTTCTTCCATACTTGATGATTCTACGATCTGGGATGAACCCTAATGGGCTTAGGAAATGGAATAGGCTTATAGGTTTTTTTGGTTATTAGAAGGTTTCTCCTTTAAAGTTTGAAGACTTTTTATCATTATATTTTGTATAAACCTATATTTACTCTGCTTTTCTATGGTTTCTTGACATTATATAGTTTCATGAACATACTACTATGGTTAAGACATATATGAGATAAATGGTATTATATATATGCGCAATTAAGAATTCTTTATCCTTTCTTACTTGTAAGGTATAGGTTCTTGTAGCCAAAGTATTGTCAACAAGGATCGGTCTATATGTGCATTATATGCTTATTATGAATTATTGGAAGGAATATGTGCTTTGGTATATTGCAAGTGTACTAATATTTTTAGGAATAATTTAAAGAAAGGAGCTTGCGCAAAGGAAATAATGGTAAGGTTATGCAACCAATATGTATTTATGATGTAGCTGAAGATCAGGTCAACATAACTAATAACTGTCATGAAAATCTAGAAGTTGTTATGTGCTATATTTGTTGGAAGACTTGTTCAACCAAGATGTGTTTTACGATGATGTAATTTACTTTGTTTTTGTATCCTCATTTTTTGAGGCTGGATCTTAGGAAGTTAGTTTTTGTAGTTTCTTTAAATAAACTTGTTGAATCAGGGCTTTGATAGTTGAAAAAGGAAGATTGTAATTTTAGTAGCATCTCAAATATAAACTACCATTTTCTAGTTTGTACTATTTTATGGTCTGATATAAATAAAGTTACTATTATTTTGTTTTATGTATTTGATCTTTAATTTGTAATCATTCACTCATCTAAGTGATCTTAGTTGGTAGAATTAGCTTTCATTATTTTAGGATTAAGTAAGAACTATGTCGCTCATACGATCACTAGTAATAGGACAATTAGCTATTTCTGTAGTAAAGGAAAAAAATATAGAATCCTATTTGTATTTCCATTCTTTTCATTTAGAATAAGGTTGTTTATACTTACATATAAATTTAGTATATTTTATCTTGATTCTATGTGTTAGAAATGACAATTAAAGAGGTTTAAAGCATATACTTTGCATACATCATTTCAAGCTTATGTTCGTAGTTGATAAAATAAATGGGCCTAATGGAGAATTTTGGATGCTAACTTGGATAGCCAATCCACAAGCATAAGCCCTAGTTTCCATTTCAATCATTTAACTAAGCATTTTTTGTATCGTTGTTGAGGATGGTGTCAGTTTAAACCTTTTTAAGGGTTATTTTTAGGATTTTGTATGCATAAGAAATTATTTGTAGTTTCATTTGAGTCAAACTTAGTGTTATTTTGTCTGTATGCATAGATGCAAAGACTGTCTTGGGATATTTCTTCCTCAGAATGGCACACTAGAAATAAAAGAAATTGTGAATCCTGAGCAAAAGGATCCCCAACCTAAGGACCAATAAGAATAATAACCCCTTGAAGAAAACCAAGTTGTTACAGAAGAACCACCATTTCAAAATCCTTTTCTAGCCTACCATGTAAATCTTCCTCCATCATCATCTAATGAATCATTAGGGTTGAATAACCTTTTTTCTACCCCTGAATACCAAGATAATCCTCTAGCCATTATCATTTATTAGTAAAGAAATCAATGATCACCACCACCCAAGATGACACAACCTACCTTCCCATTTCTCATACCTGACCTCCAAGACAACAATAATCTAAAAAATATTCCCGTATCTTCACTTCCTAAGCTCTATGGCCTAATCATTGAGGACCCTCAGACCTTTCTCTTTGAATCTAACATTCTTTGTAGAGGGTATAACTATACAATTGATGATCATAGGTTGAATTTTTTTCCCTCTACGAGGAAAGAATAAGATGATTCATGGCATTAGGGGCTAATGATGTAGTATATTGAAATACAATGAAGAATTTTTTTCTTGCTAAATACAAAATTTTTAATAGAGGAAGTATGGGAGGAGATGATATATTCAATATTGAGTTGAAAGAGGATGAAACTCTTGAGGGCTATGTTTCAAGATTCCTCTATAAGTTGCAAAGGAACATTAAACATCAGTTGAATGAATCATCCAAGAAGCATCTTTTCTTAAGGGGTGTTGATGAGAGGTATGTGCAAGCCCTACACCTCATGTCTAGAGGAGACATTTCATAAAGCACTTGGGAGGATATTAAGAGCTATTGCAAAAACTACTCAAGGGCTAATGTGAAGAAAGGAGGAGGAATTCATTCTAGTTCTTTGAAGATTGGTAGAGTTGGTGTATCAAAACTAGATCTTTCAAATTTGTTGTTTGACTTCAGGAAAGGCATTAGTAACAATGTTGTAACTTAGTTGGATACCATGAAATCTAGGAGGAAACATGAAGAAGATGATGCTATGTTGCTTGAGTTATGCTCTCACTACTAAGAGAAGAATAGGAATTGCAAATGTAAAATGGTTGCTAATGTAGAGACTTGACTACAATAAATGCTAGTGGAGTTCAAGGAAATTGATTACAATGGAGATATACTATACATTATTCAAAGAAGACCATGGGCTGAAAGACAAGGTATGCCTCGAGACCCTCTCCAAAACCTTGGGAATTTTAATAATCAATGGAAAATTTCTAAATTTTCAAACCCAAATCATTGGAATAATTCTTGGCAAACTCAATCTCAACCCATGTGGAGTAATTAACCTTGGCAATAACTTCCACTTGACCAATGCTAAAAAAATAATCGACAAGATTCTCTTCAAAATAATTAAAATTGGCAACCACAACCCAATCAATGGCAAGCTCCACAAAGTCACTAGAAATAGTCACCTCAGTGACAACCTAATCAACAATATAATGCCTTGCAACAACCTCAATAAAAAGATTTAATGACACTTCCTCCTACATCTAATACCAATCCACCCAAAAAAACTCAATTACTTGCTCAGCCATTGCCAAATCCAAATAATAGGCTTGCTCAAAAGAAAATATAATACTCAAATAATACTCTACATCAAACCTATTCAATAAAAGATATTTACCTTAGCTATAGAACCATTCTTCCAAATCCTAAAGGTCTAGTAATAATTGAAGTTACTTCTAAGGATGCCTTGAATGAAGAATCCTTTCCTATTCCACTAGAGTCTCATGTAGCCAACTCTTCACCATTTCCACAAATACTTGCCCAATCTTTAGTTCCTCCTAAAAGTACTATTCTTGGAGAACTACTCACTAAATTGAAACAAATGATAGTAAAAATACCATCGTTAGATGCTCTGAAGAAAATGAAACAAAAGTAACCTAACATAAAGCAACCTGGTAGGAAATGAAAGGACCCTCAAAATACTCATGTCATGGGTCAATTGTTTAGCCTCATGTTGAATAAATCTATAGTTCCAAAATATGATAACCTAGGTAGTCTAGTTGTCACAGTTCATATCAATGAGGTTTAGGTATAGAATTTTTTAACAGACCTAGGAGCATTCATTAATGTAATGACTAGGGAAGTACTTCTACACTTGAATATCATTGGTATAAGAGAGACCCCTAACACACTTCAACTTTTTGATAGCTCTACTATTAAATCTGATGGTATGATTGAAGATGTCATAATTATTTTAAATTCTTCAGAATATCCAATGGAACTTTTTATCTTGTTACCTAAAGAAACTTTGGGAGGTTATCCTATCATCCTAGGAAGGCCTTCTTTAGCCATTGTAAATGGTTGCATATCTTTTCATTCAGGAAATATGATCATATATAATGGTTCCAATATCAAGAAGTTATTCTTATATCTCCTACTACACCACTTTTGCAAGATGATCAAGCGGTGTGGCCTAATTTAGGGGATGATGAACCCGAGGTAAATTTATTGAATCAACTCATGGTGATTGATAAAAACCCATATATGATTCTTGTGGATGATGATGATGTCCTCACATCTATCATGTCTAGTGAATATGGTGAAGATTCTCATTTGCATAATGACGAATTGTTCATTATAGACAATTCTTCCTCCTAAATATACACCTCATTTTCCTATAGCCACTAGTTTCCTTCATACCTTGTTACATCATGAGATTAACTCATCCAATTTTTTTGAGCTAGAAATTTTATATAAGGTGATGCAAGTTGAAGTAATTCTAGGTAAGGAAATGAATGCTAGTAAAAGTCTTACTCCTTCTAATCTAGTAAGTATGCTTAAGTTTTTATAGGAAAATCAACAAGCATTTTCTTGGGACTACACTAACATAAAAGGATTTGACCCAAATCTCTATACTAACAAAATTTACATTACACCTAAATACAAACCTGTAAGGAAAACCCAAAGAAAAGTCAATCTAGTATTGCAAGATATAATGAGAACTAAACTACAAAACTTATGAGTCTTGGGTTCATCTATTTCATTTCTAATAGTCAACAGGTCTTACCTTTGGTAATTATTTCTAAGAAAGGAGGTAAATGGAGGGTATGTGTGGATTATAGGGAACTTAAAGAAAACACTAAAAAAGGTCTCTTTCCCTTACCTTTCATTGATTAAGTTCTTAACAATTTAGTTGGGAAGAAGTGTTTATCTTCCTTGGATGGATTTAATGGGTATAACCATATTCAAATATAAAAAAATAACATTATAAACAAGGCTAATATTAAGTTCATACCTAAATCTGGTAATCTTGAGGAAATATGCAATTAGAGACCCATCACTTTATTAAATGTCTCCTACAAGATCATTGCCAAAGCCCTCTCTCTTAAAATTCAGCACTTACTCCCTCAGATTGTTCGCACTAAACAAACTAGTTTCATCAAGTCCCAATATATTTTGGCTAACATCATTATTGTTTGGGAAGGTATGGAATGGGGCTGACAATCCAAGTAGCAGGCTTTACTTCTCAAGGTTGATTTTTCCAAAGCTTATGACTTGACTGAGTGGCCTTTCACCCTGGCCATGCTTCAAGCTATGGGATTTGGTCTAGTCTTTCTAGAGTCTATGCAGATGCTTTTTGGAAATGCCTCTACCTACATCACCATTAATGGGAGGAAATCTAAAGCTTTTTTGCTCTTCAAATCTATCTGTCAAGGTATCCCTCTTGTACCTTCACTCTATGTGTTGGTGGTTGAGGGTTTTGGCTATCTTCTTGCCAATGCCATTTCTCAAGGTCTAGTGTGTGGTATCTCTCTTCTAGAGTCCTCCACACAACTTGTTAGTGGGTATTTTAGAGACAATTCCTTCCTTAATTCGGTGGAAGATGAAGACAATATTTCCAATTCCTTGCAATGTTTGGACACTTTTTGTCTTGCCTTTGGATTACCATTCAATGGCATAAAACCCTCTATTACAAATAATATCTCTTGTCAGGCCCTCTATAGTTGTAGCAGTATGGGTAAAAATGGATTCAGCATGGAGAAATTTTAAGGTTTTTGTGAATTCCTTTTTTCTTTTCAAGCCTTCCATGTGGAGTTGTGGAGTGTTGTTATTGCACAGATTGAGAAGAAGCTAGAATATTGGATCACTAAGCCACTCTCCCTTGCAGGAAAGATTCAAATCTATTCTAAAGTGCTTGTTGTGATGCATGTCTACCAATCTTCCTATTAAGCCCCTTCCAAAGCTTCATATCTCAAGCTCGAGTGTCTCCTCCTACACTTTCTCTAGGCCTCTAATGTTGTGCACCATAGCTTTAATAGAGTTTCCTAGGATTATTGTTGTTTGCTCAAAAATTTTGGTGGGCTTGGACTACTTGTTGGGATAAACCATGAAAAAAAATAAAAACTACATGCAAATATAACCAATAATAGATCACACTGAAATGAACACAAGACACCAAGATTAATGTGGTTCACCCAATCCTTGGGCTACGTCCACCAAACAGTAAGTCCGATCTTATTACAATCTAGTGATTACAACCTGATTACAATCCATAATCCCTTAAAGCTCAATACTGCGACAAGAACCAATTTCACATCACAACATAATGAAAAATACCTAACCCTAAAGCCTTTTATACAAGTATTTTATCCATTTTAGGGTTACAACATGTCAGCCATAATTATGAAGTATGTACAGTACTTTCCTGATCAGTCACCATAATCTAACACTACTTTCCAATCGCAAGAAAGGGAATTTCATTTGTGCTAAGTGGATCATTCAAGCCCTCACTAGAGATGAGGCTTGGAAATTTTACTACAACATCGCATTTCTTCAGGCTTTCTGGTTAACTAGCCTAGTTGGAAAGGGGTTTGTTTTTAGACCCTTCTCGTGACTCCTGATTTTGTTTAGATCCAAGGCACTTTTTTTGTTAAGAGCATTTGGAAAGCATAGGAAACTATCAAACCTTGGCTTTACTAAGTAGGTAATGGGTTCAAAGATGGCCTCTCAATGAACCAACAAAACCTTTGGTGGTCTCCCTTGTTTGTTGCTCAAGGTGTTCCTTTATTCAAGATATAAGGAGCTAGTGCTCTATGCTTGGTTTGAAGGGGTATCAAAGCTCCCAAGGACTTATTTTCTTGTGTTATTATGATCCTTCACTCATGGGAGGACCTACAAGTGCAATTCAAGCTTATCTATGTAGATAAACAAATAGTTGATCTTCTAGTTTCTGTGATGCCTCCCAATTTGTTAAGCTTGGTATTTACTCTTCTCGCCCATGGTGGAAAAATTGGAAGTGGTATCCTACCACTCCTATGACTAGTTACAAGCCCAAGTTGCTATATCAGTGGCTAGTGCCCCATCTTTTGATGGTTGATACTCTCAATCAGCACCAACAGTTGCATTCATCTCGTAAGACTTGAACTAATAGATTTACCATTGTTTGGTGTTACATTACGAAACCAAAGATTGATCACTTTGTTTGGTACCTCCTCTTCCAGGGCTTTCCTTTGGGCCCTTGGCTTCGGCATCTAGGAGTCTCAGATCTTAGATGCCCTTTTTGTGGCCAGCCCAAGAGCTTCCTACACATTTTTTGGTTCTACAAAAGACCCCAAAAGTATTGGCTCTAGATTCATGATTTTTTCAAGCCTTTTCATCTAGAGGATTTCACTTGGCATATGGTTGTTCTGGGAGATCCACCCAGGCTTTCTTTTAGATATGCTCAGATTTGGCATGCTTCTAGAATGGAGATTTTGTTTACTATTTGGAAGGACTGCAATGTTGTTTTATTCTCTCACAACTTTCTTGATATTCATGTTTCTATGTACTCTAAAGCGTGTATCTATAATAATTTTTCATGATGCAAATTCAAGTACAAACTATCAAAGTCGCATTGGAGGTGGCTCACCTAAAGGAGTTATTAGCTCACTAGGGAAATGTGCCCCATATGGTTACCCACATGCCTTTGGATTCTTTATCCAATGACTTCACTCCTCTTGGTTGCCGATGAGGCTAGAGAAGATCTACACATCACTTGCATACTCCTTAGTCTTAGCCCCATCGCTTCTCTCCTAGTGGTTTTGGTGGTCATCATTATTCGAGCTTGCCTCCATGGAGGTTGGGCTCAGGCCTGTCCCTAGTGGCTACTCTTGTTGCCCATAACGTAGGTTCACCATTTGCACAACATGACCCTGAATGGGCTTTCCCTCAATTGGATTTAGCAATTTCTCTACCTAGATAGGAGGGCGATAAAGATATTGATGATGTTCCTAATGACAGTTGGACTCCCCCTAAGCCAACCATTGACCCCATGAACTTTTGGGGTTCTAATGATAAAGACCCACCCTCAGCTGGCACTACTCTTGTAGCCTAAGGGATTTTTACTTAGTACTTATATATTTTTTTTGATGAATAGTTGTTAATTTGGCCTTGTGTCATTTGAACTTGCAGGGTGATCTTGTATCCCTCAACCCCTTTTTTGTGAATATGTATCTTTTATATTATAATTAATGGAAAAGGTCTATTCATCAAAAAATAACACCAAAAGATCAGGATAAGAAAACTTTTACATGCCCTTGGGACATGTTTTCTTATTTAGTACTACCTTTTGGATCATACAATGCTCCTACTACCTTTCAGTGAGCCGTGATAAGCATTTGGTCTAACAAGTCTATTGATTATATGGAAATCTATATGGATGATTTCATTGTGTATGGATCTAATTTTGAAGAAGCTAAATCCAATTTAGACAAAGTTTTGAAAACATTTTAGGAACACAACCTTTTATTAAATAGTGAAAAATGTTAAAGGATGTTGAAGGAAGGGGTTGTGTTAGGTCACTCCATTTCTTCAAGTGACATCCATGTTGATCCTCAAAAGATAGAAGTGATTAACACTATGCCTACACCTAAAAAACAAAAAGGTGTTAGAAGTTTTCATGGACATGTTAAAAACAACAGAAGATTCATAAAAGATTTCAACCAAATAGTAGCTCCATTTTATAATTTTATGGACTCTAAATTTTCATGAGATTCATAATGTGACAAATCATTTTAGTAACTCAAAGAAGTCTTGACCAAAGAGACTATAAAGCATGCTATCTACCATATCAACAAAACATTGTAGGAGAGTGAATTGAATTATACTATCATAGAAAAAGAATTGTTGGTTGTCATTTATTCACTTCACAAATTTAGACATTACATCATTGGTTATAATATTTTTATGTACACTGATCGTGCTGCTATAAAGTACCTCATGAATAAGCCTTCCATTTCAGTAAGACTAGCTCATTGGTCTTTGCTTATGCATGATTTTGACATCAAAGTGATAGATAAACTAGGCAAGGCTAATGTAGTGGAAAATTTCCTTTCACTATTGAAAGTACCTAATGATCCTACAACCATTAATGATAGCTTTCTAGATGAACATTTGGTCTCTTTGATAGAACACCAACTCATGGTATGCTAACATTGCCAATTACCTTACCACAGGAAGAGCCCCAACTCATTTCTCTCCTAAGGATAGAAGACTGCTAGCTGATCAGGGTTTCAATTTTTAATGGATGGTTGGTTGCAGGTTTTACACCGGACCTTATCAAGTTATGTGAAGATGTATATGAGAGAATGAAACTTATTATATTTTGTGTGCATTCCATGATGAACCACATGGGAAACATTTTGTATCTAAAAGGACAACATTCAAAATCTTGACAACTAGATATTATTGCCCAACTATTCATAAGGATGCAACAAAATATACTAAGAAATGTGATCAATGTCAACAAATGGGCATACCAATTAAATTAGATGAAATGCCCCTATAGCCATATGTAGTTGTTGCACCATTTGATAAATGGGGAATAGATTTTGTTGGACCAATACAATTTCAATCAGAAGGTAAGTCTTACATTCACATATGTAATGATTATGTCACTAAATGGGCTAAAGCAAAACCTATCAAACATGATAGGGATAATAATGTTGCAAAATTCTTGTATGAAGTTATTTTTACAAGATTTGGTGTCCCTAAAGGATTAGTGATTGATCAGGGAGCCCAATTGCCCTCTAATCTCAATCATGTAGTCATGAATGAATATACCATTCAACATGGTAAATCATCTCCTTACCATCCTCAATTTAATGGACAAGCTGAGATAACAACTAGAGAGCTGGAAGAATTTTTCACAAAGACTATTAAAATACAGAAGAAGGACTAGACATCCAAGGTTCCAAAGGCATTATGGGAATATTGGACAACATGGGAAAAAATAATAGGATTTACTCCATTTGAGTTGGTCTATAGGAAAATAGTTGTGATGCTAATTGAGTTTGAACACAAAACACTTTGCACTTTATTAGAACTCAATATTGATCTTCATGATGCCCAACAAGAACGCGTTCTATAGCTGAATAGGCTTGATGAGTTTCAAAAAATTCTTGAATAATACAGAGTTAATTCAAAAGAAGCATAATAAATGGTATGAAATATTTATTAAGGATAAGAAATTTAATGTGGGTGATTGGGAACTACTCTATGATTCTAGATACCAACATAATCCATCCAAGTTCCAAACTAGATGGTTAGGACCATATGAAATAGAAGCAATATATGATAATGGAGTTTTGTACTTGTCTACAATCAATCTTGTTAGAGTCAAACTACTAGTAAATGGTCACAGGCTCAAAATCTATATTAAACCATAGAGTAAAGAGAGGGGGGTGAATCAATTATCTAAGGTCTAGGTATACTATTAAAAATTTATCCATAATAAATCTCACCTTCTCTCTATACCACCCATCCACCTCACCCTCACTTTAACATTCAATTATGTGGTGATGCAATAATTTCTCAAAGTTTTCCTTAAGATTAGTACAATGCATTTCTACATACTTATTCATTTACTTTAATTTCATAGTTAAGTTTTGTATGCCTATAGAATCATTTCCTCACAATGCATGGGGGTACCCATGCTTTCTATTAATTTGGGGGGGGGGGGGGGGGTAATATTTTTATGGAAAATCTTATTTTGTGGACATCATGTCTCATAATCGCATGATAAGTTAATACATTGTACTATGGGGGATCATTAAAATATATTGCACATCATAGGTTTTAAACTCATTAGAATGATGTGACACTTACATTCCTTTTGAAAAGTACGAAAAAAAAATGCATTTATGGAATGAAAAGGATGAGAGATAATTTTAATAATTATATTATGTTATGTTATGGCATGTTATGAGACAACGTTAGTTTTCTTCAAAGATTTTATCCATCTCACCTTCTCTCTCCATCTCACCTTCTCTTTAAACTTTATCCATCTCACCTTCTCTCTATACCACCCATCCACCTCACCCTCACTTTAACATTCAATTATGTGGTGATGCAATAATTTCTCAAAGTTTTCCTTAAGATTAGTACAATGCATTTCTACATACTTATTCATTTACTTTAATTTCATAGTTAAGTTTTGTATGCCTATAGAATCATTTCCTCACAATGCATGGGGGTACCCATGCTTTCTATTAATTTGGGGGGGGGGTAATATTTTTATGGAAAATCTTATTTTGTGGACATCATGTCTCATAATCGCATGATAAGTTAATACATTGTACTATGGGGGATCATTAAAATATATTGCACATCATAGGTTTTAAACTCATTAGAATGATGTGACACTTACATTCCTTTTGAAAAGTATGAAAAAAAAATGCATTTATGGAATGAAAAGGATGAGAGATAATTTTAATAATTATATTATGTTATGTTATGGCATGTTATGAGACAACGTTAGTTTTCTTCAAAGATTTTATCCATCTCACCTTCTCTCTCCATCTCACCTTCTCTCTATACCACCCATCCACCTCACCCTCACTTTAACATTCAATTATGTGGTGATGCAATAATTTCTCAAAGTTTTCCTTAAGATTAGTACAATGCATTTCTACATACTTATTCATTTACTTTAATTTCATAGTTAAGTTTTGTATGCCTATAGAATCATTTCCTCACAATGCATGGGGGTACCCATGCTTTCTTTTAATTTGGGGGGGGGGGGGGGGGGGGGGGTAGGTAATATTTTTATGGAAAATCATATTTTGTGGACATCATGTCTCATAATCGCATGATAAGTTAATACATTGTACTATGGGGGATCATTAAAAGATATTGCACATCATAGGTTTTAAACTCATTAGAATGATGTGACACTTACATTCCTTTTGAAAATTATGAAAAAAAATGCATTTATGGCATGAAAAGGATGAGAGATAATTTTAATAATTATATTATGTTATGTTATGGCATGTTATGAGACAACGTTAGTTTTCTTCAAAGATTTTATTTATTTTATGCTTGTCATCATTTCAAAAGATAATCATTGAAGTCTTTGGGTTGTCACAAGAAGGTCAAATTTTTGAAGAAGACATGGACCCACGTTTGACAAGGGCACAATTCACCTTGGATATAGACAGGTCATTAGAGATAGTCTAGGAAGAAAGACACAATGCATATACCTATATAGGAATCCTATAATCAGCGTTATCTTTATATTATGTAGTATATTACATGTGAGGGAAGGTATCAATGGTTACAAAGTATTCATTTCAAGCTTCTCAGTTGTTTGAGGCATGCCAACAAAATGGTCAATCTTATATATTTCTTATTTAGTCTATTGAAGAAATGAGTTGCATCTGTTCAAGAAGGTAAGTTGAAGTCTGTCTCAAACCACTATTTCATTAAATTTATATTTTAGAAGGCCTTAAGTTAGAGTTATACTTTTTCATGGGATGATTTTTTGGTAATGAGAGAATTTTTTCCAACAAGTGGAAGACCTAGGGGCTTAGAAATAGGAAAAAGGGTTGGTACAACAACCAATACTATCAAAGTTATAGAATGAAATATATCTATTTAGTCCTTAGGGATCCCTAGGTCATCTAGTTAGAAACAAATCAAGATGGTGAAAAAAATCACTATATATTCCTATTGAGAGGAAAGGAAAAGAGAAACTTGTTACTAAAGAGAACCCCACCCCACCTCAATTACAGACTAATATAAAAACTAGATCTTTTGTAAATTAGGGTGGAAAAGAACTAGTTCAAGAACCAAAAGAAAGTAACTAAAATCAAACAAAAGGGTCAAAGGATGTCGAGGGTAAAACTATCATGCCTTCATTCTTTTTTAAAACAAAGAAATTCCAAAAAGGGACTATAGCTTATGGTGAAGGAGAATCTTCAAGAAGGAAGAAAACAATGTCTAAAACTGAAACACTTCTAAGGAAAAGTAGGTGAATATCTAAAGTTTATATTCCCAAAGATAATCTTGTTGATGAAAGTTACTCAAGCAAATGTTTCTTAAATTAATTAAGAAATCCCTAAACATGATAAGATGGAAGAATTGGGAAAAGGTTAAGATATGTGCCACAAGATCCTGATCAGTCTCAGGAAGATGTTGTTCACATTAGGGATGGCAGTAGTGACATTGATTCTAATCATGGTAACTTTTTTTTTGAAGAAAGTGTATAGGTCCTCAAATTGTTTATGAGTCTGATAATGATCCTATATATTTTTCCATTAATGAACAAGAAAAACCTTCAAATGATGATCCATTGAATCTTGATGAGGATTTTCCTACAATTAATGTGTAAATTGTTGAACAAGTTGTGGAGAAAATGGTTAATGAAGGTTTAGAAACCTTAGTAAAGGCTACAAAAATAATGGAAGAGGAACCCCTACTGAAACAACCAATAGATGGTAACCTAGAGAGAACCATAGTCTTATGTAAAGTGAATTATGCTACTAATCCTAAAATAGAGGAGCCAAAAATTGATGAAACACTTTTCTGAGTGGGTAGATGTTAATAATCAAGAGCCAATGCCTCCACTGGACCTTTCCACACCATAAGTAGTAGGACTAAGCCTATAGCAATTTTTAATAGAAAAGGCTACGTGGATGGAAGAAAAGAAGAAAATGGAGAAAATTATTAATAATCAACACAGTGGATTATTGGCACAAGAGGACAAGATTATGGTTTTAGAAGATAAGGTTACCCAATTGACTAAACTAGTACCTGAACTTCTTCAATGTGGGTCACTAGTACAAGTTTATGATATGTTTCTTAAAGAAAAGATGCTGAATTATAAGTTGAATGAGATTGTTGAAGGCCTTAACTCATCTTTAAACACTCCTCATGAATTCTACTATGCATTCTAACAATCTCCTACAACCATTAAGTTTTTTTTGTTTGAGATGTACATGCATAATATAGCTATTCCAAGTGATAGGGAATGGAATCGCTTAATGTATGTAGGATATATTCAACTTTAAGCATTTATGTCCTAGGCTCAAAATGAGATCGCCAGGGAGAATCAAGCTAGACCATACCAAGAAGTGGAGAAATTGGAACCATTATATTTAAGGCTTAAGAAAAAAGGCCCATAGACATATTATTATGATTTCTTGAAGATAACAATTAGTATTAAAGGGGAGGAGCACATTAAGCCTGTTAGGAAGGTTTCTTATGTATAATATAAGGGATTTCAGAAAAGAGAGTTGAAGGAGGTAGAAAGATCAATAATTAATTGATGGAGAAGAGTTCTCCATGATTTGCAAGTTCGAGAACCACATTTTTTCTCCAAAACTTCATTATGGCTAGCCAACAAGCTCCATTGTATGTAATATTGGGACAAACTAGAGGAAGCTTCTAGATTCCACTCTGATTTCAGCCACCTATACTTATGTATTCAATATTGGGAATCAACAAAGATGTGAAAAAGCATGACATGGCCACTGATGTATAGATTTAGGAGAAGTTGAAAGAGTCTAAAGGTTATCATTGGAGTTGGTAGAAATGAGGATCAAGAGCCAATATTTTAGGGGATTTTAGGCTAAAGGCTAGAGTTAGAAACTACATACTTGTTGGAGGACCAACAAAGCCTTAAGTTGGGGGAAATTATGGGCTTCAAAAATGGCATAGGCTTGTAGGTTTTTTTGGTTATTAGAGGGGTTTCTCTTTTAAAGTTTGAATAATTTTTATCATGACATTATGTATAAACCTATTTTTTCTTTGTTTCTATGGCTTCTTGATGTTATATAGTTTCATGAACATACTGCTATGCTTAAGACATACATGAGATAAATGGGATTATATATGTGTGTTTATAGATAAGAATGGTTTTTCCTTTCTTACTTGTAAGGGATAGGTTCTTGGAGCTAAAGTATTGTGAGAAAGGATTGCTCTTTATGCACAATAAATTCTTATTATGAATTATTGGAATAAATATGTGCTTTGGTATATTGCATGCATACTAATCATTTGTAGGAACAAGTCAAAGGAAGGACCTTGCATAAAGGAAATAATGGAAAGGTTTATATAGTCCACCAATATAACTAAGTGGGGGGGGGGGGGGGGGTTTGAATCAGTTATCCAACTATTATCACAATTATCAACCTTAAAAAAACTTAACCATATGAGTACTATAATTAGAAACCATAACAAGATATTCATACACAATAACACTAGACATGTTAACTATGGAAACCCTTGATCAAAGAGAAAACCCCAGTGGGGATGGTACCCAGAAGATTTTTTACTAATATAAATATTCCTTGTTAGAGGATGAACACTATTAGGAGTCTATAACAAAATTCAATACATATTAGTTCCTTTTAGGAGACTTTGAATCCCTATTAGGAGATCCCAACCTTGTTAGGAGTTGTGGAAGATAACTAGACCCACTGCCCAAATAAATTCAAGGGCAAGACTAATGAGCCCACTATCCAAATGATATATGTATTATTCCTTGCAAAATATTAGAAATGAATAGTACTTCCTTCCTCTATCCTATCAATTGCATCGCTTACTCGCATTTAGTAAAAACTCTACTCCTTTTCATATTTCACACTTCATATAATACTAGACACTTTAAAAACAAGGAAAACATCTTTCCTTTGTACCATATCTTCAAAATAATTCCTTGAGTCAACCTTGAGGCTTTCCCAATTAATTATAATAAGATAATTAATTAGTTACAATTACAATAGCATTGATAGCTTGCAATCTATACAAAACTTCACATGTGATACTAGGGCTTGCACATCTACTGATGTCACCATTTGATTGTCCTCTATGACTGGTTGACTGCACATCTTCTTATTACATCTTAGTTGAAAGATATAATACAAAAATCAAAAACTACTTTCTAAGCATGTTGTCTCTGTACTACTCTCAATAAATTAAGTACAACTTTGGTACATCTTTGCCTTACATATTATACATTGACTGCGATCATTAGGAAACTATAATAAGCATGTTCATGATTGCACATCACCAGACAAGAAAATCCTTGTCTATACAACTAAGATGTCTCTCTTCTACTATGCCAGTCTTCATAGACTTTCTGTTATGTTGACATGAATGACAAACATACTCATGAATGCAACATGTTAATACTCTCCAATGCTTAGGATACTCCCCCAATAAAGTATCATTAGAATCCATGCTAACAATATCTCCCTTTGGCATTGATGACAACATAGATGAAAAATATCTACATTCCACAAATACCAAAACAATACTCTATTGTTGTTGCTATTGTACTCATCTTCTCAAATCCTCTTCATCAATCACATCTAAAATCCTATGGAACACTATTATGTTCTTCTTCTTCTTTAGGATTAGCAACAGTTGTTCATAGTCAATAACTTTCCATACATCAGAATTCCTTATGCTACATATATCCCCTGTAGAGATATTCCTCCTTCTTTACATGAATCTTTCTAAATCTCCCTAATAAAGTAGAGATTTCCATGCACTCTCCCCATATATACTTAGGAGATTTTTTCATGCATATTCTCTCCCCCATTGACATCGATGAAAATGTCCTCATTATGTCAATTTATTGCTCCAAGTCTTCAACCAACTCAATTGTCCAAAGACACTATTCAAGACCAAATACCAAGAGTCCTCAATGACTCAGCTCATCACAGATCTCCCCCATACAAGAAGCATCAACATTTAGTCCAGTCAAACAATAGTGCTCTATACCACTAGACTGATGCAATCTCTGCATCATCTACTCAGAAGTAGGCAAGGGCATAATCCCAAGCATACCTCTCAAGTACTCAAATGTATCTTTAGGTAAATGCTTCATAAAGATATCTACAATATGATCTTTAGTACTCACATACTCTAATCTAATATCTTTTTACGTTGTTTTCTCTCTCAACACATGATACTTAATAGATATATGCTTAGTCCTAGAATGCAATACAAGATTCTTAGACATAATCACTATACTTGTATTATCATAGTAAATGGTAACAGGTTTTGCAAACTCAATCCTGATATTCTTTAGCATATGTTTCATCCACATCACTTGATTAAAATTATTTGTTTTTGTAACATACTCTGCCTTAGTTGTACTATGAGAAATACAATCTTGTCTCTTTCTTAGCCAAGGGACCAATATTCCTCCAAGAAAGAATATTCCACTATTGGTTCTCTTTTTGTCATCCATATTTCCTATCCAATCTATATTAGTATATGCACATAGAGTGAAATCACTCAATCTATCATACCAAATTCCATAATCAATTGTTCCTTTCAAATATCTAAATATCCTCTTTTCTACTGCATAATGTTACTTCTTAGGATCAACTTAAAATCTGGCTACAATCCCAACTACATTTTTTGTATCTAGTTTGGTGTGAGTCAAATATTGTAAACCTTCAATCATGGATCTGTACTTATTTTTCTCAACTGTAGATGTCTCATCCTTGCTAGATAACTTGTGACCAGTTGTCATAGGTGTATCAACAGGCTTACAACTTTCTAATCCAAACCTTTTCAACAAATATTTCAAGTACTTAGCTTGTGAAATGAAAATACCATCATTGTTCTGCACAATCTGCAATCCTAGGAAAAACTTCATTTCTCCTATCATGCTCATCTCAAACTCATTCTTCATTTCTTAAAAAAACTAATCACTTGGTTCATCATTTCCTCCAAATATGATGTCATCAAAAAATGCTACTATTATAAACAATTCATTCTCAATTTCTTTCAAATACAAGTTACTACCTGCCATACCTTTAACAAATCCAATTTTTTCCAAATAATTGTCCAACCTTGTGTACTAGGTTCTAGATCTCAAACCATATAGAGATTTAGGTTTCTCAATAAATACCTCCTCTTCAAGTTCTCCATTCTTACTTCTTACATTCTTGTTACAGGGGCATATGTCTCCTCATAGTCTATGCCTTCTTGTTGTGAGTAACCTTTGCATACAATTTTGGCCTTGTTTCTCAACTTCGCCTTGCTTGTTTGTCTTCTTTCTGAATACCCATTTGGTTCCTATCACATTCTTGTCTTTAGGTCTAAAAACTAACTCACATGTTTCATTCTTCACAATCTGATCTAATTTCTCCTTCATTGCTTGAATCCAATGATCATCTTTACATGCTTGATCAACACTTTTAGGTTCAACCTGAGAAATCAAACATATCTCTTCATTAACTGTATTTCTTTTCATCACACATTTGTCTTTTCTTCCAATTATCTACTCTGGAGGGTGATTCTTTAATATACTTCTGTTGGGAGTTGACAACTCAACTCTTTCTTCTTCTCTAGGCTCATATCTCTTTTCTTCAATCTGATTCCAATTCTATAAATCATTTTTAGTCGCAATGAAAACTTCCACATTTTCATGGTTAGCCTTTGGATTAACAATAGTTACCAAAGCTATCTCTTCTACTACTTCCTCTTTCTTAACCAATTCAAGTTCATCATCATAGTCATTCAAGAATCTTTCCATACTTGCTTTAAATTCTTCATCTTCATCAAAAAGTGAATTCTTTCTAGTTTTTCTTAGTCTCTTAGGGCATCTAGATGCATAATGACCAAAATAATTACATGTCCAATATTTAAAGATATTCTTACCATCTTTTTCTCTTCTCACAAGAAGTGTTATACCTTCCTTAATCTTCTTGTCTTCATTAGATCTGGTTCTGTTGCTACTAGAAAAATCTCCATATGTGCTTGCACTTCTAAAAAGACTTGGTCGAACATTTAAGGTAGTGAAAGTTGTCTCTACTCTTGTCAGTTCTCCTAACTATCTCAGACCTACTTTGTTTCTTCCAATCTTCCAAGAAACTTTTCCCTGGTAAACTCTATAGTACAAGGTATAAGTAGTTGAATCATTTGAGTTACTTGTTTGAATGGATGTGTCAAGGTTTTCAAGATCTTCCATACAACCTCATCTTCTTCCTTTTTCCTACCATATGTCTTGATTCTTGCAACAATCTATGATATCCTACCAACATAACTTCTTACATATTCATCTTCCATCATGTTAGCATCTTGAAATGCACATATCCAATTTTACATTCTTACTCTTTTTGTATGTTTATCTCCTTCAAAAATAGATTCTGATGCTTTCCAAATTTTATGAGATGTTTTAAGTGACTTTACCTAACTGTATCCATTCTCTAGAAGAGTTGATAGTAAAGATTCTCTAGCTCTCATGTTTCACATGAACATATGTCTCTCTCTTTCACTGCATTCTTTAATCTTCTCTTCTTTGATAATTGTCTTTTCACCTTTTGTCAAGAGTCAGTAACCTGGACCCATACACAACAAATGAGTCTTCATCTTCTCCTTCCAACTATCATAGTTGGCCCCATAAAATCTAGGACTATCCTTTCTAAAAAGATTCACCATCAATCTCCAAAAGTTGTTAAGCTTATCCTTCAAGGACCCCATGCTCTAATACTAGGGTATGTGAAGGATTATGGTGTACCAAAAAGTGGTGATGTGAAAAAAATGGAGTTTGAAAAAATCTAAAAGTGTTTTAAAATTTGCTCTGACTTTTTTCCACCCTTCCTAATACCAAGGCAAAAAGGTTGGGCCAAACCTTATTAGTATTCAATCCATTATTGGGTACCCAATATAATATTGGGTATACGATATGGGATCAGATACCCAAAACCTGCAACTAAGAATTTTAAAAAAAAACTAAGAGCATTTTAGGCATTTGTGTTTTGAGTTTGGTTTGTGCTGCTCCATTTTGGGTATCAAATATAGGAATGAGTATTCGATATAGTAACATTTTTAATGTATTTTTTTATAATTTTGAATGAATTTTAATATGAATTAATTATTGTAAATAGAAATTGTTGAAAATTAGGTTTTCTTTAATAGAATTTATGTTTTGCAATTTAATACGTATGGATGACCCGAATGATGACATTGAGCTAGTAAAAAATATTCCTCATAACCCTCCACCAAATGATCTAGTACCCCCTCTAAACCATCCACCAAAAAATCCCCTACCCCATTAAAACCATCCTCAAATTAAAGATTTGATATATGAAAATCTCATCGAACTAAGGGTTTCACAACCACAAATAATAATATATATAGGTGCATTGGCTCCCATGTAATCGACATTAAACACCATAGTGGATAATATTCAAACACTTACCAATGAACAAAATGTTGCTCTTCACAAACGTGAGCAAATGCATGCCATGTTTGATGATGGGTTTGACTATGATGAGGTTACAACACTAAACATAACTAAAGATTATATATTAACATTTTTTTGGACCCAAAATTCAATAAAAAATTAGAGCGTACAAAGCCCAAATTATCAATTAAATGATGCACAAATGAGGCTATGCGTTTGAACTTTTGGGATTTTTGATGGATGGTTTTTGACAAACCTCCAGATACAAATTTATAGGTGCCATTCTATTTCATTAAAAAAATGTCTGTTGAATTTGTGTTTCACCTCAAGGTGAACTACTGGAGAATGAGGCCCAACATGGGTGTAGGAGGAGGAGCTCCTCAAGATAGACCCTTATCCCAATGAAAGAAATCTGGAAGTTTTATCCTTCCTACTGATGTCACCCCCCCCCCCCCCCCCCCCTCCATTGTAGCATCCTGATATCATTACAGAGGTGAGCTTTCAGACTATTAGAGCCATCCATAGATTGAGTAGCCTATTGATATCTCATTATAGGTCAGTGTTGCCTCCCCATTTTGATGATATTTGCATGATTTCATCATCGTTGAGTTCATCACATGTTTGTGTATGCCATACTTGCATACTATGCAAGAATATTTGTTTGCATCCTATTGGTGATCTTTCTGAGTATCAGTTTGTATTTGAGGATGATGATACACCATAGATGCATACAGAGGCTACACAACTTGACATGAGAGAGGAGGGGCATGTAGAGGCATGGAATCCTTCTGTGTTAGTATGCGTATACATTTTTTTATTACAACATATGTGATTTAATTTTAATCTTTATAATAGAGTAATTTTAACCTATATTGACTTATACATGTATGTGATCTTCATTCATGTTTACTTGATGACTAAGGAGGAGCTTAAACAGGTTGATAATATCATGCTCTTGGCTATTTCATTAGGCCTTGAGACATCTACACTAAATTATTTTGTGTTCTCATTTTTTTTCTATTTGATATTGGAGCATATATGGTTTGTAATCTTTCTTTTTTCTTGCAAGTATCACCTTTCAGTGGTGGGTAGAGTGCGGGGGGTTAGGTAGAGCCCATTGCCAAGGGAAAGATAATTAGGTATTTTTAAAGTGATTAAATATAGATGCATTCTTGTAAAATATTTGTGCTAATGAAATTTTATTACATTCTTGATTATATAGGGTGTGGCTACTACTTATGAGTCCAGGAAGATTTGGTATCGCAGACCCTTTGGCATTTCCATTCATGGCGAGAGCCCCATCAATGTATAAGTATCATTTATTTGTTAGTTTCCTTATTTTCATAAAATAATTCAAAATTGATTTCCATGATACTAACAACTATGGTTTTGTATCTCATAGGAAACACCTAGTGCACAGGATGCTGGATGTTAGAGTTGTGCATCTTTGCTCATGCAGTCATTATATCTAGAGGAGGAGTCGACAGAGGTAAGTTGTAGTTTGAATTCCTGATTATATGTTATAAATTTAGTGTGATATGAATTATAATGCTATATTTTAAGGTTTAGATCCATCTAACAAACATACTTGAACATATACAAGCCATAACCAACTAGGTTCCAAGCATCTTGACATATGAGAGGACTCCTGCTGGCACAGGAGGTCGATGAGAGAGGTATTTATGATAAAAATTAATACTATAAATCATCATTTTAAAAAGTATCATTATTAATTTCATTAATTCAATGTTAGATACATAGAATCATATAAATTTAGTAGTCTAACTTTGGGTTTTCCTTTTTTGCTTATGTAGGAGGCATCTAATCTACCTAGTTCAATGAAGAAGTTGCATGTTGATGATCCACCAACATCATAGGATAGTATAGTTGTCATATGATATGTCATGAGACATTTTGAGATGGAATATGTCATATTGTATATAGAAACATTGATATTATACACATTTCGATGGTATGATCAGCCACATTTTGTATATGGATCTATGTATTTTGATATATATTTGTGTAATTTGTCTATGGATACATTAACTTTGATATATATTTGTGTAATTTTTCTATGGATATTTTTTTTTTCATTTATGTACACAATGATATACATTTTAATTTAGTATAGTATTGTTCAATTTTGTGGATCATGTGTATTGTTCATGTTTATGGAATATCATTCATTTTGATCATGTTTGTTATATTTGATTCAAATACAATAATTTGTGAAGAACATTTTAACAACCTTTATTCTCAAATTTTGATAAAATGTTGACTTCTAAATTACATCATATATCTTTAATTTCAAATGATCTTTTCAATCCCTTAAGATGTCTACAATTAGTCAAATCAATGCCCAATTTGGTTTCAGGAGCCCATCTTTGGTGTTACAAGACGTTTTAGTATGTATTGGTTGCAAACATTATTGGGGCTTTGTGGTCAAAATAGGGGTGTAACTAGGTTATTGTAGACATCAGCATGACCATATTGTAGCATTTGATGTTTCACTAATAGCCCCCATGAGCTCTGAGTTATGACCCTTAGAAGACCAACCTGCAAACATACTTAGAGCACCTTGGAGACTCTTCAGTATGGGGTGGCCATAAATGTTGGAGGCTCTTTGTGGTCAAAAAAACACTGTCACTAGGGTCCACCAACCCATCTAGAGTTAATGGTGTTGACGATTCGATGCCAATATCAATGGTTTCAAAGTTGCATAGTGATGCAGCAATGAACTAAGGTACATTGCAAGTTTTGGCATCAAGCAAGATCATTGTGCCAAATCCAAATTGGATTTGATCTCTCTAAAATGAGATAGGTTATTATAGGCCTCATCATGACCATCCTATAGCATTTTATGTTTCATATATAGCCCCTACGAGCTTCGAGTTACAACCCTTGAAAGATCGACCTCCAAACGCACTTAGAGCACCTTGGAGACTCTTCAATATGAGTTGGCCATGAACATTGGAGGCTCTCTATGGCTAGAAAAAGGGTGTAATTAGAGTTCACATACCCATCAAAAGCTAATGGTAATGACCATTTGATGCCAAGATCATTGATTTCAAATTTGCGCAATGATGCACCAATGAACTAAGGCACACTGCAAGTTTTGGCATCAAGTGAGATCATTGTGCCAAATTTAAATGAAATGTGATCTCTTTGAAATGAGATAGATTATTTTAGGCCTTGACATGACCATTCTATAGCATTTACATTTCACCTATAGCCCCTACGAGCTCTGAGTTATGACCCTTAGAAGATTGACCTCCAAATGCACTTAAATCACCTTGGAGACTCTTTGGTACTATTGGTGTTTTTAAACTATTAAGAAAAATAATACTTAATACCAAGATAATAAATATCTCAATAACCTAAGGATTATCTATCTCCTATAAAAAGTTATTTGTTCTTTAGATCTAGAACCAACTTCAATAAAATCATAAAAGATTTTCTACTCTTTTGGCTTTGCAAAACCAAGGTGGGTGCACCTAAGGGATAAAAAAATTTCAATTTGATACTACATACATGTTTCACTCATTCCATGACATTTGACAACAATACCCATCCCTTGTAGTAGATTGGTCACAATTCTTCTTAGATTTACAGGTAACTTTGGGCAATAGCAACTAACTAAGACTCAAAAATTAAAATGTAAATAAGTGCTGACCAGCTTTGAAATTCTTCCAACATTAAAGTAAAATTGATTTCATTTGATTTTAAGCTTGATGCTTATTCATGATTTCTTCATTTGTAAGCTAAACTAATAGATTAGTACCTTATCCTTTGGGGTTCAGAGTCTATCCAACTTCCAAACCTAATTGACTGCATTACAATCAATATTATCAACAATTCTTACTGAAAACTCATTCTTATACACATCCTTCCTACTACCATGTAAATCCTATCAATTTCACTAAAGCATTTACTTAATTCATTGAATTAAAAACAATAGTGAAAAGACATACAATTCAAGTTGAGTGCATTCAATTGAACAGGCTTTGTTTATACAATCTCAAGACATCTAGGTAATAACAATGGAGACAAGATATGGAGACAGTTCATCTTTATATTAATTTCCTCTGAAAATTGTATAACTATTGTAATAGAACTCAAACTCAAGATAAGACATAAAGATCCTATAATATCAAGGTATTCTTAGACATTTGCAAAGAGAATATATCATAAAGTCTGCATCAATAAAACTAGACCGAGCAATACTTAGTAGTGCTAAAATTGTAAGTGACTCAGACACTTTCTCTAGCCTTGGGATCTCACTTATAGAGGGTGAGATGCAACAAGCTTCAAGCATAGAGAACTGACAGCTATCCTTAAGAAAAAAGATATTTACATTTGTTGCTATCATAAAAGACAAAATTCGTGCAATAGGAAAGCTTTACATCATAATATTCTTTTGGTGGGACCACTTTCTATTACACATTTTTTTATTCTAACTCTTTGGAATATGTAGCCATTAGGTTTTTTAATGATGTGTATAGCTTTCATTGCTGCATATTTACTTCAGTTCACAGTTCTCCATTTACATCATCATTTACTGATAATACAACCGTTATATATGACTCTTGAATTGTTATGTTATCAGTTGGAACTACTATTCTTATTATTGAGGGCGGTTGTTATGTTTTTTCTTCTTTTGCTAAGGTGTCATTTGTGTGACTCTCTTCCTCGTCCACACCTTCTTCTTCTTCTATTTCTATCTATTCTGAAGACACAAAGTCTTCCCTCCATTTGCTGAAAATTGAATCATTAAGCCAATCAAAATTTAAGATTTCATGCTACTTATTGATCACAAAGCTTCCTATTTTGTCTGTTTCAACAATTTCTTTTTTGATGGCATTGTAGAACAACTATACTTTGACAAATTCTTCATTGGTCATTTCCCACAACACATGCCCCTTTTCATTAATGACGTCATTCATTCTATGGCATAATAAATCATCCAATTCTTTCCCCCACTCTTCCTTTTCTTTTCTTTTATCAATCTTTTTGAGTGCACCGAGAAAAAGATCAAATTTCTCTCCTATATAGTTAGAAAGTAAAATCATTATTCTCTTTTGAACAAAAACCCTTTTCTCATCAAATTTTTTCAGGTTGTTGGTTATATCAAAAGTCTTCTCTATTTGTTCACAAGATAGATTGATGTCTGAGATAAATATAAGAGTAATATCTTTATCTCTTTCACTCCATTTTTGTACAATGGGTTTCAAGGTATCTTCATCTATTCTTATCTAATTCCACATATCTAGGATCTCCACCAATTGGTCATAGAATGCTGGACAATCAATCTTATCTACTAAGTATAAGATTGTTTTTCTGAGTTTATCTTCATAGTGATTATTCATCTCAACATGCAATTCCCATAGCTTGTTCTTTTCTTCTTCAAACTCCTCTATAGTATAAAATTTAGACCTTTGTGGAGTATTATGTAGCTTGATAATTGGAGTTTATTTAAATGGCTCAATTGGGGGGTGAGGGTAAATAATTCTAGCCTACTAGATTCTCTGACCTTCATCTTTCCTAGTAATTTATCCCTTTGGGATACTTTAGTTTCAAGTTGTTGTATCCTGTTTCCTCTTTCCTCATACGCTTTTAATATTTCTTCAAATTTTGCATTGAGTTCTAGGAACTTATGCTTTTCTTTTCTAGCAGCCACTGAGCTGAAATCCACCACTTCTTTAGTCATTTTGCTCACTTCTTCATTGTCCACTTCATCAACTCTATATACTGTAAGAGTACTATTATGCTCTACATTGGAGATTTCTTGTATCCTAGTTTTATTTCTTTTTTCAATAGACCAAATTACAAATTCTTGGTGGTCATTGCTATACTTCACTCCTCTATGTGCCTGCAAAATTTCCTCTTCAATTTTGTATTGGGCATCCTTCTCTTTTTTAAAAGAGTCAAAAATCATAGGATTAGCTAATATTAAAACACGTGACTCTTTCAATAATTGTCTTCCCCCCTCAAGGATCAATTGTGTAAATTCATCTAAGAAATTAGCCTTAACCTCTTCCTCAATCTCAAAGGCCAACTTACTTGGTTGCTTTGCTTTTATTGATTTGCATTTATCCTCAAAATTGTTGATTTTTTCTCCATAAAAATTGTGCAAAAGCTCTAGATTTTACAAAACTCTCATCATCAATGAAATTTTGAGAGGCCTGTGCAATTATAGGGTCTATCTCCCTACCTCTATAGTCAGCAATAGTAAGGTCAAAGGATGGCATAGGAGGCTTCTTAGGCACTCATCCTTCAATATCAGGGGTTGTAACAATTATGTCCCCTCCCCTCCAATTTGCCTCACCTATTCTCTCAAAGATGCTTCATTATATATTCTGAGTGGAGACTGGGATGGTGAGTATTCTCTTACTTGAGAGGATGATCCTTGTTCTAACTTTTGTTTCTTGGGGGCACTTGTGTCATATGGGCTTTCTAATCTTGGCCTCTTGTAAGGGGGGATATATCGTACATTCTAAGCCACAATATATCCAAACCTTATTTTCAATGTATACTACCCTGGAGTAACAATCATCTTGTTGTTTCATATTCTTTCTACCTCAATAGCTCTATTTGGATATGCCTTTGTAATAACATTTTTCTTCCCATTCAAGGTTTTCATAATTAAAGCAAAGTTATTCATTAACATATCCATTTTGGCCGCCCAATATTTCTTATCTACTAAAGGATTATATGTGGGCTCAAAAGCATTTATAAAGTCAAGGACTTTTTGTAAACTATCCACTTTTCTTTTTGACTTCTTGCTCTTATAATGAAAACACATTTCTGATGACATCCTCTAGGAAATACAGAATTTGTGTATGAGCCTTAGCCTTACTTCTTTCCCTAAGGAGGTGATAGAATTCCTTTGGATCAATATATTGAGAATGTGATTGGGCCATTTGATATTTATCCCCAAAAAAATCCAGACCTCTCCATCCCTTCTTAAGAAACACAAAATCATGCACAACAGTGACCATTGGGAAGAATGTACCTTTGGCTTTTCCTAGCAGATCCCTTTCATCAATTGACCCAATCTACCATAAAAATTCTACAATTCCTACCTTTAAAGGCACTTGGGAGGGTAGCACATGGAGTTTTCCCAAGAAACCATAAACTCTAAAAATAGTAGAAACAAGATATGACATGATATTCCCCCAATTATGACTTACCAATAGCCCCTTGGCATGATCCTTTGGTCTTATTAGTTCTAATAAGGCCTATGGTATTTTGTGACTATCCCCTCTCAATAGCAATCTAAGTCTTGAAGCAAAATTATCTATCAAATCTAACAAAACTAGCATCTGTGACCTCCTATGTCATGTCTATGCTCCACAACTATACTAGGAGTTTCTCTCCATCTCTCTCCAATTCCAATTTCATCTCTTTGGAGGAGAAAGTAACCCCTTTATATAGACATATATACATCAACAAAGTGTACCAGCAAAAAGTTCTATTAACCTTACCTTTTTCTATTCCAATTAACCCATTATGAATCTACTCAACTAAAAGGGTAGCAAAATCCAAAATTGAACTCATCCCAAAGTATAGAGTTTGAACTATGATAAGAACAATAGAAAATTGAATGTGATCTTTCTCATCCATTCCAAAGTTCTTGTAGAGAGAAAAATATAAAGCCTAAGACTTAGGATTAAAATATTTTTTTAGCAAGGGTTCAGGGATGTTCAATGTGACCAAAGGAAATGACCCAATTTTAACAAAATGTTGTTGTAGTGGTCCTCCCCTTAGGTATACCCTCTATGCATCATACCTAGCTTGAAATTTTTTCATATCAATTTTCTCATGGATAGCGTGGTTAGGGTTGATCTTGAACACTTCTTTGATGAATACGGGCAAAACCCTAAAATGTATATCCCTACATGGTTTTTTACAATTTTGGTAATTGGATCATATTTTTTAGCCATATTTGTTAATAGGTCACTATCAACAACTTCCCTATATCAAATTCCAAAACGTTACTCATAGGAGTATCCAAATTTCACTTTGTGAACCATTTCTTGAAAAGCTCTAAACCTCCCACTAAAATCTCTATATCCCTAAGATAATTTTCCTTATCATAAAAGCCATCACTAATAAGTAACCTAGGGTTTTTACGAATGGATTCTCTACCCTTAGTCAATTCATTTACTGACGGAGGCAATTGTTCTAAAAAGTCATCATGGACAGACCTTTTCAAATAGTCTATTTTACCAGAAAATTCTTTACAAGGAGGCATTTTCTCAATCTTACCCTAGCACAATTATAATTTCTCAACTTTGAGGAGTTTTAGACAACTTACCTGTCCTTTTCCTGTTGATTTTTCTTTGGTGAATTACTCTACAAATCGCTGAAAATCCTAAAGAATTTTGTGCCCTAGCTTTGGAAACACTTGCGCTCTGATAATTTTGCAATTTTGTGGCTCACTAATGGTGAATCTCAAATTATATTGTAGCATTAAGCACACATAAAGTAGCATTGATCAGAATTAATACTACATGGTCACAAACTTGTGCCATATTATAAAATTTGAATTATAACCATTGATCCTCAAGCATCAGATGACCTTCTTTAAAATCTAAAAAGCTACATTAAAGCTTTATAAAATTTTCCATGCATCAAATAGGTGCATACCCACATTACTTAAACCTTGAGCATTTTTATAATGCGATGAAGCACTCATCATTGATCTTCCAACGATCGATGATCATGAAAGATCATCATAACTTTGCAAATAAAGCTTTAAAAAGGTGGCCCCACTGGTACATTCATCTCTAGCCTGGCAAGTACATGTATTATCCTGCCAATTATTGTGTTCTATTTCATTACCCTTTTCCACCCTAGCATGACTTGACAACCTTTTAGCAACAGGTCCCACTATGCTATGTGGCATGTAGGCACTTCCTCGCTTTGTTTAAAGTTTAGTCAATTTGGTAATGTGAGTAAGCATTATTTGTTGATTTGTCCAAGATCAATGGTATGATAAATCTTGCCCTTTTTTAGATCTAGTCAGCCATATTAACCAATAAATGCATCATTTTGTGCCAATGTGTTTGATAGTTTCCAAAAGTACATAAGTCATTATTACCTTTGAAAATTATGGGCCCACGACATCATCACATGCCATCTTCTCAAGATCAATAGTGTACGACTTGTGTCTTTTGAACTACCTAAAATATTCTTTGTGACATCATCAGGGACAGGTGTCACCAAGGTGCTTCCCCACTTTGGTTAAAATCCTTACATCTCCATGAAATGGTAATATGCCTGTTGTTGATCCCCCAGAGATCAATAGCTCAATGACATGATAGAAAAAAGCAATCTGACTACATGGCTTGACCAATGACATCGCTGGAAAATTAAACATGCACTGAGAATTTTGCAAAAGTTCTGAAAAGTACTGACAATTTCTAGATTTTTTAGTGTAGTAAAAGTTTAATGTCACCACATACTACATGGAACCAAGGCACTTGCTCAGATTACATAAAATTCATGCAAATTCACATTGTGTGCATGCACTCACCATTGATCTTAGAGAGATCAATGGTTGATCAAAACAAACCATCACAGTTAAGATGCTTCAAAAACACTTAAGAAAGATAACCATGGTTAGCACATGCCTAAAGTGAAAAAGGTTTATTTTCATTAAAGTAATAAAATAAGCTTGGGAAAACTAAAAACTTAGGATAAGATTTTCTCATGCAACTTAACACTTTTGATTACTTTTGAGGGCTAGGGCAACAAAACAAGGGTTTATGAATTTTTTTAAAACATGACACTAGGGTTTTTCACTATTGGGTACAACAAGATTATAAATGGTAAAAAACTAGACCAATAGGTATGGGTGGCCACAAACGTTAGAGGCTCTTTCTGGCCAAAACAAAGGTGTCAGTAGGGTTCAAAGTTACGCAGTGATGCACCTATGAACTAAGGCGCAGTGCAAGTTTTGGCATCATGCAAGATCCTTGAAGCTCAATTCAAAAGGAATGTGATCTCTCTAAAATGAGATAGTTTATTATAGGTTTTAGCATGACCATATTGTAGTATTCAACGTTTCACTGATATCCTTTATGAGCTTCAAGTTACGACCCTCAAAAGATTGACCTCTAAACACACTTAGAGCACCTTGGAGACTCTTTAGTATGGGGTGGTAGTGAACATTGGAGGCTCTCTGCAGTAGGAGAAAGGGTGTCACTAGGGTTAATATTAAGTAAAAACATTATTTTTAGCTCCCTCAAGTTTCTGGCAATGGGAACAATGCAAGTCTAGTGTTAGTATTAATTAAAATCATCATTTTTTAGGTCCCTCCACATAAATTACATTAAGTAAAAACATCTTTTTTTCTTACATTAAATCAACAAGTTTACATTTACAATATCTCAAGTGTTTGATCATTATTACATCAATACACAAGTACCAAAAATTGTAGTGTCAAAAATATAATAGATTTTTCTTCATTCTCCTTAACTAGAGCTCTCCTCAAATATGCCCCTACTCCATCATGTTCTCCTTTCCTATGGTCTAATCCAAAATAACTCCAAATATGAGGCACCTCCCTCTCTAAATGCATCCTACACAACCAATAAAATATGCAAGAATTATTGAATTGATGTGTATATATACCTAACCAAATGATATGACTATCGATAGAAATGCCATGCTCCTACAAAATTTCAAAATAATTTTCAAAACAATGTTGTACAAACTTGTGAGAGTGATGTTTATCATCACTCATGTAAAAATGGTACTCGAATAATCTTTCAATTATCTTGCACACTATTAGGGGCATGTCTATATGTTATGTGGACAAAAATAATAATATGAATGGAGTTGTAATATTGAGATTGTGTCTCATTTTGGGGTTGTAATGTCTAGTTCTCTACAAAGTCAACAACTGATATAATAGTGCCAATGGGAAAAGTCTCCTTACACATTCTAAATGTTGAAGCTAATGAAAGATCAACCCCATATATCCCAAGAATCACTTGCATGCAAACACCTATTACGAAAGAGAGAAGCAAAAGGCTATGGAGGCAGAAATTGTTAGATCCATAGATGAGACATTCTTGATGAGAAAAAAGAGATTTCCATAATCAAAATTGAATAATAGTTTACAATGAGAGATTATCCTTATAAAGGATATCAAAACCCTAAAAAGGTCTAACATAGGTTGCAACGTAATAATTAATAAAAGAAATTAATTATTAGATGCCTAAAGTTTAGCTTAAGCAACTAAAGTTAATTAGGAAATATCTAATTACTCTAACACCCCCCTCCCCCCCCCCCCCCCCCCCTAAAGGTAAAATTAGGGAGGAGCTAAAAATTTAGAAACAACTACTGAAAGCAAAAATTGGGTCCTAACAAACAAGGCCTGATGAGGTACCCAAGCACACCAAAATCTCTAAAAAGAGGAGAAATAGAGAAAACCACATGGGAAAAACCCTACTCCAAAAAGAGATGGAAAGAATGTTGAAATTAACAAGTGAAGGACTGAAGAAGCCTCCAAACTAGGGAATGTCCTAGAAGATATGAATATGAGATGATCATGAAGAACATCATTGAAGCATGTAGAAATTGCAAAGCTCTGTCAAAAGTAACTTCTGATATGAAAAACCTCCATTGAAATAGAACTTGACCAAGTAGAGAAGACTATAATCTACATCAAATCAGGATGCACACAAAGGTAAACAACTAAACTCAAAGATACAGATGGCATGAAACACCAAAGCCTAAAGGGTTGATCAATCGAACCAAGGAAGTGTGAGAAAAAAATAGAAGAATCTCCCTAATGTAGACAAGGCTGAGGTGATAAGCAACTGAAAAAGTTGGCCAAAAGAAATGCAAGTCATGGAACCACAATCAAGATACACAAAAGAGTACATATGTGTGTACTAAGGTGATCAATATCTGACACATCATAAGGCTAATGTCATGGAAGGGACACTCACTAGACAAAGGAAGATGGAAAATAAAGGAAAAACATCAACCCCCCATGCATTTTATCAAATTAGTGCATGTACAATAACACACAAGACATGAGGAATCCCAAGAATATAGTAATCTGTACAAGTGTCCTTAGATGGCACTGCTTGAATCATAAGGCAAAAAAGGAAAACAACTGAAATGAAAATACAGATGCAATATGGCACTTTATCTGTGTGTGTTCGCAAGAATGCACACAAATGATGTCTAAATAGACCAAAAAAGACACAAGACTAACACAATAGATAGTACAAGTCATGAAAAATCATCTAAAGCAATGAAATTGATCCCCAAACCTAAAACAACCAGGCTATCCACCAAAATGCAAAAAAGCAGAAGAATGAATAGAATGTGCCTAGAGAAAAATTTGGAAAAACAACTAGCATCACTAGAAAGAGCTCGAAAAGTCCTTTGCAATGATATAAAGAATTCCCAAATTGGAGATTGGATGCTCAAGATATGTCTCTTGGAGTGCAAAAAGGAACTTTGTACTTTGATAGTAGAAAAAGCCATCAAAAAAACATCAAAACTAAAAATTAACTATACCACTATGATGGGCTCAGAACCAACTTTTCAGTGATATCTCATTTGAAAAAAAAATAGCTTGTGTGCCTGAGATATGAGAAAAAAAGTGAAGGTAGGTTCAAACATAGGCCAAGGAGGTGATATGAAGTGGTGATATAGTACTGACATGATACTAACGTCAAAAAGTGATGAGCCCAAATTTGATGGTCAAATAATCGTCGAGGCAAAAAATGGCAGAAAATGACCCGTATCAAGAAAAAATCTCTGACCGTCAGAAACAAAATAAGATGTTACAAAAGAGACTGTCACCAAATCAAAGGGTCGGTGCTAGATTAAAAGCCAATGGCCAAAATTAAACAATTATCTTTGATTTTGACCTGGATCCAAAAAAAGAAATTCGGTGGCCATAAAATTGCATGTGCGAAAAAAAAGATTGTTAGAAAGGACAAATTAGCATGTGCTAGGCAAAAATGCTCATACATGCCAAAAAACAATCAGCAAAGGAGTATTACCACTCAAATGTGTTTGGAAACCACTGAAACCACACAAAGTTGCTTGATAAATACCAAACTAATGTATACCACATAAAATTGCTAATGAATTTAGATAACCACCAAAACTGTTATGGCCCACAAATCATAAAAGTCCCAAGTGGGGTGGTCCACAAAGAAGGCTACGTCTGAAAAAGGTGTCACGATACTCAAGGCACTCAAAGGGCATAAAGGTCTCTCAAACATCAACCATCATGGAGCATGGGCAAAAAAAATGCTTCCCAATAATGTGTAGGACTAGTACGAGAAAGTAAATTTCCATAAAGAAGAGTGCCACCTAAGAGTGTGACATGGCATTTGGCATGCCAGAAAAAGTCAAGAATACTATCAAAAGAAAAACATTGTCATAAGCCTCAAACAACTACACCTTGGCAAAGGTAAAACCACAAAATAACTGACAATGAACAAAATAATAGACCATGTACAAGATCCTCTTGGCCTAATAGACTTTTTGCAGCATAGACATCATGTGTCACCCATTATGAGTGTCTGGCTGAGCAAGAGAAATAAAGATGAGCACACTCCATAACTAGTTGCTATGTCAGAATCACACATAGTAAGTGTAGTCACTATTAGTGTCTAGAACGATCTATGGAGTGCTTCTCTTCTTTTCTACAGCAACAAAAAACACAAATATAGTAACAAAGACAAAAACCATGATAATTGTGGACGCCTTTCCTTTACCCATCTTAATTTCTTAGTTGCAATTCAAACTGACATTGTAACCAAAACTCGCACATCACTACCACGTACACAAATATGACTTCTTTCCCTACCTTTTTGAGCTCCTCATTCAACTAGCATAGACATAGGCAAAGAATTTTGCAAAGGAATAATCAACCGGTGAGGCCTTATCAAAATACCTTGCAAAAACATGATGAGTGTCTAGTCCTTCGGCTGGTGGTAGACCACTTAAAACTGCTAATCTCCATCTCTAGTATAAAAAAATGCCCAAAAAGGGGTAGATAAATCCATCACGTGGCAAAATTGATGTCACTCTTCATGTAGTGTGATCTAAGGGCATAGATTCTAGAAAAATATAGGAGACTTGAAGTCAAAGGGCACTTGTGTGGGGTTTGGCTTGGTCGGTGGCTATCTCCAATCAATACTTACATCTCTAAAAAAAAGAGAAACATCAATCAATTAGAGGCTTGAAATAATGACATAAAAAAGCCGATCTCCAGCCATGGATGGCATAGGGGTCATTGGTAGAGGGAGAAGATAGAGAAAGGCCACAAGCTATAGACGTCAGAGGAAAGAGACCATTGCAGTGGTGTTATGGTGGTGCTTGCGAGTGCTACCGATGGTGGTGTTGTGGGTGTCCAAAAAAATAAATTATAAGGGGATCTAGAATCTGGGGACAAGTACCCAAGCATAGGCACCAAAAACATTAAGGGCCTGCTAAGTTAAAAAAAAGTGTCCAACCATTGATTTCTAAGATGGTAAGCACTCCCGTGATGAAAAAATGTGTCCAAGTATGACATGAAGATGGATGCAATGACTAAAAAATAGGCATGGGGCCACCACAAAATTTGGCATAGGTTGTACCAAAAAAAAACTCGATCCTTTGAAATAGTGCCTCCCCAAAAAAGTCTTTCAATAAATAGAGTTGCCAACATGCACCACGATCATACTCATCCAAACACTTCTGCATGCACTTTTGCAAAAAGAAATTGTAAAAAATCAAAAAATACCTTACCTCACTTTACGTGCCCAGGTCAAAATGACCTAGGTACAAAAAAAAAATGCCTTTGATTTCAACAACATCCAAACTGGACATATTTTATATGGAAATGGGGGTTTTCAAGCACTCTACTCTCAACAGTGATGTCTGTTTTTGCTCAAAGTGCCTCAAAAATTAGTGACCCCCTAGATTCAATAAAAAAATGCTAAAAGCTTAGATCTAAAAACCGATGCCAAAACCCTCAAGAATATTATAGGGGCATAAAGATTTGGAGCTTTGATACCATGTTGAAATTGATGAAAGATCAACCCCATAGCTCCCAAGAATCACCTACATGCAAACACCTATTATAGAAGAGAGAAGCAAAAGGCTATGGAGGTAGAAATTTCCATATCCATAGATGAGACATTCTTGATGAACAAAAAGATATTGCTATAATCAAAACTGAATAATATTTTACAATGAGAGATCATCCTCATAAAGGAGATCAAAACCCTAAAAAGGCTTAACCTAGGTTGCATCATAATAATTAATAAAAGAAATTAATTATTAGATGCCTAAAGTTTAGCTTAAACAACTAGAGTTAATTAGGAAATATCTAATTACTCTCACGCTAAATTGTTGATCCAACCACTGAGACCTATGACTATGCCTTGCATACTTGTAGAAAATATTTGTGTTGAAATCTGAAATAAGACTAGCCACATTGATTTCTTTTGCAACCAATTCACATCTAGAGCCCTCACCTCCACTCTTCAATGTGTATTTAAAATTTTCATATACCATTGTTTTTAATATTGTCCTCTCGAGGTCTTGTTCACACCCCTTATGGAAACATGTGTCAAACCTGGATAAGCCACCACATTTTGAACACTTCTCATTTAAGAAAACATTTGTATAAAAGAAACAACAATCAACTCTAGGACATAAACATTGATCTAGCAAGTCTCTTGATCATTTTGGAAGCCCACTAACACTAAAATTCTCCAACATTTCTTTACTATGCAAAGTAGAATGGATGGAGCACAATAATCCATGGTGCATAGAAAACTCCACCTGATATTTGCAACAACATGTATTTCAAATCTTAAGTGGCACACAATGAAATGGCTTCAAGGATTCAAATGCCCTTTGTGATATATGCAATCTTGGATGAATCTCTCTAAATTCTTTGAATGAAATAGTTTAACTTACCTTCAAATAATGTTTAGGATGTGGCATGTGGTCTCTAATGTCAATTCTCAACTTCAACATGTCTTTTTCATTGTGTGATACTCTTGAGCTAGAGTGCCAAAACTATGTAATTTCTTTCTTTAGATCATCGGATAGATTTTATCAAAATGTGGAAGTATCCCACCAAAATCCCATGTTTCATTTTGAAGAGGATCATCAATTCTCTCTCATCGAGTAAGTGCTCTTCTCATAGTGGTATGATTTAGGTTCAAGTTAGTACAAGTTTGTCTCATATATCCACCCTTTCTCAAATGATTACTTACCAAAGAGGTTGTAATAACCCTTCGAGTAGCTCTCTTATCCTTCTCCCTATTATTTTTCCCAATGCTATTGAGAGCATTGAAAATATTCTTCACAATAATAGCATTCTTTCCATTTTTTTATATACGCAAATCTTAAGTTTGGAAAGCATAGGTCTCATATTTTACATCTTTAATAAGTGCATAAAAAGTTGACATTGCTCCACCAATGTCTTTTTACTAAAAAATATCTTAGATAGTCTTGAAGCCCATAACTAAACGGTTCTTCATGAATTTTTTCCTTCCAAATAGGTAATAATAGTTTCGTCAATTTTAATTATCCATTTTGGTGTTCTAGGACCTTCATGTCGATTATAATTAGGAGGTATTTCAAGTTCTTATGCATTTTCATTTTTGACATGGTCAATCATGATATTTACATTATGAACTAGTAAATTTTCATTCTCCAAATTTTCAATCCGAACATTATCATTATCAATTGGTACATTTTCATTCCCCAACTAAGCACATTAATTTTCTAACTTCATGATTTCACCTTTGATCAATACATCATCAACTTGATTCACATTTAACATACCTTGTCTCTTCCTTCAGTGATTTATCTTATCTCTTTCCCTATATGTTGCAATGTCTTTATTTGATACCTTCCTTTTGCATTTAGCCTTTCAACAACTACTTCTCCCCATTTGGATAACAATACCAGACAACTAATTTTGATTATATGGGCCCCAAACAATCTTTCTTCTCCAAACCTATGAAAATGGCCCCAAAAAAATGTGATTGTTGGGTCTTCAATGATAGAGAATATTTTGGGAAAAGTATGCTAGTAAAACCATTCAAAGTACCTAATCCCATGTTGAGTATCTTATTAAAGATTGAATACCCGATATGATATCGGGTACTTGAATATTCAGAGCATCATCACCAAAGCACAAGCTATCATTCTTTAATCAGCAATAATCACTACATATCATAGCAATAACCTCCATCTTGTTACTAATCACCAAAGTTAAACATTTTCATTTCAATTAGCAATGATCAATGTATCATATAGCAATGCCAACTTAAATTTTTATCATTACTCCTGCCATTGTATGTTATGGAGATATAAAAAAAAATTTATCACTCATCGCTTAGAATGAAACACCTTTATTTCGATTAGCAATAATCTAATCCTATCATTGATCACCAAGACTCCATAACTTCTACTCCACTTAGTAATGAACCCAAATTGCTATATGATATAGTGATACTCCATCAAGTCTATGATATTAACCTAGTTGTTGTCACTATAGGATATAGCAATAATCTAAAAAATGGGATATCTCTTAAATTTCAAACATGATCAAAACTAGGATTGATCAATAGATATTGCCATGTGATGAGGAAACCCTAGGAGTACAATTTACAATAGAAGCCTTTGATTTTTTATAATAAATAGATATTTTTCTCTCAAAATATAAAGAAATGCAGTAAGTGACTCCTTTATTTGATCATATAATCTACCTAAATCATATGAAAGATAAGTAATGAAAAAAATCAAAAGGTGAACAAATATTTACAAAATATTGAGTTCTAATTGGTCGAAAGGGGTCATAGGATAAACTATGACCCCTTTCGATTCTTTTCATGACAAGATATGTCCTTAGGGGTCCTAGCACCCCTAGGGACCTATTTCATTTGTTTGAATGGGTTGACAGGGGTCATAGGATAACCTATGACCCCTTTCGACACATTTCATTATGACATATGTCACTAGGGGTCCGAGAACCCCTAGGGACCTATTTCATTTTCTCAAATGGGTCAAAAGGGGTCATAGGATAAATTACCCCTTTCAATGCATTTCATGACAACATATGTCTTTAGGGGTCATAGGACACCTAAGAACCTATTTTTATTTGTTTAAATGCGTTGAAAGGTGTCATAAGATAACCTATGACCCCTTTCGATGCATTTCATAACAACATGTGTCCCTAGGAGACCTAGGACCCCTAAGGACCTATTTCAATTGTTTAAATGGGTTGAAAGGGGTCATAGGATAAACTATGACCCCTTTCAACACATTTCATGACAACATATATCCTTAGGGGTTCTAGGACCCCTAGGGACCTGTTTTATTTGTTTGAATGGGTACAAAGGGGTCATAAATAACCTATGACATCTTTTGACACATTTCATTATAACATATGTCCCTAGGTGTCCTAGGACCCCTAGGGACCTATTTCATTTGTTTGAATGGGTTGAAAGGGGTCATAGGACCTCTAAGAACATGTTTCATTTGTTCGAATGGGTTGAAAGGGGTTATATGATAACCTAAGAACCCTTTTGATGCATTTCATGACAACATATGTCCCTAGGGGAACTTATTTCATTATTGAATGGGTCGAAAGGGGTCATAAGATAACCTATGATCCCTTTCGACACATTTCATGAAAACATATGTCCTTAGGGATCTTAGGACCCCTAGAGACCTATTTCATTTGTTTGAATGGGTCGAAATGGATCCTAAGAGCCCTAGAGACCCATTGCATCATAACATGTGTCCCTAGGGTTCCTAAGACCCATAAGGACATAAGGTAATCAATGTTATGGGTCAAATGGGGTTGGACGCTAGCCTACAGCCCTATTGGACCCATTACATTGCAACATTTGTCCAGAATATAGGGTAAAAGATGTAATGAGTCCAATGAATTCGTGGACTAGCCTACGACCCCATTGGACCTATTCATCGTGACATTTTTCCTAGGGGTCTTAGGACCCCTAGGGACATAGGGTAATCGATGCAATGGGTCCAATGGGGTTCTGTGCTAGCCCACGACCCCATTGGACCCATTGCATTGTGACTTGTGTCCCTAGGGGTCCTAGGACCCTTAGGGACATATGATAATCGATGATATGGGTTGAATGGGGTTGTACACTAGCCCACAACCCCATTGGACCCATTGCATCACAATATTTGTCCCTAGGAGTCCTAAGACCCCTAGGGACATAGGGTAATTGATGCAATGGGTCCAATGGCATCGTGGATGAGCCCACGACCCCATTGGACCCATTGCATTGCGACATGTGTCCCGAGGGGTCCTAAGAACCCTAAGAACATAGGGAAATTGATGCTATTGGTTGAATGGGGTCATAGGCTAGCCCACGACCCCATTCAACCCATTGCATCAATTACAATCCCATTACTATATTATAATAATAATATATGACTATATATTAAATATAATAATAATATATTACTAAATTATATTTAATAATAATATACTAATATATAATAATATACAATAGTTGTTGATTTCCCACACTTGCCAAATTGATTTCCCTCCAAAATTTGGGCGATCAATTTTTAAAACAAAATTAGCTACCAAATTTTGGGTACTTGATTAGGCTTGGTAATTACCAAACCTCTTTGGTCATCTCAAAAAATGTGTTTGAGGCATGTTTCAATGACATTCAGACTTCGACTAGCCATCTAACAATATTTTTTCATTGAAATTCAATGAAACGAAAAGGGATTTTTGATAACACTCCAAAGATTCCATCGATATAATTGTTGTCAAATTCTAAGTTTGATAAGTATTTATTATTTAATTTTTAGTGAAGATGTTTTTAAACTGCTAATTGACAATTTGATTAAAAAATAACTATAACTTTCAAATGGTATAACATTTTTGAAAGCCAAAAGTTGCGTCACATTCTATGCTTCACCTAGTATAAGAAAAGAAATTGTAAAGTTTTCAATTAGTTAAGGTGGGCAGACACAGGAGTATTTTTTATTCTAAAAAAGTTATAGTAGAAAATTCATATTTAATTATTTATTTGGAATAAAAATACCCAAAAATATGTGTCACATTTGGGCTTGAGTCTAATTTTTATATCTATAATTATATTAAAAGATATTATCATTTGATTTTGATTAGGTGGTCAGACATACACCTACTTTTTATTTTCATCCTGAAATTTTTGTAGTACTGCATTAAAATCCAAAATTTTGACAAAATAAAATATTTTTTCTCTAGATAAGGCCTAGTAGTTTAGAAACTAAATTCAATTTCGTATAGATTTTTTTCTTACAACTTTTTGATATAAAGCCAATAACTACTTTAAAATTATGCCAAGTTAACATAACCCCAATTTGTTGGTTTTTCAATATCACTTAAGGCCATAGTTTGGTTGACCATGATCCTGCACATATACATCAATTGTTAGAATATATAGTCCACCAATATAACTGAGAGGTGGGGTGGAAGGGGAGGTGAATCAGTTATCCAACTTTATCACAATTATCAACCTTAAACAAACTTAACCATATGAGAAATATAATCAGAAACCACAACAAGATACTCATATACAATAACACTAAATATGTTAACTAGGGAAACCCTTGATCAGAGTAAAAACCCTAGTGGGGATAGTACCCACAAGATGATGTACTAATATAAATATTCCTTGTTGGAGGATGGACCTTATTAGGAGTCTATAACAATATTCAGTAAATATTAGTCCCTGTTAGGAGACTTTGAATCCCTATTAGGAGTTGTGGAAGATAGTTGTACCCACTGCCGAAACAACTTCAAGGGCAAGACCAATGAACACACTATCCAAATGATCTTTGTATTATTCCTTGTAGAATAATATAAATGAATAGTTCTTCCTTCCTGTCAATCGGATCTCTGCTCCTTTTGATCTTGTAACTAGATCACAAAACTCACATCCAATAATCCCTTGGATCACTTACTCGCATTCAATAAACACTCTGCTCTTTTTGCACTTTGCACTTCATACAATACTTGATACACATTACAAACAAGGAAAAAATATTTCCTTTATACCATATCTTGAAAATAATTCCTCAAGTTGGCCTTGGGGCTTTCCCAATTAATTATAATAAGATAATTAATTAATTACAATTACAATAGCATTGTCAGCTCACAGTCTATACAAAACTTCACAGGTGTGATATTAGGGCTTGTGCATCCATTGATATCACCATCTGACTTTCCTCTATCACTAGTTGATTGTGCATCTTCTTATTACATCTTAGATGAAACATAGAATACAAACATTAGAAATTTCTTTCCAAGAACTTGGTCTCTGTACTACTCTTAGTAAATTAAGTACAACTCGCATACATCTTTGACTAATGTTTTTCACATTGAACAACATCATCAAGACACTATACTAAGAATGTCCATGACCACTCATCACTAGACAAGAAAAACTTTTTTTGTACAACTAAGATTCTCTTTGCTACTCTGCTAGTCTTCACAAACTTACTACTATGTTGACATCAATGACAAACACAGTCATGAATGTAATGTGTCAATACTCTCCAATGCTTAGGATACTATCCCAATACAGTATCATCAACATTCATGCTAACAATTCAACCACTATGTATTTACGATGCATCAGAAGATCGGGTCAGGATAACTAATAATTGTTGCGTAAATCAAGAAATTGTTATGTGTTATATTTGCTAGAAGACTTGTTCAACTGAGATGTGTGTCATGATGATGTAATTTATTGTGTCCTCATTTGTTGAGGCTGGATCTTAGGAAGATTTTTTTTCTATTTTCTTTAAATAAAACCATTGAATGGATCCCTAGATAGTTGAAAAGGGGAGATTATAATTGCAATTGCATTTCAGATATAAACTACCATTTTCTAGTTTCTACTATTTTACAGTATGATATCAATAAAGTTATTATTTTTGTGTTTTAAGTATTTGAGCTTGAATTTGTAATCAATCACTCATCCAAGGGGGCCCTCTTGGTGAGAGAAGTTAGTTGGTAGAATTAGCTTTCATTGTATTAGGATTAATTAAGAACTTTGTTGCTCCTGCAACCATTGGTAACATAACCATTGGTTATTTCTGCAACAAAGGCAAATAGTATAGAGTCCTATTTGGATTTCCATTTTTTTCATTTAGAATAAGGTTGTTTACACTTTCATATAAGATTTAGTATTTATGTTCTTGATTCTATAGGTTACAAATGGCAATTGTAAGATGTTTAAAGCATATACTTTGCGGACATCATTTCAAGTTTACATTCATGGTCAATAAAGTAAATGGGTCTAATGGAGAGTTTTAGATGCTATCTTGGTTGTCCAATCCATGAGCACAAGCCTCAGTTTCTAGTTCAATCATTCAACCAAGAAAAACCTTAGATATGGATATGGATTACTCTCTTCCTCATGAGTCACCTTTGGATCATTTCATGGTTGTTTCTCCCATTGATCAACCTCTTTCTTTGTGTTTCATTTATATTCCTTCTATAGATGAGACTTTGATGACTTTTTTTTATCTTTCTCCTACAATTGTCTTACTCATAGAAGACCACACCCTTGATCTCCTTATTGTTTCTTTCAAAACACATCTCAATTCAATTTAGGTCTTGTTGAACATGATAATCATTATTATATTTCTATCATTAATTAAATATTAGATCTTAAAGATCCTTTTCATATTGACTCTTCACAATTGGGAAATCTTAGATTTCATGTCAACATCTTACACTCTTGAATTTGTGTATCAAACACCTTTATTTAATGATTATATTCATATTGATTTCTTCTCTTTACATTTTCATTTAATTACATCTAAGATCTCTTCATTTTCTATACTTTTTCAATGCATTGTTTATATTATGTTTCATATGGGTTTTGATGATGCATGGTATATTTTTCATGATCACTTTATTTGACACTTCTATATCCCTATTATTTTTCTCCTTGGTTTGTGACATTATTAGTCTATTATTTGGGGGCTCCTTGTCCTAGTTTATGAGTAACATTATAGTCATTTCCCTTGCCTTTTCACTTGGGTGGCAAGTGTCCTATCTCATCTTCCTATATATTTCATAGGATCTATTATCTCCTTTTGTTGACTTATTTTCCTTTTAATATAATGGCATATTTTCTTGCATTCACTTTCTTGATATAGCATGTCTAGTATAAATTGAAATCACTTAGGAGGGCATAATGTGTCCTTCTTGCTTCTTCAATGCATCTAGTATCCTTTATTAATTCACATTCTATTAGGGATTATATTGGATTTTCTTTCTCTATTCAAAATAGGATCTTTTATTCCTTTGTCATTTCTTTCATGCTAACTAAGTAGGCATTACTTGATATCATTTCATTCCATTTCTCTATAGATTTGTATTATTTTATGCAACATTCTTATCTATGGTATGCAGTTTTTTCCTAAAAAGTGTCTTTTCATACTTTAGATTTTAATGCTTCTCACTTAATAATCATCTATAGCTTACTTCATGTGTAATATTATTTCCTAGCATCTTACATTGTTTAGAATCAATTATCTTGTGATGTTTCTTTATTTTATCCTCTCTATGGTGTAGCATTATATTCTTCTTGTTGATATAGGGTGTTTGTGTTTTATGTATGGCCCTCAATTTTTGCTTATGACTCATCCTTATATTTTTCAAGATTTTTTTTAATAATCCATCATAGATATCTTTTTCTTGTCTCATGCTTGGGGGGACAGAAGCTTTGTATATTCTTTGTCTCTTTTTCTATGGATCTACTTTCTTTAAGCTTACGTGGAACTTGTTTATCATGTGACATTGATCTTTCTTTATGAAGAATTGTGTCTTGGATATGGATTCTTTCATTTCAAAGAGGTGCATGTTCTAAGTCATCACCTCTTCTTTATCAAGTCAAACTATGTCTATTATATGCACTTTCCCTTTCTTGGAGATTGGTATCCTTCATTAAAGGATCCCTATTCCTTCTATATTGTGAGGCTAAATAGGTGCATTCTTGTTCTTCTTTCCTTCTTCTTAGAGATATTATCTTAACTAACCACTCCTCTTAGGTGGATGTCTTGTTATTAATATTTCTCCCTTTTTAGGATCTTCTTTCCATAAGTGATATATCTATAAACAATCATTTATCTTCTTAAATTCTAAGAGTTATAGCTCTTTGCTATGAATATAGTTTCATTTTTTTCTAAAAGGATATCTCCTCTTGTGTAAGTAGGTGTCCTCCTTCTCTTCCTTCTCATATTTATTTTACATAGACAATATGGTAAGGAGGGAAGCATACACACACCTTCCGTGTACATACTTACATATGGATACTGAGCATGGTTTAGAGTACTTTAGCCCTAGATGCTAGGTATTCTTTCAAATTCATTCTCAAATATATGAATTGTTACTTCATCCCTCTTTTACACACACAAATACATGTGTTAAAACTCATAATGGGTAACACAAACAAACTTGATAAATCTCATTCGTGGGTAATGTATACAGATACATATATGCTAAATCTTATATTTGGACTACACACAACACTTTTCTAAAGTCCCATATATAGGTAACACATTCAAACACACCATACTTAGTCCCATACAGAGATAACACACCCTCTTCACACAAAACCATGCTATGGCAATATGATGGATGTTGATCTATGGATAGAAATTTAGTAGGTTGACTAGTGGGTTACCACCCCATTAGACTATTTTAATGCCATGTTTTCAACAATGCTCTTGGTGATTCATAGTAGGGTGGGAACTCTACTAGAAATGGTAATTACTTTTCTCTTCTCTCTCTCTTTTTCTTTCATGCAAGTAGAGATAGATCCAGAGACTATGTTGATTAATGATATTCCTCTTGCATTTATTATTTCATCTTTTATGCTCTTATAGTATCTTTCCAAATATGATATTAGTGGGTGAGACGTTTCTTCAGTTGAGGTTTTTGGAACTAGTTGATTTTTTTTAGTACTAACCCCTTATTGTATCTTTGTCTTTATCTTTCTTTTCACCCTAGTGCATGAATGTGGAGTTAGGACCTTTGGTTATGGGGGCTTGTTCTCTTTGTCTAAATGATGTTCTATCTTGTTGTGATTTGTTGGATTCGTCTACTCTTCTTATTCTCTCTACTTTACTGCAAGTGTGGGTTGATCCACACTTTTGCTAAAGTGGGGGCTAAGTGTACCATCTTAAATTGGAAGCAATCTAATTTAATGAAATTTTAACACCTATTTAATGCGAGATTATCAATCTTCCTCTGTCTTTCATTTCTTCTTCCCTTTTTTAATCTTTTCTCCTAGGTGGAATTAGGGTAAAACATAATGGATCCTCTTTAACCTTTTATTTTCATAGTGATAAGATTGAGGTAGGATCTATTTCCTCCTACTTCCTTCCTTCTCATCCTTCCTTTCCACTTGGAATATTCTCTTGGCGCTAAAATGGGATTTCCTCATAATATGGAAATGATTTTTGGATTTTGGGACCTGTTTTAGGTCCCCAAATTGTCCCCAGGGTTTGTGGTCCTAGATATCAAGTGTGAAATGTGCTCGTAATGCTTTAGGGGATCACTACACCACTAGTGGTTCAATCAATGGAACAATACACCCCTAATGAGGCCATGTTTTGGACCCTTTGTTTGGATCATGTGTCTCGTTAGTTTTGGGTTGCAAACTTCTATGCAGATCAGCTTGTGAAAGTAAGCTATTCCAAGCCCTTTATAAAACCTATGATTTGTTCCATTTTAACTTATCATCATCAATTGTTTAAAATCCCTCTCTCTCAAACTCTCAAGTTCTCAAGCATTCGTGAAGGATTCAAGGCATTCAATCTATTGTTGAAAATCAAGGATTCGTTGCATTCAAACTATTAAAGGATTTTTCACAAGATCTACCATTACAACATTTAAGATCTCCCTTCATGCATTGAAGATCCTTTGTTGCATATTCTACATTCATCCTCTCAAGATCTGCATTCATATACATGCATTCATAAGGCAGATTTCAAGCACATTCATTAAAAAAGATTTAGGTTTCACTTTGATTTCCATTATAGGTTTTTGGAGTTGAGTCAAAGCTATTGCATCTACATACTTGAGTACATTCCAAATTCAAGATCATATTCATAGACTTACATTACTTTTATGTTAGATATATCACTACTACTTGCTATCATTCCCTTTCAATTATTTCAATTCAAGATTAACTCCTAAACTCGAGTTTGCCTAACCCCCCATCCCCCCCCCCGCGCCTCCACACACACACACAATAAAAAATAAACAAATCCTTTGTTTTGTAGGTATTAGATTTCAAATTGAAAAACAAGTTACAAATTTGCATACCATTTTCAAAGTTTCTTAGAACTGCAAAATCAAAATTGATGTCACACACAACTCATTAGGGTCACAATGCACCCTTGATGCTCTCATTCACCCTTGAATATTCCATCAAGGTCACATTGGGCACCTATTTTTCCTAGGTCACCCTTGATTTCTCATCAAACAATTTCTGGGTTTTATCCGTAGCACAATTTTAAACCTCAAACAGAGAATTAGCCCTCTTAGAATTCATTTAGTAGCCATTTTTCAGGTTTGTATCTCACAAGCTATTTCATCTTCCTCTCTTTCATTTCTATATACTCCATCATTTTTTCATATGTCTATATCTTAGCTCTGTATTACATATATTCTTACTTAAATCCTCTTAAGGTGGAGGTGAGAGGGAAATAAATCCAAGTTATTCATCTCTTTTGCATTAGGGTTTTATATTGCTACTTCCTCCTGTATCAATCAAATATAATCAAAGGGGTGGATCTTGGTCTTCCCCCTTCTAAATGTGTTAGGGTAGTTGATTCTATTTTACCCCTACACACAATCGAAACCATATCTTTCGATTATGAATATATCAATCAAATTTTGCTTGGAATCATTAGGCAACTCACTAACCTTAACATCATGAAATATATCAATCATCTTATGTCATTCAATCATCAAGAAAAAATCAATATGACAAGGTCAAATCACTTGCAAAATGGACTTATCAATTTATCATGTAAACTCTTCGTAATATTATCAAAACTTCATCTTGAAAGTAAGCAACTTGTATAACAAGATCTTTGGGTTCACTAAGATCTAATGAATCAAAAGGAGATTATAATTGCTTGAAGACAGGTAATTTTGGGAGGGTAGGTCTATGATATCCCCTCTAATAATTTTTTTAATATTCCTCATTGTAATTGATATGTATCTAATAGTTGATTAATTATTATATCAATAATACATATTAAATATATTAGAATAATTAAAAACTACTATGAGCATGACAAAAGAAAACAAATTATCCATTGAAAAGAACAAAATCAATACAAAATTAAATCATAGCGACATGTGACATGGTAAAGATAAGGTGTTGCCAACTATTGGTCACACCACACTCTATTTTATATTCAAAGTGTAGATTGAGTGTAGGTATATAAGTAATACACACAATATAGACCAAAATAATCTAGAACTTGTAACAAACCCAGAATGGAATTAAAATCTAGACACATTCCTTATCTTAAGGTTTCATATAGATTTTTAGTTTATAAATTGGTAAAGAAATAACTTATTTCCTATAATATTTTCAAAAATATTTAAAATATTCAATTATTATTTCATATTAGCATGTTTATTATGAGATGTCTATATAGAGACCAATAGCCTATGACAAGACAATTTGTTTACATTTAATAATTATAATAAAAATGATAAAATATATTTTAAAATTAAATTAAATTATTAAATTTAAATAAATTGTCCTATCAGAAGCTTTTTGATGCATTGTATAGGCATCTCTTGCTTATTATAGGCATTTTGAAATACAATACTTAGACTTTTTTGAGATAATAATTAAAATATAATTAAATATCATTATATGAAACGTCTTTGTCATTTTAAGTAAATAATGATAAATAATATATATAAAATTGTTCTTAAACATATTATATATCTCAAATCTTAATAATGACTTTTGATATCATCTATCTTAAAAGATATTTTAATTTTAAAATAATTTTATATAAAAAAATATATTAAAAATCTTAATAGTTTACAAGTTATATTAAAATTATAAATCAAAACACTTTAATATAAATTTTGTGCCTAATATTTCAATTGTTTAGGAATTTCTAGATAGCTTTTAAGATAAATCAATTTTATCAAAAGTCATTATCATTAGTAATTTTTTCAATTGTGTTGTTCATTAAAAGATCTCAAGTAATTTCCACCTACATGATGGTATTTTTATATTACCTTTTTCTAAATTAAGAAATTAATATTTTTTAAATTAGAAATAAATGAAGTTCATGTTATAAAATAATTGTAAATAAGAAGAATGTTAAAGAGAAAAGATTTATATAATTTTATTTTTTGTTCAATAATACTTTTAATTTTAATAATATTAAAAAAATTAAAATCAACATTACAAATCAGGTGATATAATCCACCTAAGAAAAACATTGCATAGTCATAAAATCACATAAATTACATTGCAAATACAATAGAAATGAGAAAATATGTATTCTAAACATTTAATAAAAGCTATATAAAAATTGTTGCTCCAATTATGCCTAGTATAAGTTCAATGGATACACTAATTTTCAGAAGAAACCAAATAAATCACTAGATATATATTTTGTTTTTACTCATAAAAGGGGTTATGTATTCAAAGAGTGAAATAAAAGATCTAAAACTATGTAGTATGATTGTTATTGAATATACATCTCATATCTCATTAAAAATCACTTATTTTATCTTAAGACAAGCAATATCTATGTATCTATTATATAATGATATTTTTTTTACAAGAATTTGTTCAAGACATTTTTCAAGAATCATCTCTTGGTAATAATCTTTAAACTTTTTACACAATTCTAAATGTCTGACCTAGACAATTTATGTTTCCAATGTTTTCATTTGAACAACATCATTTTTCTATTCATTGTTAGATCTTGTGCTCTTGTGAATTCTTTTGGCCCAAACTATTTTAAAAGGTATTTTTTTGCAAACAATCATAAAATGACTAGAATAACTAAAGTTGATTTTAGGTCATCCATGACTTGTGCGCATTCAATATAACACTAAAACCTCACAACAGTGAAGAACATAGATTAGGTGCATGCTCCAATTTTATAAGTGTTGGCAGTGGGCTAGCATCCCTCGCAGGATTCACGATGTGGCTTAACTACCTTTTGTGGTTCTATAAGACTATTAGTTGTATCAGGCATTGACAGGTTAATCTTTTGGTGTAACGACAACCCTATCCTTTCTAACAATTGGTATCAGAGCTTGGTCACATGTTCGAATCTTGTAGGCCATGATGAGTGAAACTAGGAGGGGGATTGTTGGCAATGGGCTAATGTCCATTACAGGATTCACGACATGGCTTAACCGCCTCTTGTGGTTCTATAAGACTATTGGTTGTATCGGGCATTGATAGGTCAATTTTTTGTGCAACATGGACCCTAGCCTTTCTAACAATAAGCCATTACCTACAATTTTGCAAAGTGCACTATTGACAAGTCTTGTTGCAACCATATATTTGTATCAATTGCTCATAAATTATCAAACCATGCACAATTACACCTTTGTTTGTTCTTGGTCATTATTTCAATTTGAAATTAATTATCTCCCTTGTCTAGTTAATGATGTATTGGGTACCTATTATTGTCAATGGCTTTACCATTTAGCTCTGATGTATTGCATACAATTTATGTGCTATAATTCACTTATTAAAAATTAATATGTAATTCACATGTTACAAATGAACGTATTGATGAGTAAAATATATCTTGTTTGTTTACAAGAAATGTAGACATTAGTGTACGACATGAGTTGTTAATTTATTAATGTTACCTTAACATTCTTGATGTCCATGAAGTTGCAAAATAAAAAATTGGATACCTATTCATTCCTAGGTTGTCAAATAAATCTCATACCACCATTATATGAAAGTTGCCAAAACATTGTCTCATAAAATATAACAATGTGTAAATCTTAGGTGAGATCTACCATTCCAACATTCAAGATCTCCCTTCATGCATTGAAGATCCTTTGTTGCATATTCTACATTCATCCTCTCAAGATCTGCATTCATATACATGCATTAATAAGACAGATTTCAAGAACATGCATACACAAAGGTTTTGGTTTCACTTTGATTTCCTTTATAGGGTTTTGGAGTTGATTCAAAGCTATTACATCTACATATTTGATTAAATTCCAAATTCAAGAGCATATTCATAGAGTTACATTACTTTTATGTTAGATCTATCACTACTACTTGCTATCATTCCATTTCAATTATTTTATTTCAAATTTAACTCCTAAACTTAGGTTTAACAAAGGCAACCCACCCCTCCCACACACACACAACAAAAAAGAAACAAATCTTTTGTTTGTAGGTTTCAGATTACAAATTGACAAACAAGTTACAAATTTGCATACCCTTTTCGAAGTTTTCAGAACTGCGACATCAAAATCAGTGTCACACACAATTCATCAGGGTCACACTGCACCCCTAATGCTCTCATTTATCCTTGAAGATTCCATCAAGGTCACATTAGGCACCTGATTTTCCCATGTCACCCTTGATTTCTCATCGAGTGATTTCTAGGTTTTATCCGTAGCTCAATTCTTAAACCTCAAACAAAGAATTAGCCCTCTCAAAGTTCATTTAGCAACCATTTTTTAAGTTTGTATCTCACAAGGTATTTCATCTTCATCCCTTTCATTTCTATATACTTCATCATTTTGTAATATGTCTATATCTCATCTTTGTATTACATGTATTATTACTTAAATCCTCTTAAGGTGAAGGTGAGAGGGAAATAAATCCAAGTTATTCATCTCTTTTACATTAGGGTTTTGTATTGTTAATTCCTCTTGTATCAATCAAATATAATCAAAGGGGTGGATCTTGGTCTTCCCCCTTCTAAATGTGTTAAGGTAGTTGATTCCATTTTACCCCTGTACACAATCGAAGCCATATCTTTCAATTATGAAGATATCAATCAAATTCTTCTTGGAATCATTAGGCAACTCACTAACCTTGACATCATGAAATATATCAATCATCTTATGCCATTCAATCATCAAGGAAAAATCAATACTACAATGTCAAATCACTTGCAAAATGGACCTATCAATTAATCATGCAAACTCTCATAATATTATCGAAACTCCATCTTGAAAGTAAACAACTTGTATAACAAGATCTTTGGGTTCACTAAGATCTAACAAATCAAAGGGAGATTGTAATTGCTTGAAGACAAGTAATTTTGGGAGGGTAGGACTATGATATCCCCTCTAATAATTTTTTTAATATTCCTCATTGTAATTGATATGTATCTAATAGTTGATTAATTATTAAATCAATAATAATACATATTAAATATGTTAGAATAATTAAATACTACTATGAGCGCGACAAAAGCAAAAGCATTGTGCATTGAAAAGAACCAAAACAAAACAAAACAAAATTGTAGCAACATGTGACGTGGTGGAGATAAGGTGTTGCTAACTATTGGTCACACCACACTCTATTTTGTAGTCAAAGCAGAGATTGAGTATAGGTATATAAGTAATACACACAATATAGACCAGAATAATCTAGAACTTGTAACAAACCCATAATGGAACTAAAATCTAGACATATTCCTAGTCCTAATGTTTCATAAATATTTTTAGTTTAGAAATTGGTAAAGAAATAACTTATTTGGTATAATATTTTCAAAAACATTTAAAATATTCAATTATTATTTTGTATTAGCATGTTTATTATGAGATGTCTATATAGACACCAATAGCCTATGACAAGACAATTTGTTTACATTTAATAATTGTAATAGAAAGGATAAAATATATTTTGAAATTTAATTTAATTATTAAATTTAAATAAATTGCCCTATCACAAGCTTTTTGATGCATTGTATAAGCATCTCTTGCTTATTATAGGTATTTTGTAGTACAATACTTAGAATTTTTTAAGATAATAATTAAAATATTTTTAAATATTATTATATGAAATATCTTTGTCATTTTAAATAAATAATGATAAATAATATATATATAAATTGTTCTTAAACATATCATATATCTCAAATCTTAATAATGACTTTTGATGTTATCTATCTTAAAAGATATTTTAATTTTAAAATAACTTAATATAAAATATATATTAACTATCATAATACTTTTACAAGTTATATTAAAATTACAAATCAAATCACTTTAAGATAAATTTTGTTCCTAATATTTCAATTGTTTAGGAATTTTTAGATAGCTTTTAAGATAAGTCAATTATATCAAAAGTCGTCATCATTAGTCATTTTTTGAATTGTGATGTTCATTAAAAGATCTCAAGTAATTTCCACCTACATGATGGTATCTTTATATTACCTTTTTCTAAGTTAAGAAATTAATATTTTTTAAATTAGAAATAAATGGAGTTCATGTTATAAAATAATTGCAAACAAGAAAAATGTTAAAGAGAAAAGATTTATATAATTTTATTTTTTTGTTCAATAATACTTTTAGTTTTAACAATACTAAAAAAATTTAAAATCAGCATTACAAATCAGGTGATATAATTCATCTAACAAAAACATTGCATAGTCATAAAATCACACAATTTACTTTGCAAATACAATTGAAATGAGAAAATATGCATTCTAAACATTTAATAAAAGCTATATAAAAATTGTTGCTCCAACTGTGCCTATTATAAGTTCAATGGATACACTAATTTTTAGAAGAAACCAAATAAATCATTAGAGCAATATTTTGTTTTTACTCATAAAAGAGATTATGTATACAAAGAGTGAAATAAAAGATCTAAAACTATATAGTATGATTATTATTGAATATACATCTCATATCTCATTAAAAATCACTTATTTCCTCTTAACACAAGCAATGTCTATGGACAAATTATATAGTGAATTTTTTTTTTACAAGAATTTGTTCAAGACATTTTTCAAGAATTATCTCTTGCTAATAATCTTTAAAATTTTGACATAATTTTGAATGTCTGACCTAGACAATTTATGTTTCCAATGTTATCATTTGAACAACATCATTTTTCTATTCATTGTTAGATATTGTGCCCTTGTGGATTCTTTTGGCCCAAACAATTTTAAAAGGCATTTTTTGTAAATGATTATGAATGACTAGAATAACTAAAGTTGATTTTAGGTCATCCATGACTTTTGTGCATTCAATATAACACTAAAACTTCACAACAATGAAGAACGCAGATTAGGTGCATGCTCCATTTTTGTAAGTGTTGGTAGTGGGTTAGCATCCCTTGCAGGATTCACAACATGGCTTAACTGCCTCTTGTGGTTCTATAAGACTATTGGTTGTATCGGGCATTGACAGATCGATCTTTTGGTGCAACAGCAACCTTGGCCTTTCTAACAATTGGTATCAGAGCTTAGTCATAGGTTTGAATCTTGTAGGCCAGGGCAAGTGACACTAGGAGGGGGATTTTTAGTAGTGGGCTAGTGTCCCTCGCAGTATTCATGACATGGTTTAACCGCCTCTTGTGATGCTATAAGACTATTGGTTATATCAGGCATTGACGGGTCGATTTTTGGTGCAACATGGACCTTGGCCTTTCTAACAATAAGTCATTGCCTACAATTTTGCAAAGTGCACTATTGACAAGTCTTGTTGCAACCATATATTTGTATTTCTCATAACTTATCAAACCATGCACAATTACACCTTTGTTTGTTCTTGGTCATTATTTCAATTTGAAATTAATTATCTCCCCTGTCTGGTTAATGATGTATTGGGTACCTATTATTGTCAATGGCTTTACCATTTAGCTCTGATGTATTGCATATGATTTATGTGCTATAATTCACTTATTAAAAATTAATATGTAATTCACTTGTTACAAATTAATGTGTTGATGAATAAAATATATCTTGTTTGTTTACATAAAATGTAGGTATTAGTGTACGACACAAGTTGTTAATTTATTAATGTTACCTTAACATTCTTGATGTCCATGAAGCTGCAAAATTAAAAACTAGATATCTATTCTTTCCCAGGTTGTCAAATAAATATCATACCACCATTACATGAAAGTTGCCCAAAATGTTGTCTCATATGATGACCAAACATACATTAGAATATGCCTCACATGTTGCAATTATTATTTTGATAGGCATTCTAAAATGGAATAAGGTCTATAAGAGGTCAAAAAAACTAAAAGCAATCCCTTATAAAAATCAAGATAAATTTTGATTTGTTTTCAAATGTAAGCCTACCATATGTACTAGAAATTAGATTTGACTTTTTTTGTAAGGACAAAATTGAATCTGATTTGCTTGGATGAAGTATTTATTATCTACAAAGTAGTTTTAACCATTTTATATGGGACCACAAGCCCTATGTTAGTTTTGAGCACAAGCCCTATGGGAGCACAAGCCCTATGTTAGTTATGACTTTTATGTAGAGACTAAATTGAATTTGATTTGTTTTGATGAAGTATTTATTATCTACAAAGTACTTTTAGCCATTCTATATGTAGAGCATGAACCCTATTCACGTATTTGAGAGTGGATCTCGTTGACAAAGCCTATTGTCATTAAGAAAATTCCCAAATAGATTCTTTAGGAACTTTTCAACTTTATAAAGATTCATTAACAATTAAAGATTTTCAATTATATAAAACTAAAAAATATAAAAATTAAAGATAAAGTTCAAAAAAGAAAAAGGGGGAGATTCAGATTTCAGTTTATTAATAATTAAATAAAGAATTGCAATTTATGAGAAGAGCGGCACAAAACCCCTGCTGTTTTAGTTCAGGGCACAGGTGTGCTTTTAACAGAGACTGGGTAGAGTCAGGGAAGTCGAGGGTTTTGATTGCTGTCCCAAAATACTTTGATTGTGGCTGTCGTTATAACCAACCCTGCCTCGGTAAAACTTGGCAGCCTCAACAAGGATATAAAAAAACCCTCCCGGTTATTAATCTAGCAAAAGAAAATCACATTCCCCAAATGAGGGAAAATTATGAAAAATTGAAGGTTGATCGCTCTCAACATCTTGAAGAAGTGAATCCAACACAATCCAATCCTGCTCTTCTGTACTCTCTCCATTCTCTACACACGACTGCGACTCTGAACCAGAAAATGAGGTTTTATACTCTACCGGCCGCCGGAATTCTTCTACGGCAAACTTGGCTGCAACATCTTGAATCTGACCTGGAGATAAGGATGAGGCAAATGGAATTTCCGGCAGAGAATCTGGAAAATTAAACTTTGCATTTGGTCCTCTGAGGCAGTAAACTGCACAGTCGTAAGCGCGAGCTGCCTGTTGAGGAGAATCGTATGACCCCAACCAAATTCTGGCTCTGGAATTGGGCATTCTCACTTCGGAAACCCATTTCCCCCATTTCCTCATCCTCGCTCCCTTGAATTGTGGTTGCATCTTCTCTATGCTGTTTTCTGGTTTCTGCTTTGCCAGGGATTTAACCATCTTCTGTAGGAAAACAGAACCCTAGATTCAAACCCTGTAGAGTGGCTAGAGGGGCAGTTGGGGATTCGAACCTGTGACGAGCTCAGGGAGATTTGTGCTAATGAATGAGGATACAGAGTGGGCTATATATCGACAAATCTCATCTTCGACTACACCGCGTACCGTGAGCACACAGATCAGATTTGACATAGTTGAACACAAATCAGATTTGATACTCTACCGCACATATCAGATCTGATAGGTCAGGTGTAGAAAACATGAAATCTGAAAGTAGGAGTGAGACAGGAAGGCTGTTTTGGGTGGAAACAACCATTGCCAGCTATTCATTACACCTCACTCAAATTAGATTTCCAGAATCCGCGCATCAGAGACCAAGACTATCTTATAGTTATATACGTAGGTAACTTCCACTGAGATTATCTAATTAGAATCTGCAAAGTCTCCTAGGATTTATATTTTTAAATTAATTGGTGCAAATTGTCCTTTCACTAAATATTTAGCCAACCATGTCCCATGTGTCTCATGTATGTTAAAAAAATAAGTTTTGAAAAAGGGGGCTGGAAATAGCTGTCATTACAACTAATAAAATTTAAAAAAAAAAAAAAAACTATTTTTAAGCTAATGGGCTTATATGTGAGAGCTTTGTTCCCAATTTTTGCTAATTTTCGTCGGCAAATTGTCAGTCTCGTTGGCCAGTTTTATAATTTTTTTCTAACAAATCCTCACCTAAATATTTATATATCTAATATTATACTTGCTTTTTTTAATTTTCCCTCATCTCTTAGTTTACCTATGTTTTCCTTTTTCATGCCAAACTTTTTAGCTTGACATGTTAAATTTAGACAACTATTTGAACCTTTCAATTTGTCCATTTGTCCATTCTAATTAAAAGCTTCTACTAATGTGGTAATGGCTTGAAGGGTTCAAGTCCCTATGCATCTGTTCCTCTATGTGATGAGTTTTTGAATGCTATATCATAAATTTTAGTTCTTTCTGCTTGAATTTCTTAGTTCTTTTGGCTTCAATGACTAACTTTAGAAGGAGCGTGCACAATTCAAATTGAGAAAGAAACATCAGGCATTGGAACATTGATGCTTGCACTTCTATGTAACAAGGTTTTTTTTCCTGTGCACATCCTCATTACTATTGCGCTCATGTCCCCTGTTGCCAAGTTCCTTGCAAGTTGATATTGGAGCCGATATTAAATAGTGTTTTACATTTTTCGATTAGGGTTATAGGTGATTTCTTATTAGAGTTTTTAAGCCCTATTTGAGGACCTCTTGAAATTTCATCGAGATGGTTGGATTCTCTCACAACTGTTGTCTTACCTGGGATAATCTTTGTAAACGTGGATTTCAGGGCCCCTCTTATTGTGTTTTGTGTGGTAACGGAGAGGAGTCTGTCTCCCATCTGTTCTTCCATTGCTCCTATTCTACTCAGATATGGCACCTTTGGTGGAGCGCTTGGGGTTGCTCTTGTCGGCATGCTTCCTCTTTGCCTGAGTTCTGGGCTCGCTTGGGTAGTGCTCCCTCCAAGTCTTCTTCTCTCCATGCTGCTTGGATTGCTGGCCCATCTTTCATGCTTTGGCATATCTGGTTGGAGAGGAATCGTCGCATATTCCAAGATGTTCGGCTTGGTGTTTTGCATCTTTGGTGGAAAATATCACATTCTCTCCAGGAAACTATTCTTGTGAAGTGTGAGCTTGATGGGGGTATGGATCCGGTTGATCTTGCTATCTGTAATCGCCTCAATTTTCATCTGCAGGATGGGGTTGCGGCTCATAGGTTTCCTTCTATGTCCAGGCAGCTTCACCATCAGAGGAAGGGTCGGGTTAACCGGGATGGGCACTGGACTCCTCCTCCCTGTGGAGTTCTGAAAATTAACACTGATGGTTCTTCTCGTGGGAATCCTGGTCCGGCTGGTATTGGTGGAGTGGCTCATTGTAGTTCTGGGAATGTTAAATTTTTCTTCTCAATTCATAAGGGTGATTATACTAACAATCTCATGGAAGCTCGGGCTATTTTATATGTTGTGGAACAGTGTTGCTTATGGGGATGGAGTAAGATTATTTGTGAGTCTGATTCCCAGGTGGTGGTGAACATGCTTTCTTCGCAAGAGCTTGAGGATGTTAGTTGGCAACTGGCCACTATTGTTAAGCAGATTCTTTTCTTCTCTTCCTCTTTTCAGTTCATTAGGTTCAAGTATATTCCGCGAGAATGGAATAGACCTACTGATTGTTTAGCCAAATGGGCTTCTAGTCATGATCCGGGTTGGAATATTAGGGATAGGGGGCAACTGTCCTTTGAGATGGTGCAAGAATTTGATGATCTTGTTGCTCAGGATCGAGCTCCTTGTTGTATTCCTTTCTGTCTTAATAAATTTGTACCCCTCTTTTTGCAAAAAAATAAATTGATTGCATATTTCCCGATAGATATGGTGTCCATTGTAACAAATTATGTTTAAGTTTCATAAATTTCCTCGCCTTAGAAATGAATATTGCTTGCTCTTTATATTGTTCATGTTATATTTGCATTTGCATTTTATATTTTTTTTTGGCATCATCTAATGATTTGGGTATTGGAATGCATGTTGTTAAACTATGCAATGATATTTAACAAAATTATTTTTGTTTTCAAATTTTAAGGTTTTTAATAGAAAATTATAGAAATATTCAAATATATTTAGAAATTTATAGAAATATTATGTTTCTATCTAGATTTTAGTTTTAAATTTATTATTTAAAAACTATATATAGATTTGGAAAGATGCTATCTAAAATAATTTAGAAAGATATTATCTAAAATAATTTTAGAAAGTTTTTACATTTATTTTGATTTTACTTTTAGAGTTATTCTAAAAAAAATTATTGATTAATTCAATTTTTTAAAAAGTGATTATAAATTGTAAATGATTTACATGTGAAATTCAAGAAATAAAACTAGAATTTGATTACAAATGTCAAATTCATAATCATTATTCAAATTTTAAGAATATATTTTAATACTAAAATTTTAAAAATATATAAAGAATATAATTGTTTAGAAAAATAAAAGAATTCTTAGAATGATAAATAGATAAATATTTCACAATTTTAAATAAAAAATATTTGTGTGAGGAGAGGGATAGAGTTAAACTAATTAAATTTTGAACAAATAGTCTTAGGGTTTAATAAGGGTTGATTTAAGGTTAGTGCTAAAACTACTTAATACACTAAAATAATTCTAGAAAGATTTAATACCTATTTTGATTCTAGCTTTAGATTTAGTCTTAAATTTATTGTTGATTAATTCAAAATTTTAAAAAAGAACATTTCATTATAACTTGTAAATGATTCGCTAAAATTTGATTATAAATGTTCAAATATCAATGAGTCTTTAAGAACGTTAAATACATAAATATTTCACAATTCAAATAAAATATTTGTGTGAGAAAAGGGATAGAGTTAAACTAATTATTTTTTTAACAAATAGTATTAGGGTTTATTACGGGTTAATAGTTAGAGAAATCTTATCACCTATCGGCTCATTGTTGTACGTACAAAAGCATACATTTGCCAGTTACAAAAGAGTTTCAAATAAAGAGACACAATGGGACAAAAGGAGCAAAATAAATAGTGTATGAGAGAGGGGGTTGATGAATTTTGAGATAGGACATAAATATAGTGAAGAAGTTATACCTATAGAGAATGAATGGAACACTTTACTCACAAAGGTGAAGCATAGGACTTTGCAAGAGGTCAATTATCCTAATACTATTTTATATGTGTACAACTTGTTCCAATGCTTCTACAGAAGAGAAGACATGTTATGTAATTCAACATCTAGAGACAAATATTTAAGTGTGTGTAGGTAAGCCATTGGATCCAATGAAATTTGACTCTATATAGTCACTTGCAACATACAATCACTAAATGCTTATTTGTGTAAATATGATAGTGTGTGAAGCTCTATACACTCAAATTTTGAAAAAATTAAAAGATAAAAATTACAATATATTGGACAAAGAAAAAAGCTAAATTATTAAATTCCTTGATATAAGGTAAATTGTATTGAATCTTTTTTCAAAGTAAATACTATTTAAATTCTTAGAATTGGGAAAACTATTAGAATATATATATATATATATATATATATATATATATATATATATATATATATAATAAAATCTTAAATACATTCAGTTGCACAATAGAGAACTCATGCCTATTAATGCTATGAAACAACTTATATTGTAGTTGTTGATAAATTCTTTTAAAATAGATAATAAAAAGTTCTACAATTAGACATTGGAAAATACACTCTATATAGTACAAACAAATAAGTAAATATGTAGAATTGAGGAAAAAACAAATTATTTTAAAAAAAAAATTGATTGAAATATACCAAAAAATTTTTCTTACCATGTCTGCTTAAAAATTGTAATGCAAGTTATGATAGATTCGTTAGTTCCATATTTGAGATTTTCATTTATGTACAAATTTGTTAAATTGAAGACTGAAATTGTAATTGATGAATAAATTAGTTTGATCTTGAGATTTTTTAATAAATTCCTCTCACATTATCTAAAGTTAATTCTGGTTTTTTTCATAAAGCATTGAGATTTTCATATAATATGATATAAAATAGCATTGAGATTTTCATATAATATGATATAAAATAAAATTACATGAAAGTTTTATCATTATATTATTTTAAAAATATTTAAATATTATTTCATTTATTAGAAATAATCCATATTTATAAGAAATAAATAAGTTAAAAAAATTATTAAATTTAAAGAAATATTCCAAGCACTAAAAAAACCAAACTTAAATAACAACTCAAAAAACAAAAGTTAGTTTTGATAAAAAAAAATTTATAAATCATTGTGCTGAAAGGATGAGTGTCTGTATAGTGAACATGTGTCTGTCAAACATGAATTCCTTTTTAATGCAAGGAACACATGGAATTTAGGGAGAACTATGTAAAATTTAATTTTGCATTCCTGGTTTGAAGTGAACAACGTGAACTCATCTGCAAGAAATGGATTAAGTTATATGAATGATGAGCTGATTTTAAATGTTGAGAAGATAAAGTTAGTAGAAGATGCAAATAATAACTTAAGTAGTAGAGTTATTATGGTCCTTACATTACCTAGTCTTGTGTTGTGTGTATCTCCAATGGAAGTGAATTCAACATGATGAATACAGTAGGTGATGATTTTAAATGTTGAGACATTAAAGTTAGTAGAAGACCTAAATAATAACTTAAACAATAGAGTTATTATGGTTCTTACATTTCCTAGTCTTGTGTTATGTGTATCTCCAATGGAAGTGAATTCAACATGATGAACATGGTAGGTGATTATTTTTCTCCTAAAGGTTACATCTCTATGGTTGACAATATAAACAATACCATTTTACATAGCATTAGATTAAAGATTATTTGAGTTTCAAACTGAAAAATCTTGATCTAATTTAATTACCACTAATTGAAAAGTGTTTGCAAACTACCATATCAATATTGTTTTTTACCCAATATTACAAATGCAACTACATAAATATTGGAAACTTGAAAACCTGAAATGTGATGTTAGCATGGACAACTAGATGATGTCATGCTTTTCGACACATACCTTTGAGGTTGTATCTATTGTCATGATCTTAATCTCTATAAATTGTGTTATTCTCTTCAAAATTCTCCCAATTCCAAGAGTGTAGGCATACATATCTTTGGCCTAGAAGTCACAATCACAAGAGGTATCAAAATTTTGGGAAAAATAATTTATTAACCCAAAAATCCTATTGTTGCATTCAATTATTTTTGAAAACCAATTTCAAACAAAGCCAAATTTTAGGGGGTACCCATAGACAACTTGGCATAATATAATAGAAACAAACTAAAATAATCATTGCTATATCAATATTTCTCTATCCCTTCAAATTTCTATTTATTATTTTATGATTCTTTCAATTACCTTTTCTATTAATTATAAGACAACACTTCCACTCAAGGATATTGTTTTTGATATAAAAGTAGCCAAAACTAAGGGGTTGGCCCTTTACAACAGTTGTGGCACAACTAGCAAAAAGCCAGCCAACAACCATCAAACAACCACATGCAATACCCTTAACAATTTACATCAAAAACAAAAGTAACAAAATAACAGTAATTAAAAGTACTAGGGATCCAACCCTTAGAACTAGTAGAGCTTAATAGTTTATCAAAAAACATATAGGTGGTCATCACATTGTACCACCTATAGCCCAAAACTAAGTTTAACCAAAAAAAAAGAACCATCACTAAAGGATGGAGAGTGAAAACCAGCCGAGAACCAAACATGATAGGAAACAAAAGGCCACTAAGTGGCATCTCTTTTTTTTCCTTTTCCAGCCAAGAGCACCTTGGCCCAATCTTCAGCAAGGAATCCTTAGAGAAGCTTCAAGTCCTCCTTCCCCAAGTTGTCCTCCTCTAACTCATTAGCCATCAGCTAAAGAGTAGTGGCAGCCACATGAGTCACCTTAAGGGTGAACTTTGAGAATAGGGAGAAGTCCTCACAACATTGCACCTATCTTTGAGCTCTTGGAGATCCTTGCGGGTAACCTCCCCTTTTTCCTCCATTCTCAACTTTAAATCCTTTTTGTTCACCAAAGTTTTGCTGCTATCCTGCGCCACAAGATTGTTAGTGGGGGCCTTTAGGTTTACGAGGCCATCTTTCTTAATTAGGGAGGAGATGGTGTCAGGGGAGTCAGTCACAGTTTTGGAGATCTCCTGGTTGTTAGTTGGAGGCTAGGTGATGGTGGTAGAGACATGGGTGGGGTCAAGGGAGGGGTCCTTGATGGGATTGCCCCCTTCAAAATCCCAAGTACCATACAAGGTATCATCCCATTTCTCCACCTCTTTATCTATTTCAGCTTTCCCCTTCTCCTAACCATCCCCCAAGTTATTGTCACTCTCTTTAGAGTTTGTGTCTTCCTCCTCCTCCTCCTGAGAGTGACTTGAAATTTTTTTGAATCTTCCACAGGTCTTAGCAATTCTTCTTGACCTTCTTCTACCCCCACCAATTTCCTCATCTGAATCCCCAATATCCACCTCCACCCTCTTTTCTATTTTGATTCTCTTATTAGCAGTCGGTTCCAGGGCCATCTTGTTCTTCCTACCCTTAACAGGGGTTTGGCTAGGGGAAGGCTGGGGGGTGGGGGCATAACTGCCACCCACAAATTCCAAGCACAAGGGAGCCCCAAAGGGGAGGACATTGTCAACTCTAATCACACAGGGTAGGCAAAGAGAAAAGTGAAATTGGAAAAGATGAAACATGAGCCCTTCATGAAGGATAATGAATATGGCCCCTTTCTTCCCTTTTTATCTAATATCCATCACTGTCTCTTCAAGCATGTGCATCAAAAAGAAAGGAATGCAAACAAGCTCCCTATTACAAAAATTGCTAAGAAGTGGGAAATGGTAAAAGTAATATACATTGTGTATACCTTCGAGTGTCAGGTATTTCATAATCATTAGAAAAACATCGTCCCAGGGTTCTGATAGTTTATCCCTCTTAAAACCACCACAGTAATAGTCTAGGACCTTATTGCCTCTGAAGAAACTAGTAATACTTGCCTCATCTGCCACCTTCGTAACCTTCTTCCATTTCCTACCAGTAATGTCTAGTCCTATCACCATGGGAATAGACTCCTCATTCACCTGAAACATAATGCCATTTATGCTCACACGCCTATCCTTTCAACTAGCAAAAAATTGTTGCGAACAGTTCTCGTCATAGCTCACCATAGCTTGCATGTAGGGGACAAACCCTCCTACCTTCAACAAAATCCAAGTGGCTTGCCTTTGGAGAGATCCTCCATTTTAGTGGGCTCCAATCTGTTATGGTCCCCACCCATGTGAATAGCTTCCTCAATGATATCCCCTTCCTTAATCTCAGTAATTCTCATTTGCACCCAAAAAATCGTGAAGGCAGGGCTAGAAATGTAATAACCAGCGATAAAAAAAAGCTATCTTTTTTATGCTTCATGAGACTACAAATTCTAGAATGTTCTAACCAGTTTAAAGTATCATTACAAGGAGTGTAAGAAATCCACATGTAATACCTTAAGATCTAGCCTTAGTCATAATGTAATTTATTAATGTGATCCTGTCATAACATCAAAAAATGATGGTGCTAATTTTAAAGTCGGTATTATTAGTTGCATCCCCTTCTCCATGCCCTTTCATGAATCAATCCACATAATTAAACCTTGCGAAACATCTTATCAAAATCAAGATGATCTTAACTATCATAATGATAGCAATTCTACCAAATTGGCCCCTTCTCCAAAATTGGAAGGTCATCTAACCTGATTAAGAGGAGTATTTTCCCTACAAATGAGGGAAGTTATATAGTTAGGAAATGATTCTAACTTTTTATGTTCTCCAAATCAAACCCCAACCCAACCAAGGCACTCAAGGATATTGTTCCTAGTGCATGAGAAACTACAAAAAATTATTGTATTGCTCAAAGCTTAATCATTCATTGAGTGTTTTCAAATGTTTTTTCATTTAGAACCTTCTGATTCATGCAGTCCTAAATCTCTATTTTTTTCATTTGGGTATGTAGGAAAATAATGGAACCTCAAACCCATGTGAAGAAATAAGGGAGAGAGAATTAGAAATCCTCCATGATTCGGACCTCCTCAATCCCTAGTGCTTGATAAGCAAGTGGGATGCACTCAGCTTCTCTATACTCATATATTATGATGACATAATAGAGCAGATCAGAGTAGTGGTTTTTTGTTCTATTCTATTTTCTCTCAATTTTTGTGGGAGGTCGAGAATAGTCATTCTATTTAATAAAAGATGAAATAAGTTCAGAAAATTCATAATAAAAAATTGTATGGTTTTTGAACAAATTAATGGAAATCAAATGTGTCCTTAATGAAGTTGATTAAGAAAGTAGTAGACAAAATGCCTTTACAGAGTTCAAGACACTATACAAGAGGGGCAGAGAACATAGTTTTAAGAATTCTATAGCAATGCTTACCATGACTAATTGTGACAATTTATATCACTCATTGCTTTAATTTGGTGTTGTTTCTCAAATGTACAACTTGGGTTCTTAAAACATGTACACTAAAATTGTTTACCTAATCACAACAAAGTCTCTACCCTAATCATCTAAATTCTTTTGCTAGTAGTGAATTCCTACCTAATTATGAGCATATGAAGAGAAATAGGAATACACGACCAAGAATTGGTATTGCAATTTAGTAGAAAATCGTCTCATTTAGTGTTATTGCAAAGATTTAAATCAATAAATCTTCTCCTAGAAAATATATCAAAAAGATTAAAACTTGCAAAGAGAGATAGGGTAAAAAATGAATTACTAGTACAATGGGCATAGTTAAAATGCGTGTATATTACCTGAAACCAAACACTATCAAACAACAAATTTTACAAAAAAAATACTATTCAAAATCAATCTTTCTAAGATTTGCTTAAAATTATTTTGAATAAACGAGATGTAAATCTGAGAATAATATTGCAAACAAAAAACCACAGTATCAATTCCATTTATTTATAATAACAACAAAATTATTTTTGAATCAAATAAAACACAATAAAAATGATTCGATCTGGTATAGATTTCCCCCAAAATGACAAGTTAACCTCAATATTCTACACAAATATTGTTATCCTTTCAAAGATGTTATTGAGGAAAATGGGTAGAGTTTGTAGTAAACATATTACAAAACCCTATCACATGAAATGTTATTTTGATTAATTAAAAAAATCAGTGTTACAAATCTTTTAGATTTTTGAGTTCCAAACAAGATTTTTTTTCAGCCTCTCAAAAGAAAAATTATAATTAGGTTTTTAGGATTTTATTATGAAATCCCTTAAGAAATCATCGTTCTAAAGCATTTAAGAGGAAGCTTCATCTAAATGCCTTGGCCAAAGTGGACATCATATGGAGCTTGGTAAGGGCTAGTGGTGTTGCCTGTACAAAGGCCTCCAATGCCATGGTATGACTTGGGAGAAGCAACATATCATTGTTGATCAGGAATTGTTGCACTATCACCATCACCACTGCCACCATCAATAGCACTGTTGCTAGCTCTTCTCACTTCAGTTTTGCTCGGCTCCATGCCTCCTTGTTCTAAGAAGACTATGGAAAGTTCAATGTCCAAGCAAGAAGCACCCAAATTCAAAACAATTTAAATTAATAACTTAACCAAATTTTTTGTGTATTTAGTTCTAATAAAATTAATTTTCTCCCTTGCTATTTTCTTGTTCCACCAATAAACATAAAGATAATTCATAATTTTAATATTTAAAAAATATGTATAAATGTATAACCATAGGAAATATGATATGTGAAAACAAAAATTATTAAATTTGATTGGCTGAGATAATTTGTCTATTTGCATCCAGTGGATCCTAGTGCGGTCAGGAACTAATAAGTCTTGAAAATGGGCCTTCAAATAAGTAGTAACAATTTAGTTACAAAATGGTCACATGGTTCATGGTTCTACAAATTCATGATCTCCCTTTTAAGTATTTTTTGAGAGGCTAAATACTGTTGCAATCAATTTTCATTAACTCATTATTAAAAAAAATCTCTCTTTCTACCAATTATAATTCAATATTTTTATTTTCTATGTTTTAAAAAAACAAAATTCAAAGTGTACATGCTGGGTTTCTAAGTTATAAAATCATAAAATTTATTTATCTTTGCATTCATTGGCTAATGTAAATAAGGTCTTATACACAAATTTGACAAAAAGATGGCAAAAATTTAGGATGCACTAACCGCATTTATAGAACTTTATCATTTTTCAATTAATTCTTAATTTCCAAAAGCTTTATTCCTCTTAAGCACATACATAATTATTTATCAATATTAATATGTATGATACATTATAAAATTTATTACTATTAATATCTCTAATTCTAATGTATTTCAAAAATATATTTATATTTATTAAATCATTGTATATTTATTTTTTATTCTTTTACCTTACACACACACACGCACACATGCACAAATGCACACACACACGCGAACACACACACACACACACACACACACACACACACACACACACACACGTGCGTGCCTGTGTGTAGAAGTGGTTTTAATTTATTTGCGGCATTTTTAGTTTAATGTTTTTTTAAAAAAGAAAAATAATATTATGATAATATTTTTTTACTTTATTTTAATTTTACGTATATATTTCTTTTAGTCAGTAATAAATCTTGAAGGATTTGAGAAATACAAATCTACAAAATCCAAATAACACCTGCATGCAAGAACCTGTCATAAAGAAGCAAAGACAAAGACAGGGCAAGGGTTTGGCTCTAAAAATATGGAAGAATATATTATTAGATTGAAAGAAAGAATGAAAATACAATAGATCAATTCTTATAAAGGAGATCATAAAACCCTAAAAAGTAAATGACATTTAATAATTAATATTTAATTATTAAATAAAAATGCATGTGCATAAAGTGAAATCTTAAGAAGGGAATAAAGGTCATTTAATAAGTTAAATTAAATTAGTCCTTTACTCTAACATCCCCCCTTAAGATGAGCAACAATGCAGCTACAAGCAATGTAGAAAAATATAGGAAACTGCACTATTGAAAGCATAAATGGTCCCAACAACATGGCTTGATGAGGTACCCAGCACAACCAAATCTCTGAAAAATGGAAAAAAAGGGAAAACCACGTGGAAAAAATCCTACTCTAAAAAGAAATAGAAGAAGAAAAAAAGCAATAAAAGAAGGAAGGAAGGACTCATCATTGAGGCGCCCCAAGGACAACTTCCTTCAACCCAAGCATAGAATGCAACTGAAGATACCATGAGGATGCAAAAGGTTTAGTGAAGATGTCTAGAACATGCTCAGTAGTGGGAATGTACTCCAAGCTAAGAGAGCCATCCTAAATCAGATGCTTGATGAAGTGCATGTGAAGCTCAATGTGCTTGGTTTGCTAATGCTCAACTAGGTTGTAAGAAACATGTATAAAACTCTTATTGTCACAACAAAGAAAGGTGGAACTATCAGAAGGAAATCCAAACATTGTCATCAATTGTTGAAGCCATAAAGCCTCCTAACTAGCTAGCACAACTACCCTATACTCTTCCTCTGTAGATGATAATGCATGAGCATGGTGCTTCTTGCAAGACCATGTGATAGGACCATAACCAAGGCAAAAAACAAAACCAGAAGTAGACTTACAATCATCAATATCCCCAACCCAATTTGAGTCTATATAACCAACAATGTGAGGATCCCCTGATGTGTAGTGAATGTCATAACATGTAGTACCTCGGATGTACCTCAAAACACGTTTGGAAGCTTTCCAATGACTCTCATGTGGATCATTTGAGAATCTAGAGACAAGTCCAACCGCGAAGGAAATATTAGGACATATGTGTGTTAGGCACAAAAAACTACCCACAAGATGTCTATATAAAGTTGAATCCACTGTAGGAGTAGAGCAAGTGGTAGATAAAATTACACCCTACTAAAAAGGTGTGGGAGAAAGCTTTCAATCAAGCATGTTAAATCTCTAAAGCATATCAAGAGTGTACTTTTACTGGAGTGTGGCTATCTCATCCAAAGACTGAACAACCTATAGGCCCAAAAAATAATGCAAAAGTCCAAGGTGTAATGCCCCACCTGGAGATCCTTGGAAACAAGGATTCATATCAAGCCAAGATTTTTTTTATTTTTTATTTTTTGAAAGAAATTGAAAGATATGTACTTGTTTTAGGGTAAGTGACTCTTGGACCCTTGCTTGAAAATCTTTCTGTTCATTATGCATTAGTGCTTATGTTATGTTTAATTAATGAAATTATGAAAGAGGAGTAATGATGGTTTTAGTGTGTAATTTACCTTTCATTCCATGTCTTATGTTGTTTTGGGCATGTGTGCTCTTGTGTGGATTTGGACATTTTGTCCGTCGTTTGTCTTAGTGGCCAACACTATTGTTTTTGCCTTTGTGGTTTTGATTTGAGTGGTGGCTCAGATCGTAGGTCTTAGGTCTCTTTTGGCTTCTTCTTGTTGTAGTCCTTGTCAATATCTTTTCGACGCTTTTCAAATGGAGCCAATTGGAGTCCGGATGTGAAGCTATGGCTTCTGGAGTTGCAGATCGGTCTTCCAAGTACCTTTTTGAGTAGAGGCCAATTCAATCATGACATGTCATATTTATGGCCATTGGAGAAGTTTAACTCTTCATGTTATTCATAATGGAAGAGCTATCTTGTCTTCATAATCTATTAGGTACTTGTTGGAGTTCGTGCTTGGGTTTTGTGTTTCCTTTTGCACTGAACCACTATAGTTTTGAGTGTTCCTTGTTTGAGGATGATGTTGCCTTATCTTTTGGGAGTGACTCAATTCTTTGATGAGTCTAGATTCTCCTTCTTGGACGTTGTCTTGGGTGCACCTCTGTATCCTTTTCTCTCTTGTGAGAATAGGCTAGTGTGGCTATGCCACTAGCTCAATTAGTGTTCTCTTGTGAGTATGTTGATGGTTGGTGGAATTGTGAGTTCCCTAATGCATCTTGGGCTGATTTTGTGCAGAGGTTGATTTTTACTCCCTCTTAGTCCTAATACTCTATAGTATCCTTCTCCCTAAGCTTATATCTTCATGTGGATTGTCATAGTCAAGTTTTCTCTTTAACCGTTGATTTGAGGCTAGAGATTAAGTTTAGTGGTAGATTGGGTGTAGTTTTCCTAGCATGGTGATGGAGGGACATGGTATCGATGGACACAGGTTACCATCTTGTGAGTTGGTATGCAAACATTACATGATTGTGTCCACTGACGAAAGTCTTTGAACCTTGTGGAAAAGTGATATCTTGTCTGGTTGGGTTGTGTTACCCTAGTTTCCAGTGGTAGTTGAGCTTTTGTGCCTTGTAGAGGTGTCATGCTCCTACACTTGGTGGTGAGTAGTCTTTTGGAGTATGTCCTTCTGTTGGTAAACTTTCATCCTCTTTGTTCTAAGGGTGAGTTTACGTGGATTCCAGAATGATCATGTGTGTCATGATAGTATTCTTGGGAATTTTGGGATGGTTATTTCCCATGATTCCAACTTTTGTTGGAAGTGCTTAGTGTTTTGACCTGGTTTTGTGGTCATGTGGTTGGTGCATGTCATGGTTGGGCACCTGTTGACAAGGTAGAGTGGCTTGTTCCTTACCTTGTATTGTTGATTTTATGGCTAGATGATTTTTCCTAGCGCATAGAAGGTTCCTTGTTGGAGGACCTTGTGTCTGTGACACCCATTCTCTTGTGGTTATTCTATTTGGGGGTTAACATGATGGTTTGAGAATGTTGGAGTGATTTGGGTTTGACTTGTATAGATTTTTTGACTTATTCCTATTGCTTTCTTTTGATTTTGGTTCTTGTGTGTTTTGGTTTCTATTCTTGGATTGCAGGCTTCCAAGAGTAAGCCTAGTCTTATGGGGGGATGATGTAGTGCCTCTCCCATTTGACTTTTGTAAGTCATCCTGATGGATGCAACCTTGATGATCTTTTGTTGTGATGGGATCTTGATTGTGACCCTGAGTGGTCTACACTATCGAGGTGTTTGAGTTTGTGTTTCTATATCAGTTGCTTTGATTATGCTTTTGATTGATCTTTGAGATTATGATGTGATTTATGGTTCACTGAGGTTTGTGCCAGTGGTTACTAGGATCGATGTGGTATCATGAGGTTGTTCCATGATTACCCTGAGATGTGTGCAAAGATTTCGTTGTGTATTATTACCATGCTACACGGGACTAGGTTCCTGTAGTAGTGGTTAGTCATGTTTTTTACTGTGTTCGCTTATGTGTTTTAAGTGCCTTATTAAATGCTTAAGTAATTAGAATGAATTGTTCTTTTTGGATTATTTGGTTATGTGTTGCAGACATTTACCTTTTTTTATTTTGATCTGAGAGATATATGTTCTTATGTTATGTTTACATTTGAGATGACCTGAGGGTCAGGTGTTATACCTTGATTTCAGTATCATAGATATTAAACTACTATGTTGTTCAGTTAATCATATTTCATGATGATGCCATTTTGAGATGACAGTGTGTTTTATGATGATATCTGGTGATCTGGTATTTGGGCATACCTCTGATTATGTTAGGTGATGGATTTAATGCTATGGTTATTTACTTCATTCCTACATTGTTATGCTTTATGCGAACGTGAGTGATGTAAATAGATTATTTTAATATAATTAAATAAATGGTTAAATTAGGTGATTTAACGCATTATTGCTTCGGCTATGTTATTATATGCAATTGCACTTGATCGTGTTGTTTAGTGTGCAAGATTTATATCCCTGGCAGTGGCACATGGAGTTAGTGATTTAGCCTTTCATATTTTACCAATGTCATCCTTGTATGGTTGACGTATCCTTAATTAAATGTTTAATTTAAACCTTTCGGTGATTATTAAATTCGAACTCATTTGCATTATGTGATTAGACTAGTAAGCATGTATGTGCATTTAGAGGTTCGCGTTGTCGCGAAAGTTGTTAAGGCGATTTTTGTGTTTTTGGGTTTTCGGGCTTTTTAATTGATTTATTTTAATTTCTGGCAGCTTTTCCATAGATGAATTCCTATTTATAGGAATAGCCTATTTTTGTTTGGGTCGATTCGGGGTTTAACTAGGTTGGCTGGTTATTTGCCTTAATTGATTATTCACTCGAAAAGTGAATAAATATCCAAAGAGGAATTTAATTCCTCACTTCTCACTTTCAAATTGGAAAGTTGGAGAGTAAAACCCAAAATCCTCTTCATGAGGATTTATTGTTTTGTTCTTTGTGGGAGCTACAGGCGTGGGATCATCGCGAGGTTGAGCTCGTTGGATCCAGCACGAGGAAACCTTGGATTGCCGCAATTTTTAGCTACTTCTACAGGATATTTATTTTATGGTTCAAATTCCCGTTTTGCCCTTTTGGGTGCGAGGTAGGGCTTTCCTGTTTTATTGTTTCTGCTCCATTTCTGCTTCTATTTTTGGTAGCCATTTGTTTGGAGGCTAAGAACTAGTGTTCCCCTCCATTTTTGTATGCTAGTTCTACCTGGTTGGGCAGGTATGAACATTTCTCTAATTTTCGAGTTGAGGGTTTGGGATTTTACGCCATTTTTGCATACGGTGTCCGATTCCATTTATTTTTGGATTTTTGGAGTTTTTGAACCCAAAGATCAAATGGGTTTTAATTTTGAACTTTTCTAAAATTTGGGGTTTTTACTTCGTTTTGCGTGCTGCCCTATTTTCTTGGGTTTTCTTGGCACAATGTGTGTCATGGACTTGGATGATCCATTTGGATATCAATCAGACCACTCCTGCACTTTTATGTTGCATTGGGATGCATGTTGCATCCGTACTCCTGACGTTGTGTTCAATTGAGTGATTTTATACCTAGTGTTATTGTTTCTTTTAGACCTTTGCTTTTGTCTCATGAGCGCTAGGATTTGTGTAGAATCCATACTCTCGGATTGAGGCCGGTTGAGTAAGTTCATGATATTTGGTCTTGTTGCATCATTGGGATTCGTGTAGAATCCATACTCTCAGATTGAGGCTGGTTGAGTGATTTTATGATGTATGGTTTATTGGCTTTGGGATTCGTGTAGAATCCATCCTTCCCGTGTTGCTTTCAGTTGGGTGTTTTCTTTGCATTGTGTTTTCATTCCTGTCCTTGTGATATGATCTTCATGATGGTGGTGTGCCACACACGAGTACGTCTGCGTACATTGGTCGAGTGACTTGCGAGGCTCGATCTTCTGTGGTACTTTCAAAAGTTATGATCATTGTGGTTGGGATGGGATTATGCATGCCCATGGGCACTTGTTGTAGGATGAGCATGGGTAGGGTAGGGTAGCATATGGAGGGGGCTTCTATCTCACAACCTGGTGACCTTAGTCCCATAGGGTTGGCGGAGGATAGGAAGTTTTAAATAAGTGATAATTAAAGAAAATGTGTGACTGGTAATAAAACTTAAGATAATAAAATGTGTGTGCGGGGCCCTCCGTTGAGGAGTTGAAACACATGATCCAAGCTTGGGCTTTTCGATGCCAAGCGACTCTCCATGATGTTAGTCCCTACATAGTAGCCTATTGAGTGTCTGACCAGGACTTATACTCCTTGCATTGTCTTAGGTTCTTGGTTGTAGCCATCATACTGTCTGGTGTGAGTGTTAGCCATGGATGTTGTATTTTATGTGTGTTTGTGGTTGGATCATTATCTCCATCAGCACGGCGAGTGTGGACCTACGGGTGCCACGTGGTTGGGAGGCGTAGCTACCTTCACCACTGCTAGGGACCGATTTACAGAGACGGTCTTGTCCTAGTGCGACCGTTGTTGGATGTGTTCACTTGGTACTTTGGGTTCTGGAGTATGCTTTCTTGTGATTTATGCTTTCATTGGGATGCTTGTATATCATGTTTAGATGATGTTAGTTTACTTGACGCATTCTCATATTATGATGTTTAGCATATGATTAGATGATGTGAATTGTTGTATTAGCATATATGTTGCTTACTGTTGTTTAGCATGTGATAGGTGATGTTATCTACTGTAAGATTATCTTATGCTTTACTACTAGCATGTTAGATTTCCTTATGCTTTTATTGTTGCATATTTTAGTAGTGACGTCCCTATTATGACAGTACTGACAATTTGGTTGGTGGCTTGGGATGTTATGCGCGGGGGATGGCTAGGACCCACGATGGTCTTATGATGCTATTGACGGTTGGGAGGAACCACGTACTTAGTTTGTTTGTTCAGTTCATTGCAATGTTTCTTTTGTTCTCTTCGATGTTTATTTCAATATGCTCTTTGCTGCTATAGTTTAGATGGATAGATGTTCTTCGTTCTATATTATTCTTTCACTCGAGTGTTCATGCCTCGAGATGTGGATCCGATACTCCCTGGTGTGGAGGTTCTTTGGTCTATTCTTCGCCTTTCTGAGTTCTGGAAGTGTCTTTGTTTTCTATGGGTGACATTTTTTCAACATGGTGCGACACTTTAAAAAGTATCGCACGCCCATGCAAACTATGTCGTATGACACTGTAAAGTATCATACACCTTCTTGAAAAATATCGTACAACACTGGAAGAGTGTCACACGCCTTCTTGAGAAATGTCATACGATGCTGAAAAGTGTCACATGCCTTCTTGAGAAATGTCGTATGACACTGGAAGAGTGTCGCACGCCTTAAGGAGAAGTGTCGCCCTCCTCTAGTAAAAAGTGTCGCACGGTTTTTGTGAAAAACTTCTATGGGTCGATAGTGGGAACTTTTCTTCGTGATTCGATCTTTTTGAGAGTGGTCTTGGATACCCTTTTGGGCGTTCTTTGACCCTATGTTGTTGCATTTTGACTTCTAGGGGTTTCCCTTCAATGCAATTTTTCGTGTTCTGTTGTTGTCTCTTGGGGTTTAAAATATATCATTTAAGTATATTTAATTCCTTACACTTAAGATATATTTTAATATATGTGAAAAATCTTTTGAAATAGGTTTCAGACCTCTCGAAGATAAGTTATGGATTCTAGGAAATTTCAGGGCTTCAGAAATCCAGACTTAGCCAATTTTCAGGGCTTCAGGATTTTAGACTTAGCCAAATTTCAGGATTCTGGATTTTACCCTAGCTTGGTGTTTTGTTGATGAGTGGTCATTTCTTGTGCCCTCATCTTGTTATGGTGGTTGTTGGCTTTTGTTTGGGTGTGTTAGTTTGGTAGTGGCGTTGGAGATTCGTTGGTTGTCGGGATTGTGTTGAAGTCTTCTGATGCGATCTTTGTGATCCCTATATGATGTTGTCATGTGCATTCATACTTGTAAATTTTTTTTTTTAAAAATCTTGGCTTGATTTGAATCCTTGTTTCCGAGGATCTCCGGGTGGGGCATTACACAAGGTCTGTCATCTCAAATTATTCTCTCAAAGCTTGTTGAACACTATGAATCATAAAGGATGAACTACCTATTATGATGAGATCATCTACATATAGAACACGTATCGGTAATTCAACCCCATGACATTGAATGTACACTGTAGGATCAGAATGACACCTAGTGAATTGTGAAGCAAGCAAGAAGGAATCTATCTTCTCATACCAAGCCTGAGGGGCTTGTTTGAGACTGTATAAAGACCTTTGAAGCCTACATACCAAAGAAAAATCTTGCACAAAACCATGGGTTTGCTCCATATAGATCTCCTCATGTAGGTCCCCATGCAAAAGGCACTATTTACATCCATTTGAAATATTGTCCATCCCTAAGAAGCTACAAGAGAGAGTACAAGGCAAATAGAATTCATCTTGGCGATAGGAGCAAAGGTATCAGAGTAATCAATACCCTCAACCTATGAAAATCCCTTTGCAACAAGATGTTTCTTGTACCTATCAATAGAATCACCTGCAACATACTTGGTATGGTACACCCACCAGCACTAAACCAACTTTCTTCCTTTTGGAAGAGAACAAAGATCCCATGTCTAGTTCTTCACTAAAGAAAAGTAATCCTCATCCATAGCCCTATCCTAGTCTAAGTTTCCTATCACCCATGAAAACCTTTGTGGATCATCTAAAATGGCATGACTCAATAGTCCAGTATCAGATGTCTGAGCATGAGTGTGATGAGAATCTGAAGGATCTCTTGCCATAAGTCATGTTGCATCAATAGTATCATGAGCCCACTTGGGCACTCAATAGACATATGGTGGAGATGGTGAAGGGGGAGCAACATAAAGATCTTCCTTATGGGATACATAATCCTATAAAGGAGATGATGAAGTATTGGGTAGTGAAGGAGAATTTGGTGAAGGAGGGTCCATTTGAGGATAACGCTCATCAAACTAGACATCTTGCCAAAACAAGACCACTCTAGAATTGGGATCAAAGAACCTATATAGCTTCACATTCTCACAAGAGCCAACAAAAATGAGTGGTTGACTCTTCCTCTCCATGGATTTCCTTTGAGAATCCTGAATAAATGCCTAAGCCTCACTACCAAAAATGTGCAATGTAGAAATATTGGGCTTGATATGAGTCCAAGCCTCCTCAGGAGTCAAATGTCACAATGTCTTGTGAGGCATCTGATTCTAAATATAGTTGGCATAATTGATAGCCTCAACCCAAATTGGAGAACTCATAGCTTGAGACTATATCATACAATTGGCCATCTCTCATGATGCTCTATTCTTTCTCTCTGCAACCCCATTCTGCTAAGGGGTATGGGGAACTATGAACTGATGTTGTAAACCATGCTCACTGCAAAAATCTATGAAAGACTAATTCACATATTCCCTACCATTTACGATGCATATATGCCTAACAAAAAGACTAGACTACTTCTCAAAAAATGTCTTAAAGATTTGAAATGAATCAAAGACTTTAGACTTCTACTTCAAAAAGTACACCCATGTGCATGTAGAGAAGTCATCTATAAAGGTAAGCACATATTGAGTACCTGAAAAGGATGGAGATGGGAATGACATAATATCATTTTCTTTCAACTCCAATGGTGCCTTATCATGTGTGAATCTACTTGTTGGGGCCCAAAAATGGATCTCTATAATGTTTGCCAAGTGCACAACCTTGACAAACATCGTTAGTACAAGAGATCTGAGGTAGCCCAATCACTAGCTCTTGTGCACTCATCTTTTGTAGATATCTATAGTTGGCATGGCCAAAAATCTCATGCCAAATATTTCTCACTATGTCTGCATGAGAAATAAGTGAAACACCTATACAATCGAATCTCTAAAAGCCATCAAACTAATATAAGTGAGGCTAAATATGAACACTCCTGATAGAAACAACCAAGTTAGGATCATGGAGATCTCAAGTAGCCACATCATGTGGTGAGAACTTAACTATCTTACCAAAGCCAAAATGACAAATCTGAAAGACAGACAGTAGGTTCATAGAAATGGCCAGAACCAAGAGAACATCTTGTAGTGAACCACCCTCTAAAGAGATAGTGCCTAAACCTAAAATTGAAAGTTGTGCGGATTCACCAACTATAATCTATGTAGTAACACTCTGATAAATTGAGGTAACCAAATCATGTGAGTGTTTCATATGGTGGGATGCAACTAAATCAAGAATCCAAGTAGCTAATGAAGACAATGCTCATGAAGAAAGAGTGTGTCCTTTCCTGAAGGAGGAGGAGGTGGCTTCGAAGAAGAAATACTATGTTATTGCATGGCCTCCTCTAAAGACTCAAGATGTTTCCAACACCTAAAAATTGGATGTCCTTCCTTGCCACAAAAATTACAAGGATCACCTGTAAACTTCTTAGTCTTGGAGGAAGACTCGCCAGACTTAGAAGGTTTACCCTTTGAAGTGGATTTTTCAATTTCTGATATAGGAGAAGTCTTGGAGGAACTATCATCACCTATTGTATCTGATTTGGGCTCTGATTTTTGCTTCAAAATCCTTGTCGATATCTGAGCAACTAATGTCTACTTCTTTGGTCCTGTGAGAGAGTCCAACTGTGAAAGATTGGCTTGCTCTCTAGTCAATCAATCATAGAATACCTCAAAAGTGGGCATGGTAAATCTAGGACCCAAAGCATCCATAGTAGAATAGAAGGTAGAATAGAAAATCTAAAAGTTTCTTCCAAGCTTTGACAATATTAGATAAATACACTTCTTATCAGTCTTCACTTTCCCACAACTCTATAGTAAAGATATCTAATGTTTGAACCTCATCAAAATGTCCTCAATAGAGGGAAAATCATTTGATACAACTTATGAAAGGCCTACCTCAATCTGAAGTGCCCTCAACTCATTGAAGGTACCAAACAAGTCCTTGAACTTGGCCCATATTTCTCAAGGGGAATTCAACCCATCAAGATGAAACAGCAAGCTATTTGAAACATTTAAAGAAATCGAACCCATGGCCTCATCCATATTATTCTTGTACTACATTACCTTAAAAGGCCTCTATAAAATTGGTTGTACTTCATCTAAACAAGACCACAATCCCTTTGAATGGAGAGGCCATGTCATAGAAGATGTGCATGTATGATAGTTATGTGGGTTTAGAGGAACTAGACAAGAAGAGGTCTCGGCCATTGTTTTAGAAGGTGTTTGATTTTTTTGTTGAAAATTTCTAGATTATTGATGTAAATGATAAAAATAATAATATAAAAACCCCCCTACAATGTTAAAAAACTGAACCCCAGCTACTAGAAGGAATGCATATACAAGAAAAGAGAAAAAATGTTTCAGCTGAGTATCACAAATACCTAGAAAAATACTAATAAAATAAAAGATAATATAGAAAGTGTTTAAGAAGATATTTCTAGGACTTTTTTTGGATCAAAAAATGGAGCTAAAACAAGCAAGTTATGCCCCCCAGAAGGTAGAAAACATCATCTGACATTGAGCAAAAGAATAGGTACAAAAATAGAAAATTTTTCAAAAAATACCTTCATAAATACGTCTGTCTCGAAATTAATTTTTTTGACGATATTTAGTTTTTGAAAAAATGATACCATATGCTCAGGATGTTGCAAACCAGGTACCTTATGAGAGAAACAAAATTTGCAAAGAAGGCCTAAGCCCTTAAAACCTAGCCCCTTGGTCACTCATGTGACTACAGATGGGTAGAGTGTAGGTTTGTGGCTTGTGAAAAGTTGAAGGGAAATGCATTGGTGGAAAATGACATCAGAGATGGTTGATACCAGCAGAGGAGGTGATGACAACAATTGGCAGCACACCAGTGGTAGGGGTTTGCGTGGTGGAGTGCAGGCTACGCTTTGGTGGCCACTTTGCCCATGACAATGGTGGGAAGGTTGGGCCTTTTTTAATTTAAAAATGACTATAATTTATTTCATTTTTAATTTTTTGAAAAAATAGCATCGTTATACATGCCAGGGTCATTCAACCTTGCTATGCAAAAAACATTGCCTCCCTAGTCAACATTGTCCAAAATCAACAAATTAAATATAAAAATAGGAGTTTTGATGCCCATTGAATCCAATCATGAGGTCTGTTTGGCCTCAAAGTGCTCTAAAATTTAGAGACCTCACCATTTCCACAAAGAAAAAAGCTAAAAACAACGAGTTATGTTCTGTCAAATTCTCATGTAACGCCCCACCAAGGAACCCAAAAGAAATTAACCTAAAGTTTCACTAAGTTTGTCAAACTTTTTATTTGAAAGATAATAACATCAACAGATAATAGAGCGAAAGAAATAACTATGAGATAAAATAATAGCAAAAGCATTAACTCACATACATAACAACCATCATAAATAGATTACATCTCTTAGGCTTCTATGACGTTGAGTCACATTCAAGTTTAATTAATACTAAATCGAGTACACAACATAACCACGTCAAAGAATAATCACAAATACAAATCCATTATAAACAATATACAATTATCTTGAATGCCACTTGGCAATTAATTAGAATGCACAATCATACACTATATAGGTCACAAGGTATGAAAGTTTAAAATAATATAAATTATAAAATAGATTATATCATCTCATAAGATCTATGAAATCAAATATAATACACTTAGAGTATAACCATCCATCATAGAAATACAAGATCAAATAGAAAGGAACATCTGCAAAAACACATCCAATAATGACATCCAACAATCAGATCTCAACGGTATAAGAAAAATGCACTACCACCTGACCTTATGGAACCTAAATGGCCCACTCCCACCACATTGAGGAGATAAACTCAAGTCCCAAATGGATAACAAACTCAAAAGTCAAAACCAACATCTAGGTTCAAGGAATCACCTGAAAGAAAACTCTCAAAGGGTACCAAGACACAAGTATCAACTAAACTCAAAGGCGACACAGACATGTAGGAAATTTACTATGCAAGTGGGAAAGTGTCATCACATGAGCCAACTCTAAGGTCTAAGGTTACCCTGGGAGTCTTTTAATACTCTGGACCCTCTAGTGACTTTCTATGATACCAATATCTTATTAATTCATTCTAAATCCATTTAATGAAATGTTATCACTTATTAAAATAACCTACAATGGGTTACCTGCTAGCCTCTTTAGGGCCTCGGTCTCTATTGCAAGCCACTTCCCAACATGACATTAAGATAACCTACCCTAAGCTCAACAAAAGAAAAAGATCTCAAATGACCATAAACCACACATCAATTCCTTAAACAATCAACTAGAAAACATTGAAATATCATTTATCAAAATCACAAATTCCACAATATGATCATCCTAATAGGACTGATCCAAAATCAAGTACACATAAACCAAATCCATGTCATAACATGAAATCACCAAGAAAAAATCACATAATCACCTCGATCCTATACAAGCAACTATGAAGCAATCCAAATATAACTGATCGAAGACTCAAAGGTTATATTAGGAAAGACACATCATCCACCTCAGTTCTACACAAGAACTGGAAAGCACATCAAAATATCTTATCAAACTCATCATAGCACACACATAAAACATCACCATGGTTGGGTATAAATGATTGTAATCAAAACATCATCGTGACATCATAGAACAAAACTCCCAAGCCTCTGGTAAACATCTTGACAGGCCAAAGCTAAGTCAACCCCGAAACCCATAATAGTAATCACACATTGTAAAGAGTACATATAAAAGTTATTTCCATAATTCATTAGGTTTTGAAAACACAACAGTTCAATTTTCAGTAAAGGTTTCAAGTTTTCATTTTTGTTTTTTCAGGTATTACAAATTTGCTAAATTTTTCAAGTTCACTAGAATCCTAGATGATTCAACAACTCATATAAAGTTGTTTAAACATAGTTTTATAGATCAATTCATTTTCAAAACACAAGATTTAATAACAACCAAGGTTTTAGTTTTATTTTCCAAGTATTATTGTTTATAGAGTTTTCAATCGCAATCATGGTTCACGTCTTTGTTTTCTCAAAGTATTATAATTACTAAGATTTTTGAACAATAAAATTTTCCTAGTATTACAAATCATTTTCATATATTTGAACCATATAAACACATCCAAGTTTATAAAAGAAAACATTAATTCTCCCAATTAATTTCTTTGATTTTCAATTTACTTTAGAATTATATTTAAATAATAAAGTAATAAATTAAATTTTCAAATAATTAAATTAAAATTTTTAACAATACTTATTAAAATTATTAATAATTATTATTATCAATTATTACCATAATAATTTTAAATTTATTAAACTTTGGAAAAACTTTCTCAAAAAAAAAATCTGCTAATAATGGAAACTTTTCTGAAATGGAAACATGCTAAAAATGAAAACTTTCCTGAAATAAAAACTTGCTAAAAATGGAAACTTTTCTTAAATGAAAACCTACTAAAAATAGAAACTTTTCTTAAATGGAAACCTGTTAAAATTTAAACTTTCCCAAAATGGAAACCTACTAAAAATGGAAACTTCCCTGAAATGGAAACTTGGTAAAAATGGAAACTTTCTTGAAATAGAAACCTACTAAAAATGAAAACTTTTCCAAACTGGAAACCTTCCAAAAACATAAACTTTCTCGAAAACACAGATTTCTTAATTGATTCAAACTACAAATTATCCAATTAATCAAATGAGGGTTTCAGATATTAAATTCGTTCACAGATGCTTTTGAAAATGAAGAAAAATCAAATTCATACACAAGGGTTTCAACTTGAATATAATATAAAATAATTTTGATCAAACATGGAGAAGATAGATATATTTAAGAACAAATCTACTGTGTAAAACCCACAAGATCCTACCTAGATCTGATGCTAAAACAACAAGCACATAGAACCCACAAACAATTCCCTTTTTCCTTCGAAACCCTCTTCTCGAAAATTGGCTCCTCCAAACCTGTGTAATTGCAAAATGAGCTCTAGATCTCTGATAAAGAGTTCTCCCCTAAATTTGGGGCTTCGATTGTGCAATCATGCAAGAAAACTCATTGATCTTTAACTGTTATTATATTTTAATTTCATGCACAACCTTTATGCAATTTAATTAAAATATCTTTATTAAATTAATACTTTCTCTCTCTTATTAAATTATGAGAAGTTTTTAATATAATATTTATTAATTTAACTAATAATATTATTTAGAGTTTATTATTAAAATAAAACTCCAAATAATAATTATTAAATTAAATAAATATAAATACGCCAAAATTAAAACTTTAATAAAATCTTTAAATTTAATTCTTTTATTTAATTAATTTCTCAATTAATTAAATATTGAATTTTCTTTATAAAATTTTCATTAAATTATCTTTTAATATGATTTAATTATAACAAAAAATCATCACAGATGCACAAAACCAAATATGAAAATTTATCATAAAGTACATAATACCAAAAAAAACTCTAGGGTCAAAATCACAAATTCACATCACTTGATGAATTTGGAAAGGTGAAACTAACTTAGATACTTGTCCTTCTTTCTAGGACAATTGACTTAGGTTTAGGGTTCAGACTTAAGAGTTATCTCCCCACTTATACCATTGAGATACTGTGATAGGGTATGCTCATCCTGGCAATTCAGGGAAGTCAATATTAGGTACCTTCAATCTACATAAAATCCATGCATGTACATACACATATATTCTAAACTAAACATGCAATGGAAGGGAGTGGTACATTGTGTAGATCCCAACAAGCAGGTGACTACGACTCGCTCCCTCAACCATATCAGGAAGATCAATCATAAAGTAAAACATATGCATACACCATACGCATGCAAGTATGCGGTAAGTAACCATAGAAATTGCATATAAATAATTCCTTTACTAACATCATGAAATAACTAAAAGTCATTAAATGAAAATATATATCATCATTGAAATAATCCTAAAATAACTTAGTAACTCATCACACATATAAACTAAGTATGAAATATATTTAATCTAATATGATGACCAAGTACCGATAATCATAAAACATAATTAAAAAAATTGGCCTAAAAGAATCTGGTAATACAACAGAAAAGTCAAGTAGGGGTAGGCATTACATCCACTCCCCCTAGACTTAGGCTTACTCCTAGAAGCCTACAAGAAAGATAAAACTAAACTAGGGGTAGACATTACATCGTGTTCCTCTTTTTCTCCAAATAAGAACAAGCTACAACAGACCCAACTCTAATACCATGAACGATTTGAGAAATACTAATCCACAAAACTCAAAGAGCACCTGCATGCAACAACCTGTCACATAGAAACAAAAGCAAAGAGAAGGCAACGGTTTGGCTCTAAAAATATGGAAGAATATATTATCAGACTAAAAGAATAAATGAAAAATACAATAGATCAATTCTAATAAAGGAGATCGTAAAACCCTAGTAAGGAAACCCTAAAAGGTAAATGATATTTAATAATTAATAATTAATTATTAAATGGAAATGCATGTGCATAAAGTGAAATCTTAAGAAGGGAGTAAAGGTATTTAATAAATGAAATGAAATTAATCCTTTACTCTAACAAGTCTTTTTCCACATTCAATATTCAAAATTATTAAACTAGCAATTGCACATTTATGTACGTGCAATGATTAGCCAATAGGTGTCTTTTGGAAAGAATATCATAATGTATAATGCAACAAAGTTGGGATTAACTTACAGTCATAGAATAATACAAAATGGTATTTAGTATTGATAGGAAATTTAATTATGTCTATCAAATTAGGAGCAATTAATATGCTATCATAGGTATGAATACATAGTGAGAAGTTGAAATTATTCTCTGAGAAGCTGAAAGAAGAACTTATTTTGTACAATAATGTATTCAATGTAATGTTGGAATGAAGAGATTGCTAGAGGGACTAAATTGTAACCTTAAATTCATGGCAAATTGAATTAAGAAAGTGAAAAAATAATAGTTCTAAAATGTATGTAGTATTGATAATGTCAACATTAGTAATAGTAATGTAATGGAGAAGAAGAATTAGAAATCATTTTGGAAGGAGGCTCTACAAAAAAAAAAAAATTAAAAATATGTTGGTAATGCTGAAGCTTGTGTTCTTGTAGCACATGCAGTCCATTTAGAGAGGTGATGGCATATAGTTGAAGTAGTATACTTTGATCTACAAACAAACATTAGAATCATATTATGTTAGTTGAATGTGTTTTCAATGCAATGTAGCATCAAAAATTTGTTGTTCAAAAGTATAGTTGGAGAATGGAAACTATTTTACTGAAAGAAGATAATTGGAAGTTGATATAGTTACTTACTTTTTCCATTGGTAGATTTTATGGAATGATTGTTGTATTCCAGATATGTTGTGTTTGAATTCAAATATGTTGTGTACCTGCATGGTAAGTATTTTTTTTGTTAGAAAGTAAAGTGAATGAAATGTGTGTACTAATTTTTTTTTAAATTTATTTTGTTGAGAATTTTTAGAAATGATGAATAAATTTTTTCTTTGTTACCTTTGTTGGTAGATGTTTTCATGTTGTAGACTATGTTGTTTGCTGAAGTGGCGATAGTAGCTGCAGACGCGCTTCTTCCTTCTTTCTAGCAAGTGTGTAAAAATTATTTTGCATTTTACAATATCTTTCAAAAGAGAATGGTGGTTGAATCTGAAGGCCATCAATAGATTTGACTCTCGATATTGCCGTATATGTCAATCCCTGTCTTTGTTTTTTTCCAATGTATATTGTAGCCTTTTCTAGTGTGAGTCTTTGGGATTTGTGTATTGTAATGGGCCAAGCCATAGCCATAGTCATAATTATCATAGAGAAGAGTTCCTTCCATTTGTATAAGATAACAATATTTATTTAGTTCTAAAGTTGGCTCATTATGATAAGTAGTTGTAAGACTGAGAAAATTTAAATTTTCACTTAAATATAAAAATTATTTGTATCATCTTAAAATTAAATAAAAGATTTGTATACGACATAAAATGGTAATAATAAATTCAGAAATGAATATATAAGAACACATATGAAATAAAGAATACAATTGAAAATTGTATTTACAAAAATTAGATCTAATTTTTTTCATTTTCTAAATTATTACATTAGAATATTCTTACAAAATAATTATAAATTAAATATATCAATTTCACCATTATAATCTTTTAAATCTTGAATATAATAATGCTATGCTATTATAAAGAAAACTCCCAAAAATCATCTCTAAATTGGAAACAGACAATTTGTCATTTACTTTATATTAAACCAACTGTACTCCCTTTTAAATCACTGACAAATATTATTGCCTTTATATTACGAAATCAAGGGTATATTCCCTATTTTGATGAACTATCCCATAGAAACCACACATCTAAAACTTTTATTTAACGTACCAAAAAAATGGTTACCGTTTGATTCAAATGTTTTTGGGACCCACCAAATACATCTACGTTAAAAAGAAGAATTAGGATCGGCAACAAGGCATCCAAAAAAGCACTGGTAGAAGCTTTTAAAAACACAGCATGGTAATGCTTTAAAATGCTCCACAGCAAAATATGGCTCGTATAAAAACCACCATAGAAGATAGCTCATATAAATTTATATTCTTCATGTGATTTACTGTAAGTAGGAAGACCACTGAAATGAAACGAATATGAAAATTAACTAAAGCAACACAAACATGACAGACAGTAGGCTTGAGACTTAGAAGATCAATGTGGATGCAAAGGCACGTAAAAATCAGCAAACTTAAATCTTTAAATTTCTATTCACCAGAAAAATCCTTACCATTGAACTAAATACAAACCAAAACTGTAAAGATACAAATAAAAAATATTGCTATTATCTCATGCATGCAAGATCTTGAACTAATATTATTGCATGTAGCATCACCAGTGACAAAATCCAATATATGTTATCAACGATAAAGCCATAAATTTGATGTAAAGAATTACAAGTATCTCAAAAATACCTATTTTGCCCCCAGGTTCAAGCAAAAAACTAAAGTCGACCAGTCTATAAAATTCATGGAAGATTAGATAGCGAATTTTCAAGATTGCATAACAAAATTGAAGCTATCATAGACATTTATAGAAATTAGCAAAAAACATTAAGAATTAGAAACGTAATAGTAAAATAGAAAGTTTATAAAAAAGAGATATTATTTGAAAGAATGAAAAAAAATGTTTATAGAATATTTCTAAAAAATGACTGTTGCTGCAAAAACTCCCGTAAAATAAAAATCCGTTTGGACTGACAACTTTTTTGTCAAAATTAAGTTTTTTTGGGAGCAAAGCTCCCACAATAAGCCTATCGTCTTAATTATTATTTAACTTAAATCAATATATCTCTTTATTAAAAATTTAAATTGTCAACTATTAAAATAGAATTAAAAATATCATAAGAATGCAAGTTATATAGTTTTAACATTTTACTTATACAATTATTGATGTAATAAAAATATAAATATTTAGATTATTAGTAAATTATATTAAAACAATACCAAAATTATTTATAAACTTAATATTAATCTTAATTAATTTAATAAATAACTTTTTTACTATATTATAATGAAAATAATATAAATAAAGAGATGGTTATAATTATAAATATTAAATAATTATCTTTTACAAAATAAATAAATTTATTAAAATTTATATGTATACAATTATTTTAATTTCGACTATTATTCATAAATTTGTTCTTATATTTTTATTACATTAAACATAAAACTATATGAGACAAATACTAGCCACTATGTGACACTTGTTTAATGTGTCTCTTATTTCATTAAAACATTATATTTATGATGTCTCCAAAAAATTTTAGAATTTAATGGACCACTACTATATGGAGACCTACTCTTATAAAATTTATTTGGATTTCGTGTTAACATTATATTTATGATGTTATCTATAAAATTTATCAAGATTTCATTTTTACATTATATTTATGATATCTCCTAAAAAATAGAATTTAATGGATCATCAATATCAGAAATTGTTGAAAAAAAAGCTACTACATAGAGACCTTGATAGACTTTATACACAATTATTTAAAAATAATATTAGTACAATATTTAGAATTATTTACAAAGAATAAACATATAAAGAAAAGTTGTTTCTAATTGCTTCTTCTTCTTCTTCTTTTTGTGTGTGTGTGCGCGCATGCGTGCGTGTGCATGTGTGTGTAATTTAAAATAACTTTTAGAGAACTTTAGAAGTATTTTAAAAGATTATATTTAAAGAATATTTTGTAACTAATATAACTTTTATGATGTATGAAATAAAAAATTAATATTAATATTTTGAAAATTTCAAGACAATTTTATATATTATTTAAATTTTATAATCATTTTAAGAAAAAGATAAATTACTTGTAGGACTATTTTAAATTATTTCTCTTTTTCTTAAAATGATTGTAAAATTTAAATAAATTATAAAATTGTCTTAAAATTTTCAAAATATTAATTTTAAACTTATTATTTCGTACATCATAAAAGTTATATTACTTACAAAATATTCTTTAAATATAATATTTTAAAATACTTCTAAAGTTCTCTAAAAGTTATTTTAAATATAATATTTTAAGATATCAATATTATTTTTTATAATTCACAATTTTAGAATAGCTTTTAACATAGATTCCATATTAGAAGTCATTATCAAGAACTTGATTTTTGTTTTTATGATGTTGGTCAAGGAGGTCACTTAACTAGTCTTTCTAACAAAATAGTGTGAAAGGTGATATGATTTTTTTTATAAGAAATAATTATTTTTTAAAGTTTTCAATTGAAAAATAATTGAAATTGTTAAACTTACATAGTTTATATAGTCATTCAACAAAAGTTATGGATATAAAATCTGAGTCTAGAATTTTCTAATTAATAGTTTAGATCACGCTTTTTGATTTCTTCAAGGAAAGTATTGCTTAAGTATAGAAAAGTAGAATGCACATTACTAAGTATGTAAATTAAATAAGAACCATGCATACCACAAAAAGAAATATTTAGGAAAAGTCACATTAAGTTTATTCCTAACAATCACCCACATAGGCTCAATGTGCATGTAATGAATTATTGTGTTTGTACTTAGAAAATGCGAGTTGTGTTTGAACAGTGACATATACAAGATCCATAAGAGTTTGGTACAGATCAATACTTTTTGAAAATACAACTCATAAAAGACTACCTAATTTCTCTTAAAATGTTTTTTTTTTTTTTAAAATTTATGCCTCCTCTAAATTGAGCAATTAATATCATTACAAAAATTGTTCATACTGCACCTATTTCCAATGTTGTATTGTATCATCGAAAAATTCTCTAGGTTGATGAGATGAAAAAGAAGATATTAGAATTTATGGCCTAAAGGTTTCATCAAACCAAGTACCTTTCCTCATGTTTCACCAATTTAGCTGTAATCAATTCATGGATGGAACATAGACTTTGTATTGATTTTTTAACACTAAACAATCACTATTAAAAATTATATACACTACTAAACATTGATGACCTTTTGGATCAACTTAAGGTGCTAGATTATTCGAGCCAATATTGATTTAAAAAGAGGATGTCAAGTTAAAGTTTAGGCTAAGAAAACATGGAAGATGAATTTCAAGACCAAATTGGGTCCTTTTGAGAAGCTAGAGGTGTCAGTTTCTCTCACCAATGCTCATACACTTCAACACAAATTGAGTGGACAACTTGCACAATTTTTCCAAATTTCTTCTTACCAAAACAACAACCAAATTGAAATGTATTGTATTGACATTATATATGTTGAAAACAATTGATCCACCTGTATATTGTCTTTGATGTTACAAAAAATGTCATATCTTTACCAGTCAGTGTATGTCAGGCTCACTCGAGTGATGAATATAGTTTCCTATGTCTATCGAGCATTCCAGTATTTTCCAAGTTCAAAAGATAGTTTCTACCGAGTTCACTCAAGTGTGGAAGAGAAGTTCATAGAAGTTGAGTGTTAATCAATCTCACTCAGTTAACAAAGAAAAGTTAGATGGAACCAGTGTTAACCAAGCTCACTCAGTTACCAAAGAAAGTTTGTGAAGATGTAGTGTTAACTGAGTCACTTGATTAACTCAAGAAAATTATTTTAGTGTTAGTGTCTACTGAGCAAGGTCGGCAAAAAAAATATTTTCTTGTTTTGGCATATTGAGTTTAATGGATTTTTTCGTTGGTTCTAGCCAACTAAAGAGATGAATATTAATTATTCTAAGGTGTATTCAAGCTGACTTGACAATTTATATGATATAAGGTCAAGTTGTGAATTGAATGAAGGGAGAATGTGTGGAAGATAAGAAGATGCTTAGAAGAAGCGAATTGGAAGGATGAGCAGAATATCCTTGAGGAGCTATAAAGATACATTCAATCAAGAAGGATCAAATACTGAAGTCAGAATTAAGATCTAAAATTAGCAAAGATAAATTTGCATCAGCATTCAGGTCATATCATTGTTACTCTCTAACCATTGTAGTAGTGTATCAGATCTTCTAACAGAGTTGGCTTAATAGCTATTTGCCAAAACCTCTAACAAGGTGGCATTTCTAGGTTGAAGTGTCTAAAGACCTCTAACAAGGCCACTCCTAAGAGGGTGATTAAATCCTCTGACAGGGTCACACCTAACAGTGTTTTTTGTAACCTTTAACGAGGTTGGCTCCTAATAGGGCTCACTTCAAAAGAGTGAAAAATAGTAAGTAGTTGCTATTGGTGGTTTTTTCCAAATTAGGTTTCCATGTTAAATTTTGGTGTCACTTATGTTCATGCTATTTCTTTTATGTGTATGCAACTAAGTTAATTAAGGTTAATCATAGTTAACATCTTAAGATCTACATATTCAATATTTGTCAAGTTACAACATATTGTTAGTGTTAACCGAGTGCTTGTGTGTTAACCAAGTAACAATACTTTCAACAAAGTTTATGTTTTGTATTGACATCTAAGGGATCTGGGATTTATTTTTGTTGTAATTGATTCACCCCTCCCCTCTCAGTTACTCCTCTTATATTTTTAACAATTGGTATCAGAGATTTTGGTTCTTGTAGAGAAGATTTCAAGGACCTAAGCTAAAGATCAAGATGTCTTATAGAAGAGAGGTTCCCAAGTTGAACAAAGATAACTTTGAGGCATGGCAGGAAAGTTATGAAGCTACATCCGAAAACCATCAGTGATTCAAGTCTAAAATATTTGAATACCCAGTATAAAGCTCCTACTAGAACTATGACTATGAGGAGATTGCTGAAAAGAAGAATCACAACATTATGATGATTTTCATTGCATCCACTCTTAACTATGCTAATTTTGATGAGGTAAAAGGGTGTGCTACTACTCATGAGATGTGGACCAAACTAAAAGATATCTATGGAGGTGATGATAATGTGAGGAGAGCCAAGACAAAAAGCTTGAGAGGTCAATTTGATCAAATGAAGATGAAAGAGGGTGAAAGCATTGCAAAATATGTTCAAAGAATCAAAGCTAGTGCCAATACAATCAAATCCTCTAGAGGGAAAATTGATGATGTCACAATGGTTATCAAGGTACTCAGAACCATTCTTCCTCTCTATGCAATCAAAGTGCCTGCTATTCAATAGATAAGATGTGATCCAAATAACAAGATAATCTTGGATTCTCTAGTGGGAAGATTGATAGCATTTGAGATAGATAACTATGATAATTATGTTCCTAGTTCTAGCAATCTTGAGTTTGCATTTGAAGCTAAGTTGTCACTCAAGAAGAAGGTTGCAAAGTCTAAAGACAAACTTGAAAATGAAGAGGAAGACAGTTCTAACAGTGATCTTGAATCCATTGAAGAACTACTTACAAGAAGGTATCCCAAAGGCAAGAAGGATTTCAAGAACTACAAGGACTACAAGGATAAAGGTAAGAATTCCTATATTGTGGCTAAAGATTTAGATAGTAGTGATGAAGATGAAATAGTTTATATTGTTGTAAAAGATGAATTTAATGAAGAAGAAGATAAAATGGCACTTATTTCTCATGTTAGAAAAAATGATACATGGATTATTGATAGTGGTTGTTCTCATCATATGATTGGTGATAAAAAAAAGTTTGAACATATGGAACACTATGATGGTGAAAGTGTAAGATTTGAAAACAATGAACCATGTTGCATAAAAGGAAAAGGTTGTATTTCTCTAACCAATGAACTTAGATATGACAATGCTTATTGGGTTGAAGGATTGAAACATAATCTACTGAGTGTGGCATAGTTGAATAACATTAAATTCAAGGTAGAATTAATTATTAAATGGGAATGCTAAGCTACTAGATGAAAAAGGAAATCTAGTTAGACCTGGTAAACAAACTAAAGGTAACCTATTCTACCTAGATCTTAGTGAAAGTTCATCTTTCATTGCTCAAGTAGAAGAAAGTTGGTTATAGCATAAGAGGTTGTGTCATGTGAACTTTGATAACTTGATTAAGATAAGAAAAAAAGTGAGAGGTATTCCTAGTTTGAGGAAACCCGATATGGGCCTATGCAAGAATTGTGAAATTGGTAAGATGGGAAAGACAAGTTTCAATAGAAATAACTATCATTTTGAAGAAGTCTTGGAGTTGGTTCATATAGACCTTTGTTGACCTATTGGTGTGGAGAGCTACAATGGAGATAAGTACTTTATTTTATTTTTTGATGATTATTCTAGGATGATGACAGTAATGTATTTGAAAGATAATTCTGAAGCTTTTCAAAAGTTTAAGTGGTATCTGGCTAGAGTAGAGAAGGAAACATGAAAGAAGCTGAAATATTTGAAGTTAGATAGAGGAGGTGAATTCATTTCTGATGAATTCAATGAATTCTACACTGAGATTGGTTTTCAAAGAACAAATGATAACAACAACCTATATATCAAAGAAGGACTAGACAAGAAGATTGTTTTGGCAGAAATCTTTGTAGATGATACATTGTTCACTAGAAATGATGATTTGTGCAAATCTTTTTCAGGGGAAATGAGTAAGGAATTTGAGATGTCAATGTTTGGAGAAATCCAATTCTTTGTTGGCTTACAAATTCAACATAAGAAAGATGGTATCTTCATTATTCAATCTAAGTATATCAAGGAGACACTAAAGAAGTTTGGAATGGAGGATTCAAGACTAGTTGGAACACCTATGCCTATTGGACATAATCTTTCCTAAAATGATGATTCCAAGGAGGTAGATCAGACCACACATGGATCAATGATTGGTAAACTACAATATGTAGTACATACTAGGCCTTATATTGCTCTTGCAGTTGGTGTGGTAACAAGATTTTTAGCTAATCCTAAAGAAAATCATATGATGGCAATAAAGAGAATCATGAGGTTGTTGGAATGTTCAAAATGGGAAGAGTACTTCTAAGAGAGGGGGTGAATTAGAAGTATCACACTTTTAACCTTTTCTAATCCTTTAAATTAAATAACTGAAAAGTAAACTACATGCATGTAAACATATTAATGAACATAACCCAAAAAGCCTCCAGGAATAAGAAGGTAAAACTGGGGTGGGGATGATACCCACAAAAATCACTACAACAATAAATGTTTGACCACTTCTGATGGTATGCCCTGTGAGAGGCCTGCCCTGTTAAAGGCTTTACACTGTGTCAATAGTGACCTGGTTAGAGGATTTACAAACACTTTACATGAAGTGTCACCCTGTTAAAGGATTTAGTCACCTCTTCAAAGGATCTACAAAGTAGCTGTTAAGCTAACCTATCAACATAGAATTTTCACTTATCTAATACAATGGCTAGAAAGTATTAGGAATCTTTGACCTGATTGCTAACAATCTTCAATTGCTGATTTTAGGCACTTGATCTGCTCCTTCTAGTCTTGATCCTTTGAGATTTGATATCTAATTGTGTCCCTTATACTGTTCTAATCAACTGGATATGTAATTGTTGCTCTGTTCTTCTAAGTCTTTCTAATTTCACATTGAAATGTTGTTATAATTTACCCATACACTGCTCTCTTCCACACTTACGATGGGTTTTTTAGCTCCTTTTAAAGATTGTGAAGACTTAGGGTTAGGTATGGATCTACGATCCATATTGAATCTTTAAGTTCTTGCTCATTCCTTGCATTTTCCTCATTGGTTGCATGCCTTCTCCATTTTTCTGATTGGTTGCATGCTGATTGCATGGGAAATGTAAAAGATTCATCCTTATCCTTTTTCTGCTTCGAAATCCTTCTATGTCGGCTCCAAAAATGGTTTATATCTGAGTTTGTGAAAGCACAGATTCATATGTTGATTCTGTGTTACTCAACACATACTGGACTACTGGTGCTCAGCACATATACTATCCTAGATTGCTTGGCTCCTATTATATTCTATCTTACTCAGCATATGAAGCACTCTGACTTCCTCAACACCTAAAGTCACTCAGCACCTATTGGAAATCTGACTCGACACACATTGTGGCTTGGCATACATAGTGTACTCAGCTTCAATGTAGAAAGTGGTTAAGTGTATTGACACTCAAATGTCAAAACCATCTAAGACCAATAGAGGTATCTAAAGGGTACTAAAGATTATGGATTATGGTACAAGAAAGGAGACAATTTAGATTTGAAAGCCTTCACTAATGTAGATTGGGTAGGAAGTGTTGATGACTGGAATAAAACCAGTGGTGGAGCATTCTTTCTTGGTAAGAGACTAGTGCCTTGGACAAGTAAAAAGAAAAATTGCATCTCTCAATTTATAGAAGAGGCAGAGTATGTTGCAGTAGAAGTTGATTGTTCCAATGTTGTTTAGTTCAAACAACTTTTGGCAGGTACAAAGGTAGAAATCAAGGAACCAATGGTTATCTTCTGTGATAACACAAGTGCAATTAATATATTAAAGAATCTTGTGATGAATACCAAGACCAAGCATGTTGCAATAAAATATCATTTTTTGAGAGAATTGGTGCAAGACAAAGAGGTGAGGTTGGAATATGTAAATACTAAAAAACAAATTGCAAACATATTCACCAAGCCATTACCTAAAAATGCATTTTTGTATCACAGAGGTAAGTTAGGGGTTATTCCCCTATCTGAAGCTCACTACAAAAAATTTAGAGATGCATCAACAAGAGCATGTTGAAGATTGATCAAGTTGATCCAGTAATGAAAGGGAAAATTGCATATGAATTCGTACATCAGGTACATTGATATTCACTGAATATTATCTTTGGAATAAGATGTCAAAGAGGGAGAAGTTGGATGCCATATCACATAATATTTGTTTGAAGATGTCAAAGAGGAAGAACTTGGTCTGATATCAAAGAGGGAGAGTTTGCTATCAGAAGAAGATGTTGAAGACAAAAGAGTTTGCTGACAGAGGGAGAGATTGAAATCAAATGAAGTTCACATTGATAGAGGGAGTTCTCATGGATGAGAATTAGAATGAAACTAAGGTTATTATCCTTACTATTATTTTGATCTAAAATTTCATTGTATTATGACATGTTGTGCTGCCATCAATTCCAAAGAGGGAGATTGTTCAAAATAATTGATTAATTGTATATTGTCTTTGATGTTACACAAAATGTCATATCTTTACCAGTCAGTGTATGTCGAGCTCACTCAGGCGATGAAGATAGTTTCCTATGTATGCCAAGTATTCTAGTGTTTACCAAGTTCAGAAGATAGTGTCTACCAATTTTTCTCAGGCATCAAAGAGAAGTTCACAGAAGTTGAGTGTTTACCAAGGTCACTCGGTTAACAAAGGAAAGTTGGATGGAACCAGTGTTAACCAAGCTCACTTGATTACCAAATAAATTTTGTGAAGATGTAGTATTAACCAAGTTCACTTGGTTAACACAAGAAAATCATTTGAGTGTTAGTGTCTACCAAGCAAGGTCGACTAACAACAAATTTTCTTGTTTTGGCATATTGAGTTTAATGGATTTTTTTGTTGGTTCTAGCTGACTAAATAGATGAATATTAATTATTCTAAGGTGTATTCAAGTTGACTTGAAAATGTATATGGTATAAGTATAAGGTCAAGTTATGAATTGAATGAAGGGAGAATGGGTGGAAGATAAGAAGATGCTTAGAAAAAGCGAATTGAAAGGATAAATAGAATATCCTTGAGGAGTTACGAAGATATATTTGATCAAGAAGGATCAAGTACAAAAGCTAGAATTGAGATCTAAAATCAGCAAAGATAAGTTTTCATCAATGATTAGGTCATATCATTGTTACTCTCTAACCATTGTAGCAATGTATCAAATCTCCTTATAAATTTTACTTATTTCCAAATCCTCTAACAAGGTGGCATTTCTAGATTGAAGTCTCTAAAGACCTCTAACAAGGTCACCCCTAACAAGGTGATTAAATTCTCTAATAGGGTCACACCTAATAGTGTGTTTTGTAACCTTTAACAAGGTTGGCTCCTAAGAGGGCTTACTTCATAAGAGTGAAAAACAGTAACTAGTTACAATTGCTGGTATTTCCCAAATTGGGTTTCCACGTTAAATCTTGGTGTCACTTGCGTTCATGTTATGTGTATGCAACTAAGTTAATTAAGGTTAATCATAGTTAACATCTTAAGATCTGCATGTTCAGTATTTGCTAAGTTACAACATATTGTTAGTGTTAATTGAGTGCTTGTGTTTTAATTGACTAACAACAGTTTTAACATATTTAATTTTTTGTATTGACATCTAAGGGATCTAGGATTTATTTTTGTGGTAACTAAATCAGCCCTCCCCTCTTGGTTACTCCTCTTATATTTCCAACAATATAATCATCCCAACATCAATTACATCAACAAAATGACCTAGAACCTATTTACAACATCTACAAGTCATCCACAAGAATAAACCTTAAACCAAATGTGTAGTATACCTGATCCAAAAGCCAACACATTACACAAGAAGTGGAGTCTTGTTATGTGTTGCCCAAAATATACTCAACTTGTTTTAAAAAACCTTCACAGGATTCCTCCAATTAGTGCATATTACCATCCTCTAGTGCATCCATCAAGAACTTCATTAGTTCAATAACTATAATGGGTACTATGTTAGCTATAAATTTGTTTTTCCTTGAGCTCCACACCTTAAAATTGAACATATTTTCCTTCATGGGTAGAATTATTTGTCTTCTGAGTTCCAAACCATAAAGCATCAAATATAAAATATCATGGTAGTGTAGCTAGATGTACATGTACACTCTTTAAGAATTAGATTTTAGAAACTTATCCTAGACACTTCCAGATAGCAACACATTTGAGAGACAATCAAGAACAATTGATATCAAAACATAGTGATAATATTATAGGGAGCTACCAAATCTGCTTGACTTTACCCTTCACAAATCCTAGGATTTTCTTATGACATGACATAAGCAATTAAAATTACAACAATCTTCTTGATCAAAAAATATTAACACCACATTTGACATCTTTGACAATATGATCAACAAGAATATGTAGAACCTCATGCAAATAGAAAACATGAGCATTGTTATCATAAGAAACAATTATTGTGACACCAAACATTTTGGAGTCAAAAGCAATTGGCTTAAATTGGGATAGTGATGAAGAATACAATTAATTATAAGTTTCTTATTTGTGTTGTATGTATCTTCAGTTATAAAAATATATAATAAAATTTCCACATCCCTTTTTTTCACAACATCCATTCTAATTTTGTGTTATGTTTTTCTAGTATATTTGGGCTCATTTTACATACTAGAGTTTAGTACATAATACCATGAAATTAAGTGGTTGATATCAACTCTAATTCTTGTTAACTTTTATAGTATTTATTAGAAATGAGGGAACCTACTATTGTGAAAAAAATTAGAAAAAACTATCATGTTGTTAAGAATTGAGCTATTAAAAGTTACAAGGCATAAACAAGATGTAAAGAGTTTCTTTAATAGAGAAATGGTGAATTAAAAAATGGAGATAATTATAGTCACATTTTTTCCAACAAGTAAATGTTTTAAGGAGGTCTTATGCCAAATTAAACATATTTCTTAAAGAAGCAATCCAAGGAGTCTTTATGTAAGCAAGTTAATGTGTCTATGTAAGAGAGCTAAAATGTCTAATTTAAATCCCAATACCAAGAAGTAAAAATTATATTTTTAATCTTGGTTATAAATATGAATGATTGAAAGATTTATGTCATATTTTTTTAATTAAGAAAATAGGTTTTGAAGGGGCCTTGAAACCATGTACAAAAAAGATCTAAAGATTAAACATTTCAACCCATAAACAATAGAGCTAACAATGAAAGGTCAGCAAATAGAAAACAACACAAAAAGCTAGCCAACAAAACACAAGAAAAACCAAAGGGTAGTAGAGCATTAACCCATTCTTTTAATCATTTCTATTGCATGTTCCTACAACACATCCATCTTCTTAGTGATAGCTTTGATTTGTTTAATCTTAGAGGAAACTCTAGCCATCATCTTCTTAGTGCTAGCTTTGGTTCTTCTACTAATTCCTTCCTTGTTTTCTATAGTGTTCCCACATTTTTATTCACAACAATAATGGCATTCTCCATCGGGCTTCCTTCCATCTTATTATGCAAGATCTTGATGTGTTCGTTGGTGGCTTTGAGAATGTTATAGCTCTATTGAGCTATACTCTAGAGGGCACTCTCAATACCATTGACTTTGTTTTCCACCTCCATCACATGAGATTCCAGCCTACAAAAAGTGGCCAAGATGATCAAGGACTCAGTGGGGGGATTTTCCTTGTTGTCCCATACTACACCTTGTTGTCACTAATCTTCTCCTTAACCATGGACATTTCATCCTTCAGACCCACAATCTGATGAAACATCCATTTTATTGATCTGAAGTTATCAAGCAGGTTGTTCCTAGCATTATTTAGGAGTGTTGAGATAATGGGTGTTGCACACATTGCATAATATTGTTATTTTTTGTTATGTAATGTTGTACCTAGATGGACGTGCAACATGTAAAGATTCCCATAGAATATTCTTAATGAGTTGTATTGTAACATTGTGAAAATATTTCATGTAATTATTTAATATTGGGAAAAAGAATTAAATGCCCAATATTAAATGTGGGGTCAGCGGGTTAGGTAGCACATGGTTTTAGCACATGGTTTATGTAATACCACTTAGTGGTTTTGTGGGACTTGCTACTATATAAGTAGCCACAAGGGTAGTTGTTGTAGTGAGAGAAAAAAGAGAGTGACGAGGAGAAGACAAAAGGCAAGAGTCGAGCGGGACAAGACTTGACAGGTTAGCCAAGGGAGCATTTGTGAAGGTTGAAAGCATGGCATGGGATGTGTGGATTCATGCTTGTTCACATAGTTTGCTCGGTTGTGGCTATGGCCATGAAGGCTTCCATGGTTGTATGGCAATGGTATTTTTTTGCTGAATAATACATGATGATGGATGCTTTTGGAGGCTGGGTTTTTCCCTCAATGAGAGTTTCCCAGGGTATATCTTGTGTCACAATTTTGTGGGTATGTTGTCTATTCTCTTGCATGTGGATTTTAATTCCGTGTTTATTTCAGATTTATTATGGGTTATTTGGAAACGGTTATATTCTTTATTGCCAAGTTTCCTTACAAGTGGTATCAGAGCCTAGTTTTGGTCTGGTCATGGGTTCAAATCTCCCCGGTGCCTTCCCGACCCGCGTAAGCACCTGGTATGCGCGTCGAGGGGGAGATTGTTGGGTGATGCGACGTGCTCTCCTACCCACAAGTGGTTAATTATGTGGTGTTCCATGTTCACTAACAGTCATGGCTTTTGGTGCAACGGCAAATGGGCCCTACAATTGGTATCAGAGCTATGGTTTTATTATTGTAACCCTAGATTGAATCCATGGGAATGCATGAGAGGATAAAAGAAAGAGCAAGATATATGAATGATTTATTGCAGATCTGAGGGTTTTGGGTTTGCTGTTATGATGGGATGTTAAAAGATTTGGGCATGTGAAATTGTTGGACAAAAATATTTTTTTGGATGTTTCATTTAAATGAGGGTTTTGGGGGGTAACTTGCAGAAATGACCTCCTGGGTAAAAACAGACCTCACCATTGGATCCGGGTCGACATTTCCATAAAATTTGATATATAATATGCCCTAGTTTGGCCATGTTCAGAGGAAATGAAAGAGTTTTTTGGTTTCTGTCCATGATGGCCGTCAAATTTAATCCCGTCGGAATTTTCATCACTGAAAAAATAAAAAATAAAAAATCGTACTGAAAATGGTAAAAAGACTGTCTTAGTAAAATGGCCATAACTTTCTCTCAAAATATTGGATTTCAGAGTTCTTACAGGCGTTGGAAAGCTAATTCAGAGCACTACAACATGGTGTAGGTTTGGTTCTATGATTTTGAGATTTTGTCAGGTTTTAAGAGCCCTAAAGTCAGATGTTGTTTATTTTGAGCATGGATTAGGGCATAACTTGGGCATACGGAGTCAAATTTTGGACTTTGAGTAGTCAACGAAAAGCTCTTGGAGAGCTCTACAAATTGGTTTAGATTTGGTACAGGTTTGGCATGATTTATTTGTTGATATATTTATCTGAACAGTTTATGGTATATATTTTGACTATGGTAACTTATGAGTTTATGGCATTGGAGATTTAAGATTTGATGTCATTGTATACTCAGTTCATATTTCAGATTGGTCTCATGATGATATGGTTATCAGTGTTTGGTTTGGATATGCATGATGACTTGTTGGGTCTACAAGTTGTGCAGTATTGTAAGCGGTCTATACTTACAGGTTGCATTTATAGCTTGGTTATGGGTTGTCTTTGCCCATTGATCTTTCATTATTGATGCATATTCAGATTGGTGGCTTGGATTTGGGTTGTCTATGCCCTAAGTCACATGATTTACTATTTTCTTCATGTAGCAAGGATGAGATGTTTTTACCAGGTACAGTCATGGTGGAGGATTGTGGTTGACTATTTTATGCTGATAGGTTGGACACTTTGAGAACCAGATGCTCAGTTCATGGATGTGATCATGGTGTCATGGATTTTGGCATGACATGATTGGTTATACAGGTACATCCTTGATGTTCATTAGCTTGGATTTCTAATTTAGTTATGGTGGTATATCTTCTTGGTAGAGGATCATGGTTATTTGGTTTCTTTTGAGGAGCTCATAATGTGCACTTTGAGTTCTTTGATGGTTTGATGCCTTGGTTGATTCTCATGGTTAGAGGATGGTTCTTTCATCTTTATTTCATGGATAGCTTGGATACACATTTTAGTGGGAGCTTGTGACAGTGATGGGGTGATAGTGTAGGATTAGTTCTTGGTTTGGTTTGGATCTTTCAAGTAGGAGATGGATTTTATGATGCCATAGGTGACTTGGTACCACGGTTGAGTGGGAGTTTTTTTGGCATTGATATATTTATTGAGTTTTTTTGCAGATGTTGGAGGTTTGTCTTAGATCCTGTTGCTGCAGAAGTGTCTTTGACATTTGTATGGTGCACTTATTATCTTCATGGTGTTTGAAGATGGTTAGATCTTGAGGACTCATGGAGTTCTTGGTTATCTTCATGGTATGTGGAGATGGTTCTTCCTGGTATGTGGAGATGGTTTTTCTTCATGGTGTGTGGAGATGGTTGCATCTTGAGGACTCACAGGGTTCTTGGCAAAGGTGTGGTTTATGATTTTATTTGGCATGTTATCCTTGGTGTGAGGATGATTTCATTATTATGTCATGGTATACTCTTGATACGCGTTTAGAGTTGTGACATGTTATGGTGCGTTCATGTGGAGCATGTTATCTCTTTGGTTGAGATGGTTAGATCATGTTGTCATGTTTATGTTCCTGAGGCCATGGTTGGAACTTTGACATTGATCTTGGTTTAGTTTCTTGGTATTGAGTACACTGATCATAAGTTGGATACTTCATGATATTGTAATGTTGCATTTGGAGTTGGCATGGATTGATTGGTTACAGGTGCTCATGGATACTTAAAGACGGTGGTGACGTTGATTTCTCTTGGATTAGAGAAGTATTTGTTGGGATGGTTGATGGTTTCAGCAGGAAGTCCGAGGGTCAGTCACCTGATATGGACTTGAGAGGAGGTTGTTCTTAGATGAGTCTTGGTTGGAGACTTGGGTATCTTGATGAGCATTCTCATTCCCCACTCTTGGTCTACTCGGCAATTTTCTACTTGAGAGGTATTGCCCATTGTTTCTCTCAGTTGCATTATATTTATGCTTGTCTTTCATGGATATGGATCTTGAGCTATGGTACATGAGTTAGTTCTAGAGGGTTCATTTGAGAGATGGTTTTAGCATTGGTTATCTCCATGTGCATATGTTGTTATGCTGGTTGAGTTTGGGAGATGGTTTTATATTGGGCATTTTTCCTTGGATTAGGAATGGTTATTCCTTGGTTTAGGAATGGTTTATGAGTTTGATCTTCTTGTGAGAGGCTTACATCCATGATTATTTATATGGTATGGTTTGGGTGTTGTTGAGGCTTCTTGTTGGGGTTTAATGGAGGAGATCATACTTGCACAATTTACATCTAGAGGTGTGTGTAGAAGGACATGATACAGGGTATGATTTGCATGGTTTCTCTGGTCTTGGTTATCTTCTTGGATGTTCAATTTTTTCTTACATTGGATTTGAGATTGGTTGGAGATTGTGATCACTGGTTTGTGCTCATGTATGTCATGTGAGAGATGACATGGTTATTCCGTTATCTCTTTCCTTTGTTGGTTGTGGAGAACTTGGGAGAGCATTGGAGACTTGTTATGAGAGTTGTTCTTGCAGGATAGCAGTTTATGTATTGTGGATGTCCTTGATACTACATGGATTCACTTCTTTGAGATGTGTTGAGTGGATTGGTTATAGATTTGACATTATCTTTTGCAGTGGGAGCTTCTTGGTATATATGTGGCAGGTATTTCTCTTGAGGCTTGTGATTGCAGGTTGCAGATTGGATATGTCGGTGATATGAGATTCACTTGTTATACGTTTGAGGTATGGATAGTTGGATGGGTTTGGCACTTTCTGTGGGTGCTATTTCAGCTATGGATATTTTGACAACTATAGATACATGTGATTACCTTTGGATCAGGTTTTTGTGCTTGGAATTTAAGTTGGTACAGGATTTTATGATCTTCTAATGCGACAGGTTGGGTGGTTTTCTCTTTGGATGGCTTCTATGTATGTCCAGTGGGAGTGGCATAATAGGAGGTGAGATCATTCATATTTGAGATGCTAGATACTTTGATTTTGTTGCGGGTACTAGGATGGAGCACTTGGTATATTTTGATCCATGATGGTGGATGTGCTAGGAGGGATTGTTCCCTTGTTCATTTATGTGGCTACGAATTGACCCTATGCAATGTATACAACAAGTGGGAGATTGTTGAGATAATGGGTGTTGCACACATTGCATAATATTGTTATTTTTTGTTATGTAATGTTGTACCTAGATGGACGTGCAACATGTAAAGATTCCCATAGAATATTCTTGATGAGTTGTATTGTAACATTGTGAAAATATTTCATGTAATTATTTAATATTGGGAAAAAGAATTAAATGCCCAATATTAAATGTGGGGTCAGCGGGTTAGGTAGCACATGGTTTTAGCACATGGTTTATGTAATACCACTTAGTGGTTTTGTGGGACTTGCTACTATATAAGTAGCCACAAGGGTAGTTGTTGTAGTGAGAGAAAAAAGAGAGTGACGAGGAGAAGACAAAAGGCAAGAGTCGAGCGGGACAAGACTTGACAGGTTAGCCAAGGGAGCATTTGTGAAGGTTGAAAGCATGGCATGGGATGTGTGGATTCATGCTTGTTCACATAGTTTGCTCGGTTGTGGCTATGGCCATGAAGGCTTCCATGGTTGTATGGCAATGGTATTTTTTTGCTGAATAATATATGATGATGGATGCTTTTGGAGGCTGGGTTTTTCCCTCAATGAGGGTTTCCCAGGGTATATCTTGTGTCACAATTTTGTGGGTATGTTGTCTATTCTCTTGCATGTGGATTTTAATTCTGTGTTTATTTCAGATTTATTATGGGTTATGTGGAAACGGTTATATTCTTTATTGCCAAGTTTCCTTACAAGGAGGTCTGTGTCTTCCTCTTTATTGATTTCACTAAGGATGACCAGTAAAGGATCAATAAGAGTATAGAAATCCACCTTACCTAGATTTGTTTCTTCAACCTTTACATTTATCATTTTTCTTGCAATCCCCAACTTCAAAAAGTCTAAGGACATGTTTTTCCAGGTAAATTTTCTTCCTTTGCCTTGAGATTGAGGCTCTTCTTTGTGGATTTTTTCAACAAATGAGGGAGGATTATCTTTATCCTTTGGGGATAGAGAGCCACCGTACTAGTCCTTAATAAGATTCAGGGGGGAGTAATCACCCTCGTCATCTTTCATGCCTACTTTCCCCATAGTTTCCTTCTTTAGCACCACCTTAGAAGGCACATCCTCCTGACCATTAGTATCCATTTCATCCCCACCCTTTGCATATTTATTAGAAGATATGACCACCTTATCCAATTTATTTGGCTTAAGAGGTTTTGTATTTTGGACAAATCATTCTCTTCTTAAGGGTCTCCTTTCATTGTATCAGCTCAACATCGTCCTCTGCATCTATTGAATCTTTCTCATACAACTATAAAAAAAAATTGTGACATCGACAATCAATGCATGACTATTTTGGCATGTACAAAATTAAGGTCAACTACTTCATTTTCTCCCCTTAAAAAATTGAGCGTGGAATTCAAAAATAAAATTCATCGTTGCACGACATTGAAATTCAAAAGATTTACCTTGCCCTTTGATCTTTCAATTTTACTTTGGCATGTCTCTTCTTTATCTCTCTTCCTTAGCTAATCCAAAATCATTGGGCTTAACCAACACACTCAAATCATTGACCACTTGGGTGGTTGGTGTGGGCCCAACAATAACCCATCTAACTTTATTTTCCAATCAACAGAGACCCTCAAGCTTTTGTGCTCAAATTTGAAATTTGAAATTGTTTCTCCCTTCCACCCACTACAACTTTGGATTAGTATATGCAAAAATAATGTTGTCAATTTTTCTTTTGGATATGCCCTTGTATGCAAACATAGAAGCCTAGTGCAAATTGTTTCACACTAGAATGCTTCATAGAAATGCATTGAATGCAGGAAATCTTCTCAGTTCTTCTCACTGAAAGTCATAGTTATACTCAACAAAAGCCCACATAAACAATAATACCATATTCATATCTAGCACAAGGTAAGTTTGTAGTCTGCAAAAAAATGACTCACTATACTATTTTCTTTTGTATATCCTCAATTCTTTTGTTTTTTTTTTTTTTAAATAAAAGGGCTTCGGGTTTATGAAATTTGTTTTGAACAAGGAACTCATAGGGTAGTAACCAAATAATTCCCTTCATTTCTAGAGATTTAGTCTAATTGGATGGCCATCATTGTAGAATGCCAACAAAATGGATATGTTAAATTTGAAAACATTTATAAAGCTCCAATGAAATGATTTTGGCAATTGAAAAGCCAACATTCTCCCCACCTGTGCCAAATTAGAAGCTTGCAAACACATAATATACATCAATTAAAGCATAATGGAAAATCCATAAAGAAGGATCATACATTCATCTATCTTTGTGTTATAATGCATCTTTTCATGTTTAGTGGATGCTGGTTGTGCACATTTTAACCACATGAGAAACATTTATTGTATTACACCTAAAATTGACCATTGGTGCATGGTTGAGTTTCTTTCCTATGTTAAACATTTTGGGGACACCATAAATGATGTAACACTCAACCTTGCTCTCCCTTCAAGTACTCTCAAGGTTTCCTTAGGTCATCTACCTGACCTACTAGGGCCCCTCCACACCCTAAGCTTCCTAGGACCTTACTCAAGAGATCCTAATCCTTCAATTGGGTTGCATCAACAAAATTCCATCACCTTGCTTACTAGCCTGCTCCATTCCACACCTAGCCTCAAGCCCATCTATGACCCCATGGGTGTCAACCAATTCTCTAAGGTATCCTTGGACCCCTTACAACAACTAAATCCCAAAACATTACTGAGATCAGGGGCCATTTCTTTTCCTAAGGTTTTAAGACAAAAATGTTGTAACAAGGGCTACTAGGTTCAGCCCTCCAAGTGACTCAAAACTAAGATATCTTGAAAATATCATTAACAACTCCCACAAAAAAAATTAGCACTATGGATACCCTTTTTACAATACATAGAGATTTTTTGACTCTCCAAACCCCAACCTCTCTGTATAGTAGGAATCCTATTTTAGGCTTGAATTGGGGGTTTCAAGGGTTTGATGGTTGTTGGCTTCAAAAACCTCCTTAGGAAACTTTCCAAGACACCTCCTTTGGAATGGATCTATGTTAGACCTCCTCCTTACATGTCTGGATTGAGGTATCTACACTCTCAATCCCCTCCATCGCTTGCTTTTTGATCTATGATCCTTAACCAACTTGCATTCACTTGCCTATGGCATCACCTTATAGAAGCTTGTTGACATTTTCTAGGGCCCTTCTCCTTGATACATAGAGTACATAGACCCTAGTTCCAAATCCCAAATGACTAGAGGAAACCAATGGTGGGAAATGGCCCTAAGGCCCCATACTTACAACACTACCCTGTTCAGACCAGTAGTTTGACAAATCTAGAAGAATTTTCTAATCTACTACAAACTAATTAAAATGAAAAAAAGAACCACACACACAAATGAAAAAATAGAATATAGAGCTTCTCCAATACTTAAATCACAGTCTTGAATCCATCCCTAATTGAAAATCTTCAATCCATCCCTAATTAAATGCCTTCAAAAATCAATAACTGGTAATCCCAAAATGCTGCATACAGTCCACACAATCCTTTTCCAAATTGACCAACCCCATGAAAAATTTTGTCCTCTTGCTTAGTTAGAACCTCCCACACTCAAAATTACAAAAAGTTGCTGCTTGAGCAAGAAAATGTTGTTATGACATAACAACATTTTAGCAACTTTTTCCTAAATTGGAGTTAGAATTTCAAACTTGTTGCAACAACCAAGTGGATACATAAAAAGCATGAAATGGTCTCAAATAAAATTTTGAAGGCCATATATACCTTATTTTATCATTTTTCCCTTTCTAGGACCTATGTTTCCTAATTGACAACATTTTCCAATTTCTAGCAATTTGGCCATGTTGGGTTTTTCCAACTCTCCTAAACACACCTAAGGACCAAATAGGACCTCTTATTGGACTAGTCATGTGGCTAGCATCACTCAAAACCAAAAAAAAAAAAAAAATCCATACTTACACAATCCCATGGCCTATTTGGAATTGGTAGAGGCTGATATAGACCTACATTGTTGATTCCTCTTTTGGCTTTCACACAAACCATGCACTGCTCCACATACTTGGTTACATCCCTTGCTAGTTTTGGCCAATAGTAGAACCTTTTCACTAGTTCTATGGTCTTGTTGATACCAAAATAATCACTTAGGCTGCCGTTATGCTTCTCCTATATTAGGTTCTCTCTCATGGAACCCCTTGGTACACACAACTGATTTCCCTTGAATAACAAGCCACTTTGCAAGGTATATTCTAAAAATTTTCTATGAAATGATTCTCAAAATCCGTGCATACCTTGTAGGCTTTAGAGAAGTCCTCATCTTATTTGTAGAGATTTTGAAAACTCTCTATTCCAATGCTTTGATGTTGAATCACTTGGATTGTCATAATCCTCCTACTGAGTCCATCTGCCACTTTGTTCAATTGTCCCTTCTTATGCTTGATTGTAAAGGCAAAGGCCTACAAATAATCCATCCACTCCAACTGTACATTGCTCAACTTCTCTTGAGTATTGATGTAGCTAAGAGCTTGGTTATTTTTAAACACAACAAATTCTCTAGGAAACAAATAACATCTCCACTTCCTAAGACACTGAACTAAGGCATAAAGCTCTAGGTCATAGGATGAGTACTTCTTTTTGGTCTCATTAAGCTTCTCATTATAAAAATCTATTGTTATGCCTTCTTGACTCAAAACACACCTACTACTAAGCCACTTGCATCACATTCTAAGGTGCGAAATTTCTCAAAACCAGGCAATTTTAGGATAGGTTGAGTAGCTACTTATTTCTTCAACATTTCAAAAGACTTTTCAGCTTCCAAAGTCCATTTAAACTTAGATTTTACTCCACCCTTTATGGTTTCCAATAAAGGTGCACAACTACAACTAAAATTCCTAATGAATTTCCTATAGAATTAAGAAAAACCATGGAAAATTCTTACCTCAATAGATGTGGTAGTTTTTGGCCAATCTAGTATAGCAGCAACCTTCTCCTTGTCCATCTTAAGTGTACCTTAAGACACCACAAAGCCTAGGTATAGGAGTTCCTCCTTGAAGAAGTCACACTTCTCAAGATTTATGGCTAGCTTCTCCTCATGAAGCCTCTTCAAAACTAACTCAACATGCTTGATATGCTCTTCTCTAGTCTTGCTAAAGATAAGTATATCATCCAAATACACCACTACAAATCTACCCGTTAAATCATTGAGCACTTCATTCATGAGTATCATGAATGTGCTAGGAGCATTGGAAAGACCAAATGGCATTACAAGCCATTCATAAAGACCATCAGTATTCTTAAATGTTGTTTTCCATTCATCTCCCTCCTTTATCCTTATTTGGTGATAACCACTCTTTAGGTTTGGCTTTGTGAAGTACTTAGCCCCTCCAAGACAATTCATGAGGTCTTCAATCCTAGGTATGGGAAACCTATACCTAATTGTAATATTATTTATGGCTCTTGAATCTATACATAATCTCTATTTCCCTCCTTTTTTAGATGTCAACACAATAGAAACTGCACATGGGCTTATGCTCTTTTGTATCAAGCCTTGATTCACCAATTCTTAGACTTGTCTTGCTACTTCTAAGTTATGATCTGGAGTCAAATTGTATGTTGCTTTATTAGGTAAGGAAGCACCTATAATAGATACAATTTGATGACTAATAACTCTCCTAGGAGGTAGGGTAGCTGGAGTACCATCACTCACTATGTCCTTGTATTTTCCAAGAAAAGTTTGGACTTCAACTGGTAAGGGTTCCTTGGCTACATTCTCCTTTTCTTCAAACTTCAACACTACTACAAAACTTTGGCATTCCTCATCCTTGAGGTCTTTCCCCTACAAAATAGCATACTAGGCACTTTTTCTTTTGTATCTTCCCCTTCCAATAAGGACTGAATTTTGAAGGTCTTGCCTCCTTTCTTGAAAGTTATGGCATTTTCCCTACCATCATACCAACCTCTCTATCAAATTTCCAAGGCCTACCTAACAAAAGATGACAAGAATCCATCAGGAAAACATCACACAACAATTTGTCCTTGTATCCTACTATGGAGAATTCCACCCAAGCTTGCTCATTCGCCAAGATGCTTTGTCCCTTGTTGAGCCATGTAGCCTTGTAAGGGTTGTCATGAGGTATCTTCTACAATTTCAACTTAGTAACAACCTCCTCTGATATTACATTATCAGTAAAACTGGAATCAACCACTACTTTGAATACTTTTCCTAGGATTTTGCATTTTATCCTAAATAATGCCCTCCTATGTTTAGGTTCATCAAGAGCTGGTTGTTTGATAAGAACTCTCCTAAACATGAGGTTCTTACCTTTTTTAGGCTCAATTTTTTCTACATTAGATTCTTTTCTGTAATCCTCTTGCACAATATGCCATTCTTTTGTCCTGATTTGAGGAAGAAGGCTTTTTTGGGCATCTGTAGGCTAGATGACCCAAGTGACCACAATTGTAACATTTCATACTTGCAAAGTATGAACTAGATTTGCCTGATCCTCTCCCTCTACTTTATCCTCCTTCATTTCCTCTTCCTTTTTTGTAACCACCTCTTGAGGAGTTATCACTAGCTTGCTCTATGGACTTGCTTTCACCTTGATTCTTCTACTCACTACCTCTACCTTGGTAGCCTCCTCTTTGACCCCTTTAATTTCTACCCTTGCCTCTATCCTTGAAGTTAGAATCTCCTTTCCTTTTTTTATTTTCCTCTACCTATAGAGCTAGCTAATGGAATCTTTGAACTGTGGTAGGTGCCCACAAATTGAGCTCCTCTTGGATATTCCACTTCAAGCCACCTAGATATCTTGCTACTTTGGTTCATCTTCTTGCTGCTTGGATCTCAAACATAAACTCTCAAATTATTTAGTATAGGAGGTCACATCTAGGTCTTTTTGCTTTGATCCTTGCCTTCTCTTGTGGAGCTAAATTTCAAAGTCTTCAGGCAGAAAGTTCTCCTTCACTTTAGTGACCATAGCCTTCGAGTTAGCTATAGAAGTCTTACCCATGCTGATTATTTCATCTTGTACATATTTCCACCATGTTAGAGTCCAGTCTCTAAGCCTTGAATTAGAAACTTTAACCTTTTGTGTCTTTGATACCCCCTCACACTCAAAATGGTTCTCCATGCCATCTATCCAGTCCATGACTACATCTATGTCCATCTTTCCACTGAAAAGTGGTACACCTTCCAAAGCTTTTCCTCCTAGGGCTTTGATAGCCTTCAAGAAGGGTTCTTCATTCAAGATAGGATCAAGTTTAGGGAGTACATCCTCCTCTTCTATCTCCTTGCCCCTTTTAGATTCTTTTTCTTCGTTTCTCCTGGCTACTTCAACAAATGTATCCAGTTGCATCTTTACCTCTGCTAGGGATTCTTCAAGAAATTTTTTCTTCTCTCTTTGTTTATCAACTTCCTTGGCTAGTTGTATGTTTTTCACCATGCTGGTTTTCCTACTAACTCTTGAGTAGCTGTAAACACCAACCAATGATTCCCAAATCTTTAACCTACTCTGATACCACTTTGATGTAACACTCAACATTTATCTCCCCCCAAGTACTCTTAGGGTTTCCTTAGGTCATATGCCTAACCTACAAGGGCTCCTCCACACCCTAAGTTTCCTAGGACCTTACTCAAGAGATCCTAATCTTTCAGTTGGGTTGCATCAACAAAATTCCATCACCTTGCTTAATAGCATGCTCCATTCCACACCTAGCCTCAAGCCCATCCTGTGACCCCATGGGTGTCAATCAATCCTCTAAGGTCTCCTTGGACCCCTTACAACAACTAAATCCAAAAACATTACTAAGATCATGGGGCCTTTCTTTTTCCAAGGTTTTTAAGACAAAAATGATGTAACAAGGGCTACTAGGATTAGCCCTCTAAGTGACTCAAAACTAAGATATCTTGCAAATATCCTTAACAAACCCCCAAAAAAGTTAGCATTATGAATACACTTTTCATCCTACATAGAGATTTTGTGACTCTCCAAACTCCAACCTATCAGTATAGTTAGAACCCTATTTTAGGCTTGAATTGAGGGTTTTAAGGGTTTGATGGTTGTTGGCTTCAAAAACATCCTTAGGAAACTTTCCAAGACACCTCCCTTGGAATGGAGCTAGGTTGGACCTCCTCCTTACTTTCCACATGCCTAGATTGAGGTATCTATACTCTTAATCCCCTACATTGCTTGCTTTTTGATTTGTGATACCTAGCTAAGTTGCATTCACTTGCCTTGGGCATCACCTTATAGAAGCTTGCTGATATTTTACAGGGCCCTGATCCTTGATAGATAGAGTACATAGACTCTAGTTCCAAATCCCAAAAGACTAGAGGAAACCAATGGTGGGAAATGGCCCTAAGGTCAGATACTTGCAACATTGCCTTGTTCAGACCAGCAGTCTGGAAAATCTAAAAGAATTTTCTAATCTACTAAAAACTAATTAAAATGAAAAAAACAACCACACATAGAGATGTAAAAAAAAAATATAGATCTTCTCCAACACTTAAATCACACTCTTCAATCCATCCCTATTCAAATGCCTTCAAAAACCAATAACAGGCAAACCCAGAATCTTGCATACAATCCATACAATCCTTTTCCAACTTGACAAACCCCATGAAAAAGGTTCTCCTCTTTCTTTATTAGGTTCCTCCATTGGTTACATAACTACTCCAAACAATTAGAACCTCCCACACTTGGAGTTTCTAAAAGTTGCTCTTGAGCAAGAAAATGTTGTCATGACAACATTTCAACAACTTTTGCCCAAATTGGAGTTAGACCTCCAAACTTATTGAAACAACCAAGTGGATATGTAAAAAGCATGAAATGGCCTCAAATAACATGTTGAAGGCCATTTGAACCTTATTTTAGCATTTTTTCCATTCTAGGACCTATGTTTCCTAGTTAACAACATTTTCCAATTTCTAGCAATTTGATCATGTTGGGTTTTTCCAACTCTCCTAAACACACCTAAGGACCAAATAAGACCTCTTATTGGACTAGTGATATGGCTAGCATCACTAAAAGAAGAAACACAAAAGAACCCTAGGTCACACACTAGCCTACCTAGGTGCTCCTGCGCCAATAAACTTTATCATTGAGCTGTTAATGAAAATTGTGGTAGTTGTGTGGATATATAATTAGGTTTTTTTATAGATCACATATGGATACAGACTTAAGATTATTCATAGGGAATTTTTAAAATTTGGATATTAAAAGCTTTTTTATTTTTCTTCTTTCAAGCTTCTGTATAGGTGTTTCAAGATGGTGTAAGGCTCAAATCTTAAAAGAATATTGAGAGTGATATATTATAAAGGAATTGATTAGATATTTAGATATAGTTGGATGATTTTTATTTTTACTTACATATCACATATGGATACAGACTTAAGATTATTCACAGAAATTTTTCTAAATTTAGATATTAACATGTTGTAACTTGTCTTCTTTTAAGTCTTTATATAGATGTCTCAGGATTATGTAAGGCTCAATTGTTAAAAAAGATTGAGATTGATAAAAGATAAAGGAAGGAGTTGAATAGATATTTAGATGTAGTTGGATAATTCAATTGAAAGATGAAGGCAATGTGATATTTCCAAGCTTCAAGATATTTATATAGGGAAGAGGAAAAGAAGGAAAAATAATCCTTTCATGATCACCATATTGAAAAGTTGCATATGATTTTGGTCTGTTAGATGCACACTTAGAAAATTCAATGTGTATTTATTGTTATACAAGACAATTAAACTTTACATTTAGATTATTGAAATAGAAACTATTGTTAGAGATGTGAACTATTTTCGTCATTTTAAATAAGTAGAATGTTCTTTTGTAGATTATTGATGATGTTAAATGAAGTGATTTGAAAATAACATGGTATTCTAATGTGTATGATATCAAACTTAAAATGATAATATAGGGATGAGGTTTCACTTCTAGTTTAGAAAGAGAAAAAGGATATTTTTTAGTTTAGAATGATTGGAAAACAACTTTATAAAATTAGATACATGGTGTACTATATAATGTGATACTTCATGAACATTCAATTGAATGCATACCTATATATGTATAAATGAAAACTTGAAGGAATTGGAGAAAGGAAAAGAAAAATGTAAGCAGTATTTTGAATAATTGGAACATGCTTGATTAATGAGATAGGAGAGTTTAAAATTTCTCTATACATTTTGCAATAATTATTTTATTTCAAAATAATTATCAAAATGAGACATCAAAATCAAGTTAAGGGGAAAAAAGGGTATAAGATATGGACATGTTCTTGATTGACTAATAAAATAGGGACATCTAATCATACATAATAGAGTGAAAATGTTATGTGGTTATTTTCTCAATTACAAGTTGGAAAAATATTAAAATTACTAACTTCATCCATATATTTATCATGGTAGGATATAATGAGTGGATAATATTTAAATACTAGTTAAATATTCTAAGGTAATTCATACAATAAGCCTCTCCTCTTAGTGGAAACCAAATTATATCTATTTAACAACATGAACAATTTTTTTTAATATGTTTAGCTATTTAAGTTTAATTATAAATATGATCAACATTAAATATAGTGGTGGGAAGACAAGAGCCTATAACACAATGGTAAGTTGTGAGCCTCTTATATGGGAGGTCTTGGGTTCGTTTGACCTTAACAAATAGTAATTTATAATAATAACAGTAAATCTCAACAAATAACAACAATTAATCTCTATTTTGGTCCATTATTCATACAAAAAAAACATTAATTCTAGTGGTTTTTTAAGTCCCTTTGTATGTTCATGGTTGTCTCCATATGTAGGAAGTCATGGTTTAAAGAGAGGACAAGCCTCCTTGATACTCAAATTCATGCAAGATTATAGTTTCCTCCATGACACTAAAAAATACAATTGACTAACCTAATTTAATTTCTTAGAGCCTATGTTGCTTTGGCCTCCAAGTGGGAAAAATCTAAGGCCATCTTCTAGGGATCCTACAAATCTTAGGAAAAGTGCTTTGAGATACTCTTCAAGTTCTGCCATATTCTTGTACATGAACCCTTATTTTCATTAATAGACCTATGTATACCTTTTACCTTTCTCTCCACATCAAAAGGTTTGGCTAATTCTGATGCATTTTCTCATATTTTCTAACAAGGATCTCGATGTTCTTTTTTACATCTTTGATTATCATATGGATGAACGAGACTAGTGTGAGAAGTTGTTTTATTTATTTATTTTAATTTAGTTTCAAGGACTACTATTCATCCCTTAGTATTTTCTCATGGTCTTCACATATTTGATCACCTTTCTAAAGATATTTAACTAGATTCCTTTCTTGATTTTTATCCAAGGGAACTTCCATATGTCGTTTAGTCTTGAATTTGCATTGAATGGTCCTTAATTTGATGTTCATCTAATTAAATTCATGGAAGATCCATGTCTTCATTCTAAAGGAATCCATTTATGCATTTGAGGAATAGGTCTCAAGAGATCTGAATGGTTACAAGTAATTAGAATTTAGAAGGGATGATTATTTGAGTTACTCATGGGGGGAAGGGGTTGTCTTTCCCAATCTAAGTTCGGTACCATCTACTTAGATTCTACCATCATATAAATAAATTTATCAAGAGGAAGTCTTATAAGAGATCTATGAAAGGGATCAAGGAGGGGATGATCTTCAAAATCTAGGGGTTTTTGGCCTTTGTTTATTCTCAATAGTAGGAATTATTCCTTCACTCTCTATTTTGATAAACTCCAAGTCGACATTAGTATTATAATCTTATAGAAAATAACACATACAAGGAGTGTACATAATGATATATTTCAAAACTATAACCTAAATCTTTTTTATGGAGTTCATAGCATACTTGTTGTTTTTATTATCAACTAGTTTCCCTCCATTATTCTTCATAGAGTTATCTACAACCACATCTAAATCTTTTTAATTTCCAAAGAACCTCTTCCCTCTACGGGGAGATTAATAACCTTCACAATTAACTCCTCCATAACTTTACACTTCCAAGTCAAGTTTATAACATTTCCATTTTTCTAATTCTTTGCAAATAATATTAGTAATATTGGGGTCAAAGCCATGGAGCCTCTCTAAGTGAGTAAATCCACATATCTTCTCCTTACCTTGTCAAAATTTATAGCCTCAAGATGGTTCCTATAACATCCCATCTCTTCTAGATTATAGAGAGAAATAAATTATTTCAGTATCATTAGACTCCATCAAAATGAAATAGAAAAATAACACATAAAATTCAAACTATTCAATTTTTCTTGTCCTCTTGTACTAATTGTAGAGAATCATCAAAAAATTTATTAATTTGGATTCCACACATGTAGCCTTTAATAGATAATCATTTTCAAGACATCTTCCAAGAGGTGGTCCTTATTTTATTGTCTATTTAATTCATCATTCCTTGCCCCAATATTAGAGAAATAATCTTCCAAAGTTCTCTTCATAGTACACATGGGAGATTTTTTTTCTCCAAAAGAATAAATCATTTCATTTTTACATTTCTAAAGACCATGAGGGGACTTAATGATGTAACCCAAATCCTTGAAACAATAAAACAAAAGATGACACAACACAAAAGTTTCAAAATACCAAAATTCTTCATTAAACTTTTCCAAATCTACTCTGCCTCTACAATGAAAGAAAATGACTACTTATTACAATTTTGAAAATTACCATGTTTGGCAAATTTTTGGGGAAAATGGATTTTTCCATTTTTGGTAATTTTCAAAACCCACTCTATGAATCTTCATTTTTCCCGAGAAAATCCCCCAACTAAGGCAAGACGAATTGCCAACTAATCAACAAAATCAAAAAAATATGATTTCGGATTTATTACATAAACAACTTTTTGAAAACACTGGAAAAAACACAAAAAAGCCAAATTTGGAGGCCAAGATGAAATTTCAGGCTCCAGAAAAAATGTCGAAACGACCAACTATTGAGCTAAGCTCTATCATTAGTCTAAATAACTCCTCATGCAACTGCTTGAAAAATTTCAGCCAAAACCCACATTCGAGTCAAAAGTTATGACCCCCAGATGCTCCTGCATCACATGGGCTCTCTATTATGAGTCAAAACACCTAAAGGAGGGGTATTTTACTTTCATCTAGATTTAACTGAAGTAAAAGGAGAACCTTACTCCAATTCAAATCCCTTAACTAAATGACATTCATTTTCAATATCTCAAATGCTTTTGAGTATAGTTTTCTTTGAAGGAAAATAATTATTAGCCACTACAAAATTCATAATAACCACAATTTTAATGTCCTATATAACCACCTCATATTTATGCCCTTATAAATATCTAGTGCACTATGATGACCTCCTTCCTAAATAATTGCTTTTATTCTTAAGTTTGGAAAAAGAAACATTGAAGAGAATTTAATGAGTGTGATAGGAAGGAAGTAATACGAAATAAGTGAATCCTATGACTAAATGAGAAGATAATTAAAACAACAAAGTGTGAGAATAAATAAGAGAGTGTAATGAGATAGATGCAATTAATAAAAACTTTTGTATAATATGGCTGATTTTTCTTGTGTTGTATGTCTTTAATTAAGTAAAACAAGTTTTTTACAGGGGTTCTTGAAACCCAACAGTAAACAACATAAATAAACTAAAAGTTTAGGTCTAGCAACCAAGCAAAATGAAAAACAATAGGCCTAACCTAGCCAACAAATGGAAGCAAAAGCCAAGAGGCCAAAGGCCAGGGAACAAGCAAAAACCAGAAGAAACGATCAAGGTACAAGTTCTTTAGCTAGCTCCAATTTCTTGAACTCCATCTCTTCCTTAGCCTCAACCTCATCGGTCTTTGATTGGCTATCATCCTAAGAAGCCTCTTCTTACCTCTTCCTCTTTTTCACTCTCCTTTTTCTACTTGAGCTCTCCCCCTACAAAGACACATCCTCATCAATTGCCTTGGTTTCCTCTTTGTCCTTATCCTCCTTCCCCTTTTTATTTTTCTCCATCATCCTATGCAACTAAATGGTGTTATCATTTAGACCTTTAATTGTGTTAAGGCTTTGATTAGTTGAGCTATGGAGTGTGGTCTCTATCCTTTCCACCCTTTTTTCAATCTCTAAAACCCTATCTCCTAGTTTGCCAATTTTATCATTGTCATCCACCCCTTCTTGCATTTTCTGTCCCTACAACCTAAACTTAATTTCTTCAATTTCATGCAAAATCCATTTTATGGACCGAAAAATGTCCACTAGGCTATTGCAGGCATTGTTAAGGAGGTTCATACCCATTTCTCGATCACTGTCGCTAAGAATCACTAGAGTTGGGCCAACATGCTCTTCCAACTAAACTTTTCTATCCCTTCCCTCCAACACCTTCGAGTTGTTATGTTATCTGACAAGCCCCATTTTCAGTGTACTGGCATAAAAGCTCCTCCATGCAAATTTTCTACCTTTTGTGTCTAGAGAAACCATAGTTTTTACCAAGCCACCTTCCTCCTTCCTCTCTTCCAGAGCCTTAGAAGTGCTCTCCTTAGCCTTTCTGTGAGCCCTCTCAGCTTCTTTCTCCCCTCCTATTTTCCTTTAACCTTCTATCCACCTTCCTGCTTACTTGTGCCTTACTAGTTCCTTCCTCTCTTAAAATGCCTTCCCTATACATGTCCATCCCCTCTTCCTCATCATTATAATCATCCTCTGATTCCTCCTCCTGCTTTATCCTTTCCCTGGCTTCTTTTTGTTCTTCTTACCCATATCCTTCATGATTTTCACACCCTCCTCTTCGTCTTCTGAGTGCATTCTAGCACTATTGTCTGTGTCTAATGGGAGGTAGGAGCTCTCTATTTCCTCAAAAGAAACTACCTTCTAGGCAACAATCCTTCTTGTGTTGTATGTTATAATATTATAGCAATTAACTTTGAAAAGAAAAAAATGATGATAAAAAATGTAATTTGAATGTAAGACATTTAGAATTAAATTTTGCGTATATATTTAAGTTACTATTTTTTATTTTATTTTTAAAAATTATTTATTTTTCATTAATTAATAATAATGAAGTATTAGATGTAGTCAATAAAAGCATATATATACAATTTATTTTAAAAATCTCGATTTCAAATAAAAAGTTAATTTTATCAAAGATATGATATAATATTAATATTTAAGCAACAAGTCAAAGTTATTTATGACATTATAAAATTATAAAAATGTAATTAAAAGAAGGGGAAAAATGAGTATTATTATTGGTAGAAATTAGTTTAGTAGTTGAACTAATTGTGTAACACAATTGAAAGAATGTGTAATAATAATGAACTTACAAGTTTGACATTTATTTATAGGCATGATAAATTTATAATACTAATAACACAAATTATTTTTCATATTAAGTTAATTTAGTCAAATGCTTTTTGTTTACTTTTTAAAAAGTTAAATTTAAAATTCTATTAGAAAATAAGGCTTTTCAGTTTTATATATTTATATTTTAAAAACTTCCTATGTTTTCTAGAAAAAATAGTGAACTTGACACTATATTATTTAATAAGTAATTTTTTAGAATTATATTTTATTAAAAATAAGAAAATTTTAAAAGATAATATATCACCATGTTTGCATATTTATATAGTTAATTGATATTTGAATGTTTAGTAGTTTTATAATCATTTGTTATTCTAAATAGTTTAACCTTGTTTTTTATTTAAAAAAAAAGGCAACCAAAAACTAGGGGGCTAGCCCTTTACAAAAATGGTAGAACAACCATCAAAAACCTATTAGCAACCAACACAAAACCAGTTGGTAACCAACACACAACCAAATAGTCCCCCTAACGGTTCATATCAAAAACGTCATAAACAGTATACCGGAATATAAAGTTACTAGTATTCCCACTTTTAAAACCAGTAGAGTTTAACAAGTTAACAAATTGCATGTAGGTGGTCATCACATCCTACCACCTACAACCAATAAACAAGTTCAACATAAAAAACAAAACCATCAGCAACAAGTGGGGAGAGACCAGAAGAGTACCAAAAAAAACAACAAAAACTAGAAAGCCATTAACTAGCCTCCTTTTTCTTTCCCTTCACAGCTATGAGAACCTTGGCCCATTTATCAATGAGGAAGCTATAAAGAATCTTTGTGTCCTCCTTTCTAAGGTTCTCCTCCTCCAAGTTATTAGCCAACAACTATAGAGTGGTAACCATTGCGTGTATCACTTTGAGAGTGAACTTGGAGAAACGGTTGAATCCCTTTTCCATTGCCATGCACCTATCCATCAACTCGTTGTGTTTCTTGTGAGTAGCAAGTTCATTCTCCTTGGTTTCCAACTTTAGGGTCCTATTACAATTCTCCAGGGGCTTTCGCTTAACCTACACATCATAAATGTTAGCATGGCCCTTCAGGTTCTCCTAACCCTCTTTTACCAACTGGGGAGAAAATAGTGTCAGGGGAGGCATTGGTGAGATTTGAGTGCTCCTGGTTGATAGTAGAAGGCAAGGTGATGGTGGCAAAGACATGTGTGGGGTCAAGGGAGGGGTCCTTAGTAGTGTTGTCTGCCTCAAAGTCCTAGGTACCATCAAGAGTATCATCCCATTTCTCAAATTATTTATCTGTCTCCTCTTTCCCCTTATCCATACCATCCCCCAAATTCTTGTCACTCTCCTTAGAGTTGGTATCATCGTCCTCTTCTTGAGAGTGACTGGCCATTTGTGTGTATCAATCTCGGGTCTTAGAAATTCTTCTTGACCTTCTTCTACTCTCACAAATTTCCTCATTAGAGTCACCACTTTCAACCTCCACCCTCTTGTCCATTTTAATTCTTTTATTGGGTTCTGACTCAAGGATCAAAATTTTGTTTTTCCTTCCCTTAGTAGGGGTTTGGCTAAGAGAGGGATGAGGAGTGGGGCCTTAGCTACCAATAGCAAGTTCCAAAAGTAGGGGAGGCCCAAAGGGGAGGATGTTATTGATGACAATCACTTGAGGAGGGAAGAGGGCCATTGTAAGAGGCAAAACATGAGCCCTTGGTGGAGAATGGTGAAATTGACCTCTTTTTTCTTCTTTTCTCTAACATCAATGATAGTGTCCTCAAGGGCATCCAATAGTAAGAAAAGAATATTAACAAATTACTTATTGCAAAAATGGTTAAGCAGAGGGAAATGATAAAAGTAATACAGACCGTACCTACCCTCCAATGTCAAGTACTTCATTATCGTCAAACATACATCATCTCAGGGCTCCATAAGTTTGTCTCTCTTAAATCCTTCCTAGTACTGGTCAGGCACCTCATTCTCTCTGAAGAAACTAGATAGGCTCACCTCATCTACCACCTTCATGATTTTCTACCATTTCCTTCCCTTCATCTCTAAACATGTTACCATAGCAATAGATTCTTCATTCACCTGAAAAGAAATGCCATTAATGACCACCCGCCTATCCTTCCAAGTAGCAACAAACTATTGCGAACAATTTTCATCGTACCTCACCATGGCCTGCATGTAGGGGACAAACGCTCCTTCCTTAAGAATAATCCAAGTGGCCAACCTCTTTGAGAAGTCCCTAGTTTTGTGGGCTCCAATCTATTTAGGTCCCCACCCATGGTAGCTTTCTCCTCAACCAAATCTCCTTCCACAATCTCAGTAATTCTCATTTGCACCTAGAAAATTGTCAAGGTAGGCCTAAAAATAGAAGAACCAGTGGATAAAAGCTTTCATTTTTCATTCTTCACGAGCCTGTGAATACAATGTACATGCCAGTTAGTGGTATCATTATGGGGAGTGTGAGGATTCTGCACATAATACCATAATGATCTAGCCCTAGTATTAATGTGAACTTTTCCCTTAATCAGGCCATAACACCACACTATAATGGTGTTAATTTTAAAGCTTGTATTGTTTATTAATTCACCTTTTCTGTGCCTTTTCATGATGCAATCAGTATTATTTCCCTTTATGAACCATCTTGTCAAAATTATGGTAACCTTAGCTATCATAATAATAGCAATCCACCAAAAATTTCCATTTTCCAAAGTTGGAGAGTCATCTAACCTAATTTAGTGGGGTCTTTTCCCTGCAAATGAGGGAATGCACATTCTTGGGTAACGATTTCATACCCCTCCAACTTTTAATGTTCACGAAATCAAAACCACACCCAACCAAGGCGTCTGCCACCTCATTGCCTTCCTTGTAAGTGTGTTGTAAATCATAATGATCCAATTTTGTAAGATAATGTCATATGTCCCTTAGAATGTGCCTTAGTGTCCAACCAGGTTGAGCCTAACCCTAAACCAAATCAATGATGAGTTTAGTGTCCCCCTCAATAAAAAGTCTTCTAACCTTCATTTTCACCACAATTTTCAACCCCCATAGTAAGGTGGTGGCTTTCACCACATTGTTGGTTCCCTGACCCAAACTTCCTGAGTAGGCAACCAACAAATCACCTTTTTTGTCCCGCAACACACCACCTATTGCCACAAGCCCCTTACATGTTACCCCATCAAAATTTAGTTTCATAGTAGGACCAGTGGCAGGGTTCCAATGTGTATTTCTTCTAGCAACCACCTTCAAGTTGTCAAAACTATGGAAATTGAGAAGAATATTCGATCTCTCAGCAATATCCTCCTCTTTCTTACTTAGGGATTCCTGTGGCAATTTGACTTTAGCTGCCATAATATTCTCATTTATGAACTTTCCCATAATCTCTCCCACAATCTCCTAACCCGTGTCCTCCTCAAGAAAGACCCTATTGTTTCTCTCCTTCCAAATGCCCTAGCAAACGTGTGGGTGGAGGAGAATCCAAAGGATTATGAGGCAGGGATACTAGAATGGGCAGCTCCAATCCTCCATGAATTGCTCCATTCCTCTATTCATGACCAATCAATCGAGATTTTTTTTCAAATGTAGGACCAAACCTTAAGGGTATAGGAGCATTCTAGAAAGAGGTGGGTTATGCATTCCTCTACCTTCTTGCATAGATAACATCTGTTGGTGATTGGCAAGCCTTGCCTTTGAAGGTTATTAGTTGTGACGATTTTTTCATGCATCAGTGTCCACCAAAAGAAGTTCATTTTTGGCAGTAACTGACCAACCCAAATCTTTCTCCAGCTTATTGTGGTCTGTTCATTTTCAAAGATGAGATGGTAGGCAGACTTGACTCAGAAATGACCATTCTTCCGTCTATCCAACACCACCTCATCCTTCTGATCATGCATAGGAAGTTCATAGTGGCAAATTAGATCATCCTTCTCTTTGATCAAGGAGTCCTCACTATTTGGTATATCCAAAGTGGATAAGTCTTTCCATTTCCCATGATCATTAATATAGTCCACCACCCTCGTCTTCCATCATTATTTTTAGAGGTTCCTGAAGGCCACTGAATTTGCTGTAACTGAGAGGTTTCCCCCTTATTGGTGTTTGAAAATTTTGTAGGGTTTTCAATTATCCCGTGAGAATATGACATATCTAGGGGCAGCTAACTCCCATTCTCAACATATCATTTCAGACACAGGGCCAACTATACGGCTTGACCCTTCTTCTATTTTAGGCTCTGTTAAACCTAGGCAAGTAGACCTTAGATCAAAATGATACCATACCAGTGCAAAAACATATCCCTAAATCTATTAAGCAGATTTTACCCTTATTTCTCCTAATGACTCATGAAATGACATAGATCTACAGTAGCTAAATGCAAAGCTATGAATCTCATAAGCTGAGTGAGGGTTAAACATTTAGGTCCTTCAACATGAAAGGGAAAGAATGTTTAATTAATAATATTGAATTCAATAAAACCCCGAATATGCAGTAGTAAGGCTTTAATGATCGTGTAGCTGACCAGTGCCTAATTCATTGGGAAAATCCATGAATCAAATGCATACATATGGATATCTGATACTTATGAAATATATTTCGATATGCGATCTATCTATTTACCTTGTAAATAAACATCTATGCTCAATTCAAACCTCATTCTTACATGATATCCTTCTCAATAAACCTGCAACTCTGTTGATTCACTGAAGCATTTACATAACCCCTTGAGTTACAAGCAACAATAAGACAACATACAACCTTAAGGGACTGCAACTACGATCTAGGCTCTTTGTTCAAAGATCATAAAACATTGAAGTTCACTGAGATAGGAGACAAGATTCGAGATGAAACTCAATGAAGTTCTTACTCATTTGTATTCATTTCCTTGAAAAAATGCAACCAAATGTATGAAATTAACTCATAAAGAACCTAATAGATCTGAACTATCTATATTTATCATCCTACTGTTGTTCATATAAGAAGAATTATGCTGAAAGAATGGTGTCATAGTCAAGGAAACATGTCAAAAACTAGAACCAATGGTCTCACAGTGAAAAATTGGAACCCTCAATGGTATCACAGCAATGAACTTTTTTTTTCCAAAAACTGGAACCCTTACAATGAGAAAGAATGAGATTGATATAGAGGAAAGAATTCTCGGATTGAATCTGCAATTGACATCTGTCCACATGAAATTCCCTTTCTTTGCTATCAAAAGACTTTCTCTACCTTCTCTCTTCAACTGAATATCAAAATCCCATCACTTGGCCTCAGAGGTATAAAACATCTCAAAACGTAATGATGAAAGGATGTAACTGATTTTCATGTAAAAATGAACATAATGTAAAGAGTGAAAAATCAGTTAACTAGCTTCCAAAAAACAAGAAAACCTTTTTGAGTCAATTTTCTTCACCATCAAGCTCCAAAAAACTCTTATATCTGCCTCCTAACCACTTCTGATTATCAGTGTTAAAATTTGACTGTTCTACTGCCAATACCCTGGGAAACACAAATTGACCTAGAGCTTGAACTGGTGAGCACCTGTGCAAAAACTGACTTCAAAATTGAAAAATTCATCTCTTCCCAATTTCGATGATATATAACATTGGTATATTCGCCTACCAGAAACCCCCAAAATATCAATTTGAAAAATAGTTCCCCTGGTATGAAACTCTGGCTTGCAACTTGGATAGTTTAAATTTTCAAAAATTTAAAACCTTCTAAAGTTAAAACTTTAGATTTAAACCTTTTTCCAATTTAAACATATCTACATATCATTCTTTTGAGAAAAATAATTAAAAATTTATTTTCTATACTCTTCAATTTTTGGCCCTGCCATACATTTTGGGTCAACCCATGTTTGACCAACTGCCATGTGGCAGTCTCACATTGGTTGCTCAATTGCCACATCATCAGTTACAAAGTATGCCCCATCACTGACATGTCACCATGCCTTGTCAATGCCACTTATTGCCACATGGCGCTCTGTTATTGGTCAAAATTCACATCTGCCACGTCAGTGCTACGGGGACCCGCTGCCACATGTCATCACCACATCAACCCTCATTATGTTGCCATGTTATCGCGTGAGCAACTTCTCCTTGGCGACATAGCGAGGACCATCGGATGTGCCACATGGCATGATCTCCTTCCTTTGTCTGTGATCTCACCACATCACCACCTGCTCAGAAATTGTGCCATGTGACACCTTGTGGTTAGTCAGGAACTCCACATCACCTTTGATTGCCATGTATTTGCCACATGTCAAATTTTTCTTTGTCATTGGATAGGCAGGCGGGACCCACGAGCATCTCGCTAGATTTCCTTAGTTTTTTGACAGGTCGCTATGTCGCTAGCCAAAAATCTTTGGATTTTCCAGCTAGCGACATAGCGACTAGCCGAATTTTCACTTTTTCGGCAACTACTTTCTCTACTTTGTTGGTCAAAATTTGTTTCTTTTTCATGCCAACTATGAGCGGCTAGGTCGATGGTGGGGTCCCCACACATGGGCCAGTGGCTTACAAAAGCCAAAGTCCTTTAGACATTATAAGATATGTGTGGGATTGTATTTAAAGGCTTGGAGTACCTGCCCAGGATGAATGTGGGATTAAAAAATTTCAATGCTTTCCCTCTATTCACACGTGGACCTTCATATTCGCAAGGTCTTTGGACTTGTCTTCACCCATTGTGGAGCTATAGTTAGTCACCACGAATTCCCTGTGCCGCTATGAACCCTGGCATCCCTCTCAATACATGGATTGAGTAAAACTGCACCTTTTAAAATGTGGATTCCCCTAACTGCTTATGTGGGCTTTTATTTCTGCTGTTGTCGAAGAGAATGGGTCTCATGGGGCTATGTGGACTCCCTTTTTGTTGCCGCCTTGGCATCCCTTGTTCACTGGTGGCTTGGTCTAATCATCTGTTGTTTTGACGTGGGGATTTCATATGCATGGGACCTTTTTCAATTGGTCGGCTTCCATTCTTGATTGCGGCTCCACTTTATGCTTTCTCCTCTGTATACTTCATGCCATCTCCCAATCTCCTGTTGCTTGGTGAAACAATTTGGCTTTTTAACATATTCACTAAAACCTGCAGCTGATGTCTTGTCTTCAACCTGCAGCTTGCCTATAACTCTATTGCCTCTACGTGAAACTTTGGTTTCTCTGCTATTAAAATGTGGAGCTACCCCCTGTCATCAACGTGAGGACCCTGCCTCCTTGACCACGTGAGCTACACCATAGTGGCTCCCCTGCCTATGCGTGGGCCATGACATGGAGATGGGCAATGTCTTTCCTCAGCGGTTTCTCTATTTTCTTTTTACGTGAAGCCCCTTGCCTCTGGCCAATGATTTGTATCCTCTTTCCAAGCATGGGTTACCTTTCAAATGCATGTGCTCTCTACTTGGCGTGCGTTGATTGACATGCATCTGTTCCACTATTTAATGCCATGGGCTTTTTGGGAGTTCTTTGTTAAATCTTGGAGTTGCATCTCTAAATGTATAGTCATCTTGAAGAATGGAAATTACCCTCCTGTCTCCAGCACAGTTATCTCATTCTAACATATGCTCATCCAAAATTTTAATTTTCTTAAGTTCGGCTTCTTGCTTCTGCTTGTTTAACATATTAATTTATTCATTGAGAAGACAAAAGGAATTGGCCTATTTATGCTCCCACTCTTTCAAAAGGTAAGACAATTTTGAAGACCCTTTCTCAATGAAATTAGTCAATTCCATGAGACATTTGAAATCCAGAAAATAAAGCATCTCCAACAGTGGCTACTGATAGAAATGACTCCTTTCCTTGAGAATGATATCTAATAGAATGCCTAAGATGTCTTCAAATTCTATGTCTTTGAATCCTTCTTTCGTCACTTAGAAGTTACATCTTTAACCATAGGTGAGGCCAAATTCATACAATCCATAGAAGCCTTAGATGTCTTCCCCATCTTCCCCATCTTACCATATATTTGTTTGTTCATTGACCTATCATTATGGATAGTGGAATATAGAGGAAAACTTATATCTTTAGGTTTTCTTTTCATAGCAACGCCAGAGACATTATTATTATTAGCTCTTTGAACTTATGTCACTTCCAATCTTCTTCCAATCAATTTGCAGAAATTAGTCAGACTCAAAGTGGGTCCGGCTAAACAAAAATTCATTTTCGAGCAACTAAAATGGCATATTGATCCATTCATCCCCTGATACTGACTGGAATTGACTTCGAGCACAAACTGATCCTTAAAACTCATTTTTACCTCTTCTTGCAAATTGTCAATTTCATGCTAGGAGGTCCTTTAACTGGCCTTAAAAACTAATCCAAACCTTTGACTGGGTCTTGAAAACTGACCCACTAATTCTCTGTTCTACACCCTTGTACAATTTCGAATCTCGTCTCATGACGAACTCAGGGTCAAAAGATATTCGTTGTCAAAGTTGACCTCTCAGAACTAGCTGCAAGAAAAAAATGTCAGAAAACAACAAATTGCATTTGGAATCGGCTTCAAAAACTAGGCAAACTAACACTTGGGAAGACGAAAATTGGGACATTGGTTTACTGTCATGAGGAGAGTATAAACTTGCAATTTGGGCTCATGATGAATAACAAGACGTATTTGGCAAGCGGTCAAAGTGAGCTACTTGGATTTGCTGACAGGAAAGAATGACAAGAAATCAATTTTTGCAAATGGAATTGACTTGGAAAAGTGTGCAAATGGATTCGTCATGATTTGAAAATTGACACACTTAAAGTATTTGTGGAGGACAACACAATGGTACAATCCATTCGATCTAGGCAATCATGGATTTCAAGTAATAACATCATGAACAGGGGTTCCAATCAATTTGTAAATGTTGACACTAGTAAAAAGATAGAAATTGCATTTGGAATCGCGTTTGAAAATTGATCAAACAGATTCGTCATAAGCTGAAACTTGAAACATAACAAGTCTCTGACATATACAATGCAATGCAAAAGGAATTTTAGTATTTTGGTCAAATAGGTCAAAATTATTAATCGTCAAACAGGGCTTCCCAGAATTCAGAAATAATTGCAAAAGCATGGAAACAGTAACTGACCAAATTTGAGGGGTTTGAAACCTAGTCAAACGGACTCGAAATGACTTGAAATCTGAAATATAAGTTCTTGGATATGGACATTAGACACTCTCAAAGCAGTGAATCACAAAAAAATTTTGGGTGCGAGATATTCAGTAGCAAACAAGGCCTCCTATCGCTGCTTGACACTAAGGTGAAAATGTAGATTTGAAATTTGCTCAAAACGAGACTTTGCAAAATGACTCGAAATGTCAATTGAACTTCATGGAACACTTAGACAAGTTGAAAGCAGGGTGTTAGAAACATTAAACACCTTAGGGGCCTCAAAGGTACAGCCAAGTGCATGTGCATTTAAAAGCTTTTATAGGGCTTAGTTTTTTACTCAAAATCACAAATAGACACTCAAAATGAGAACACAATTCTGAGTGCCAACATCCTCTATCTAATTATCCTCCCAGAATCTGCCTCTTTTCCCATTTCCAACCAGCCATCTAACACCTTTTCTTAGAGGGGCCTATATTTTGAGGATGTCATTCTAGATCTGAGACCCACTAGGAAGATCATTATTGAGGAGGTTATATCTAAAGTGAGTGTTGGCAAGGTACTTAGCCTTCATAATTCTTCCCCAATTGGTTTCATTTTCCACTAGTCTCCACCCCACTTTTGTGAGTAGAGCCTTATTCATATCAGTCGTTCTTATACCCAACCCCCCTTTATCCTTCGATTTGCACATAGTATCCCAATTCACCATACTCTATTTATTCTTCTCCTTCATGCCAGACCAAAGGAAGTTCCTTTGCACTCTTTTGAGTTTTTCCACCATGTGCTAGCTGATCTTGAAATTTGAGAGAATGTAGATGGGAATTCCCTAGAGCTCTACACCTAGTAGTTGCAATTTTCCCGCATTGCTAAGCGCCTTGCCCTTCCACCCAACAAGATTCTTTTGCATTCTCTCTAGGATAGTTTTCCAATAGTTGGTTGAGACTTCTTTCATGGTTAGAGGGAGCCCAAGGTATGTGCCCGAGAGGTTCTCTGATTGACAACCAAGGATATTTTTTATCTTCACCTACAAAACCTCAGGGGTGTTAAAAATATATATCTTGATTTTAGCTAAATTAATTTGTTGACTCGAGCAATTCTCATAGTTGGAGAGGAGGTTCCTCCATGCTTTAGCTTCCTATATTGAGGGCTCACTGAAGTGGAAGGTATCATCCACAAATTGCTTGATAACCTCAAGCTTTAATGTGGTAGTTGGGTGAATACCTTTTAAGTCACCAGACACAGCCAATTTGCAAACCGCTTTCCCTAACACATCAACCACCATGATAAAGAGGTATGGGGAAAGAGGGTCCCCCTATCTTAAACCTCTACCCACTTCAAAGTTTCCCCAGGGGGTTGCATTGAGCAGAACCTCAAATTGAGTGGTTTCTGCCATAGTTTTTATTAGGTTTGCAATATCCCTTTTGAACCCAACCTGTTCCAGAACTTCATAAAGGAAGGTCTAATTGACTCTGTCATAAGCTTTAGATATTTCTAGTTTTAGAGCCATGCCTGACATTTTACTCTTCTCCATGGAGTGGATGATCTCATGAGTTGAAATCACAACATCCAAAATTTTTTGACTCGAGACGAACCCCTTTTAGGGGCTCCCATTAACCTTATCTAGGAAGGGTTTAATCCTATTGACCAACACCTTGGAAAACACTTCATAAATGGTATTACATAGGCTGATCGGCCTAAAATCACTTAAAGTTTTAGGGGATTGAATTTTAGGCACAAGAACTAAGAAGGTTTTATTGATCCTTTTAGCAATTTCCCATTTCGAATGATGTCTCTAGTGGCCCAAATTAGCTCATTGTTTATTACTTCCCAAAAATGCTAGAAGAAGGTTGGCGGGAATCCATATGGGTCTGGGGCCTTGAAGGCTTTCAAAGAGAACACAACATTCTTCACTTCCTCTTTTGATACTTTCTCCTTTAACTTATTATTTTCCTCCAACCCCAACACTTTTGGGATATTATTGAGCATACTTCTCCTTATTACATTGTTGCACCTTCTATCCTCTTTTTTATAAGCATTTGTAAAGAACTCCATAACATGCCTACCGATTTTCCCTTGCTCTGACAAAGTCCTTCCACCATCCTCCACCAAGGAGGTGATAGTGTTTCATTTTTTAATGTTTTGAAGCAGATCTATGGGAAAAAGAGGTGTTTCAGTCACCTTTAGTCAACCAAGCAATACGAGACCTTTGTTTCCAGAAAATCTCCTCCTTGAGATTAGTTTCCTTCCACTTCATCCTACAACTCTCTTCCTCCAGTGTGGTTGCTTCAGGGTCATCCCCTCCTGCCATGGAAGTTTGTAGCATTTCGAGCTCCTCCTCAATATCCTGCTTTATTTTTAACACATCCCCAAAGAATCTTTTAGCCCATTCCCTGGCATTCTTTCTTAGATTATCCAGTTTCTGTGTGAGGAAGAATATAGCCATCCCATCCACTCTTATATTCCACCATTCTTCCACCTTATTTTTAAAGTCCGGGTGAGATTGCCACATAATTTCATACCTAAAGGGTTTAGGTCCACTCACTAGATCATTCACCCAGTTAAACAAGATCAGGGAGTGGTCTGACACAGTCCTTGAGAGATTCACTGGGGAGGAGGGGATGATATGGGGCTAGTCTCTTGAGACAAGTTTCTGGTCCAACCTAAATTGAATCAAGTCCCAACCCTTCCTATTGTTGGACCAAGTAAAAGGATTGCCCTGTAGGTCAACATCCAAGAGGTTATTGGTGTTTATGAACTCTAAGAGGCCCTGTATACTTTTCCAGAAGTCGGTTATCCCCCAAAGCTTTTTTGATGGGTAAAAGGGGGTGTTAAAGTCTCCCATACACATAAGACTTTTGTTCTTTAGAACTCCCATCCCTCTTCCAATCTTGTCCCATAGTTCACCTCTCCCCACTGTGGTATTTGGGGCGTAAATGTTTACCAGATTCCACACCATTCTATCATTACTAAACTTAGAAACCACGAAGTTCTTCTCTTTAAGGACTTCCCTACCCATCAAGACACTAGGGTTCCACATGATTGCAAGGCCCCCTAAGGCCCCATTAGCTTCCGAATAGGAAAAAGTTGCCCAAGGCCAGAGCTTCTCAACCACCTTAGTAAAATTTTGGTCTGTCATCTTTGTTTCCTGGATGAGGATACAGTCGATCTTTTCCACCAGAATACATTGTCTAAGAGTATACTATTTCTAGGCATTGTTAGCCCCCTAACATTCCACGATAGGAATTTCATTTTTTACCTTTCTTGGTTGTCTCCAGTGTAAGTTGTTTTCCACTAGCCACTTCCCTTGTTGCTTGTTTAGTACTAGTTCTTCTGTTGTTTGGGCGGCCTTTGATAGTTGTCACCCCCACATCTAGTTTCTTGCCTCCCTAGTTTTCCTCTTGGGGTACTCTCATTCTCCCATAACACTCATTTGAGGGGAGGATGGGGCCGAGAGGGCCAAACTTCCCCCAGCCTCCTCAAATCTTCTCATGGCCTTAGCCACAGCCTCCTCTGGAGACCCCAATTTAAGTCTTCGGGGTAAACATCCCCCATTGGCTCAACTTATCAGGTTTCTTTGTTTTAGAACTCCCCCCTACCCCCATTTTTGGTATTGGGTTCTTTACAGGTGTTACCAACACCATGGTCTGTCTCCTAGCGGTTGAGCTCAAGGACACCAACAGTATCACTATTGAAATCACTTGGCCTCCTGAATGATCCTTACCTAAAGGTATCACTCCCTGGGTGGCCGTCTCAAAGGGACCAATTTCACCCTCCTCCAACACTTGGTTCGGGTTAACTTCTCCCACTACTAGGGATTTCAAGAGGTCATCAATCTCTCTCCTAAATGGGTATTCCTCCATCTCTACTCCTTCCTTTGCTTCCACAGTCATCAGCTTAGGGGTCTTAAGAGTTGCTTCCACCTTACCTTCCCTCTTGTCCTCCTCAACTTTCTTACTACCAGGACAGTCTTCCATAATTTCAACTACTACTTTCTCAGGGGATGATGAAGGCTCCTAGACCAAGATGGATTCCTCAACAATGCCTGGGAAATCCACCTTCTATTTATCCTTCATTGAAATTGAAGAGCAAGTTGACAACACATATCCAAAGCAACCATAATTTTGGCAATACAATCCTATGTTCTCATATTCTATCGACTAGACCCTTTTCCCCCATTTAGTGGACAACATGACTGTGGTTGGGAGAGTCTGATTAATGGTGATGTTCACACAAAATCTAGCAAAAACAAGTCTAAATTTAAGCAGAGTTACCTGGTCAACAGTGACGAAATGTCCAAAAGTGTTTCCATTGTATCGTAGGATCTTTTCATCCCAAAACTAAAGCAATAGTCCAGGCAGGCGGACCCAAACCGAGGTTAGGCTTTGAAGCTCTTGTTTAACCTTGTTTTCAATATAAGCAAATTTTAACTATTCTTCTCTTAAATTTCACCACATATTTTAAAATATTAAATTCAATAAATCTTCTCATTCTCATCATAATAGATCCAAAATATAATGAACATATATATTATTTACAAGAGTTTTTGCATTTAATTTTTTTTTTTCGATAAACATAACATATTATATATATTATCATTTATAAAAAATTTTGTTTTCTAATAAAAGTTTAAAATTTAGATATATCTAATATAATTATTGAGTATATCATGATCTCGGGTTCGACTCCCTATCGGTCATTAGCCCGCCACAAAAACTTGGGAGACTTGTTGGTTATCCTGTGGCCCTGTAAAGGGAACCCGCATTGGACTTGGATCGTGAGAATACCCTTTGAAACCAAAAATAAATAAATTATTGAGTATTATGATATAAAATTTGTTATATATTGTCACTAAAAAAAACACACACAAACTTTCTAAAACATCTATTGAGAAAAATTAAATATATAAGCTTATAATTAGAAAAACTTTTTTTCTAATAAAACTTTAAATTTCACTAAATATTTAAGTTACGGTATAAAAAGAAAGAAATAGATTTTATTCTCATGTGAAATAATTTGTGGCAGGCTTGCATATCCAAAAGCAAAACTCATTCCTAGTGGGCTGGACTCTGGAGGGAGAAACAATTTCTAACGTTCAAATTTCAGCGCAAAAGCTTGACGGTCTCCATTAACGAAAAACAAAAGCTAGATGGATTATTGCTGGGCCCACACCAGCCACTCAAGCGGTCAACGCTTCGAGTGTGCTGGTTAAGCCCAGCCATGTCGAGTTGGAAATCCCACCATTTTTCTGGAGAAAACATCCGTCTCTGATTTTGTTACAGAAAAATTATCAACTTCCTCTGCAGCATCGGTTGGTGGAATAAAATCCTCAAGAACTGCTGCTCTCACTATTTTGAATCCAACAGACTCCAATCCGGTTCCTCTGAAAATTCTTGCCTGTCTATTCAGGTCTGCCAATCCAAATCAGAAATTTCAGGAGTATTCCTTCGGCTAAAACCTAATCTCGGCATAATCTGTCACAAAACTTGGTCTCTGGTAGACCACGGACTCGCTGACAATTCGGGATTTAAAAAATTGACATATATGTAAATAAAATTGCAAAGAAATTAGATTTAATTTAAGTTTGTAAATACCATTCAGTATGCCAATTGTTCCATTCATTCTTATGGATCACGGCTCAGAAAATACAGAGTTAAATTCTGACGAATAAAGAATTGGAATTTATTATAAGAGCGGCATAAAAACCCCGCTATTTCGTACGTTTGAACTAGCCCAATCCGTTCAGTCCCTAGCTGTTCAGAGGAAACCACAACTACTCCGAATATTTACAAAGAATCTCAATAAATTTGGACATAGGCTGCCATTAAAGCTAATCTTGGGCAGCCTGAAGGAAAGGAAACCGGATGCACCAGGCTTCCCAATGCATAGAAAAGGGACTTCCTGTTTATTTACTCAAGCAAAACAAAATCAAAATCCCCAAATGAAGGGAAGTTCTCTAAATTTGATGAAGACTGCCCGCTCTCGGCTTCTTCCAGAAGTGAATCCAACAATATCCAATTCTGCTCCTCCGTACTCTGTTCGCTTTCTACGCACAACTGCGATTTTAAACCAGAAAATGTGTTGCTGTAGTCCAGTGGCTGCCGCAAATCTTCCAGTGCAAATTTGGCTGCTACAGCTCGAATCTGAGGAGGAGATAACGAGGAGGCCGACTGAATTTCGGGCAGAGAATTGGGGAAATTGAAATTGGCATTGGATCCTCTGAGGCAAAACACTGCACAATCGAAAGCACGGGCTGCCTGCTCGGCTGTATCGTAAGATCCCAGCCAAATCTTGCCTTTGCCTTTGGAATGGGGCATTCTCACTTCGGATACCCATTTCCCCCATTTCCTCATTCGGGCTCCTTTGAAATGTGGCTGCATCTTCTCGATACTGTTTAGGGGATTCTGCTTCGCCAAGGATTTCACCATGTTTGATTGCAGGAAACGCAGGGAATCAAACTCTGGAGGGAGATTGTGAAAGGGAGCCTTGCAATTGTAAAGTAATATGGCTACAGGGGCAGCCAGTAGCTTGTGAGATTCGAACTTGTGATGAGCTGCCCTTTGATTTCTGTACTAATAAATGGGAATTTGCAAAATGGGATGTACATAAACTTGCGATGGGCTGAAGGGAGAACTGTTGTAAAGAATGAGTGTGCAAAATGGGGGATTTATAGACGAAAAATTCAACTGCTGCTACGCACGCGGACTGTGAGCTGTATATAAGGAAACTTCTGCGCGTTGAAAAGAACAAAATATCTCAAATTAAGATTGGGACACGTGGGAATGATTGATAGGCTCGTCTTATAAAGTTAAAAGAGTCGTTTCTAGGTGCTAGCTTTTATATACATTAAATATCTTTTAATGGACACTCTTTTTTTTCTAACACATAACTTATGAAACTTCTACACAACTAGCAGTCGCATCTTAGTGTGCAATAAGTACGCCAAAAAGTTGTGCAAGGTCAAAATTAATCTTCTTTTGTATACATCTATATAGTATATGCTATAAATTGATGACACCTCTCTATATATATCTCAAAATAGATTTATGAGGATATATATTTTTATTAATAACTTTTAATATTGATAAGTAGGAGATATTTTCCACTGCAAGTCAAATTGTGATATTGCTATTTGGATTTAACTATGTAGTTTTTGAGTCAAACTCATTGACCCATATTTCATGAGTAGTGATTCACACATGAATCCATCTCTAATGAGAATAGATGGAACACTTATCACTCATTGAATCTAGGTGATGCTCACAGAGGTGAAGCATTGGGACTTCCCAAGAGGTCACCCATCCTAGTACTACTCCAGCTCGAGCACGCTTAACTACAGAGTTCCCTCCATGGTTTAACCCACTCTGCTTGCAAGCTCATTTGCAAAACCTTCACCAAGTGCAATTGTGCCTTATAAACCATTCATTAGAAAGCCCCTTAAGCTCATCAATTGATAAGTACGAGATATTTTCCACAGCAAGTCAAATTGTGATATTGCTATCTGGATTTAACTGTGTAGTTTTTGAGTCAAACTCATTGACCCATATTTCATGAGTAGTGATTCACACATGAATCAAGCAATATCACAACTTCTAATATTATTACTATTACTAGTGTAAGAATGAACTGCGCTATTGCAATAATTAATTTTAAAGTAATTTTAAATAAAATAAAATAAATAAGTGTGTTTAATAGATTACTGTAGTTGAAAAGTAGTTTTCTATGGTAGTTGATTTTCCACTAACAAAGCCTCAAAAGAGCCTCGAGAATGAAGTGAGGAGCATTGATGGGGTCCAAGACGGGACCAAGGAAAAATAACAATAAAAGTGCAAGGTTCAAATAGAGAACGTTGGGAAGGTTGCAAAGCCATATTCTTACAATCATATTAGAATATTATTTTGGTTAGTTTATTTGTTATTGATTTATTATTTCTCTAAAATTTTATTTTTAATTTCTTTAATTATTTTTTCAATTTAAAAGATATATCCTCTCTCCTTTTCTTTTCTTTATTTTATTTTATTTTATATCTCTATGTTATTTTATATTTATTCATTATTAATTTTTTTTTTGCTTTCTTTTAACTCTTTTCTCTTTATTTTCTCCTTTTATTGTTATTTCCCTCCAATTGTCTTTATTACTTTCCTATTGTCTTTTATCTTCTTTTTTATTATTTGTTTCTTTATTCTTATTTTTAATCTTATTTTTATTTAATTTTAGATTTTTCTTTTTATTACTTTAATATACTCTTTTGTATTCTTTTCCTTTCACTATGCCTTTTGAATCATTCAATAGAAAGTCACTTAAGCTCACCAATTGATTAGGAGATAATTTCCACAGCAAGTCAAATTGTGATATTGCTATCAGGATTTAACTATGTGATTTTTAAGTCAAACTCATTGACCCATGTTTCATGAGTAGTGATTCAACATGAATCCATCTCTCATGAGAATAAATGGAACACTTAGCACTCATTAGATTTAGGTGATTCTCATAGAGGTGAAGCATCGTTACTTCTTGAGAGGTCACCCATCCCAGTACTACCCGACTTGAGCGTGCTTAACTATGGAGTTTCTTCCATGGTTAAACCCACTCTTCTTGCAACCCCATTTGCAAAACCTTCACCAAGTGTTGTGCCTTAATAACATTCATTAGAAAGCCCCTTAAGCTCATCACATCAATTGATAAGTAGGAGATAATTTCCACTCCAACCTTCAAATTCAATAACAATCACTGCCTTCTAAACAATTACCATAGTGAAAAGTGACTTCTGCATGACCAAAATGTTTTCTCCACCAGACCCTAAAAGCTTGACCCTTGTTGAAATCTGCTCCACGCGGAGTTTATTTTCAGAGAAGTCACCAAAATAGTGGAGTCGCTGCTAAATTTATCTCTAAAAACCCCGCTTATGCAACGGTCCCATGGAGGGGGCTTGGGCTCTATTTTTTGGGAACTGGAGGTCCCATGCATTTTTTTGGTGGGGGTTAAAGCTTTAATCAAAATCTTTTCCTATTTTATAGGAGCCCCTACTTTTAGCTTGCTCATTTTGAACGGATGAAAAAAGGGTGGAGCTGGAATTAGCCCCACCTGTTTAGGAGAGAATTTTGCCATTTGTCAATAAATTGTTTTCATTTTCCCACCAAAACTGAATTCTTCCCGCCAAAATTCTGAAGCAATACAATTTTTCTATTTAATATTTCATTTGGCGCTAGACAGTGATTGCACACTGGAGGAAGCCAACAGAGGAAGCAGAAAAAAGGTACTTTCGTTGTTTCCCCTGAATATTTTTCATTTTTTTCATTGCAGAGAATGTAGGTTGTAAAATGTTTCTAGTTTTCGTTTTCACTGCCTGCGCTGTAAATTATTTGCACTCCCATTTTGGATGGACGTACCTTGATATCACAGACCTGGCCTTCGCCTCGCATATCTCCAAAGCCGCCTCACATATTTCCAAAGCCGTTAGATTCCGCAAAAGGGTCTCAACGCTGCCGGCGATTCTAATTCTGAGACGATGAAATACATTCTTCTTAATGCTAATCTTCATGAATTTCCCTTTCATCCTTTTGAATTTGATCCCAGCCCAGCTAAATCCTGAAGCAGAGGGGATTGTGATCTCTTCTATTGATAACATATATGAATCTGGTTGACGTCATTTACATTTTACATTTTTCATCACGACTATTATCAATTGGGAGGAGAATCGCAGCCCTTCAATAACCCCTTTAGCCCGGTTTTCCAAATTCCAATAATGTCATTTGTCACCGATCCCAGTGACAGAGCATGCATTTTCTTGTCTTTATTTACCATTGCGCTTCTTTCCTTCCTCCAATGCTGGTGGGCGAGCCTTTATTGCTACTTGTTGTTATCCAATTTCTTTTATAATAAGGTTACAAAAATATGTTCAACGCATCTGAAAGACAATGGAAAAAGCACTACAAAAATATTAATATTAAAGAGTAGGAACAGCTGCGTATTCAAGGCTGGACTTGCACATGGAAATCTCTTTGATAAGCAATGCAATCTCATCACTCTATATTCAAACTCTGACAGATTATATGATATAATTAAAAAATTCAGGAATCAAATTGCAGCCTTTCACTAGTCAAATGTAAGTTATTAAATTAATAAAATGCTGATAAAACCAATAAATAACAGTCAAATGTTTATTAGTTAAGGCAGGGATTAGTAAGAGTAAAGCACTCGATGAGAAAGGATAGCAAATGGCAGCAATCAGGAAACATGATCTTTTAAAGGGACACCCCTTTCCAAATAGACATTGATGTGGAGTAATAAATGGGACAAGAAATGGCAATACAAGAGATCATTGAAGAGGTACAATCATAAGCATTTAGAAGAGCCTTCAGATGCAAATATAAATATATTAACCAGCAGCTTAGTTTGTGTTATAATTTTGCATTTGCATACTAGAATAGATGTAGTGATTTCTTAAAACCGTCATCCAATCTGCCATTTTGTAGTCTGATACCTGTGATTAATTTTAATGAAGCATTCTAGTTTGTAGTGGATGATTTAAATTCCCTTTCTGTGCCTTTCTTCAGATATCCATAAATCTTTGAAAGACAAATTCTTTGAAAGTTTAAACCTGTTAGTATGTTACAATGAAAGTTTGAGTGACATGGAGCTCTTTCCTTTTGTATATAAAATCTGATGCAACCTTGGCAGTTATAGAACGATCAAATTTTATGTTGTACTAGTTATTTCTTATGTAACTTATGTGTCTCAATCCAATCTTGTTACTGAAAAATTATAATTATTGAATCTTTATGTAAAGTGTGAAGCAAGATATATTTGTTGGAGTTATTATGGATCGAAATCTACATCGTCCTATACCGACAAAGAGTGGTTTCAGGAGGTTTACAACAATGTTGTCACAAAATGACATACAAGATAATGATATATATTCCATAAATGAAGACTTCAATGACTTTGTACCAAGTACTCAGATAATGAATGAAAATTTCGTCTTTAATATTTTTCAAAATATAGAGAGTGAAAATGAAGAAAGAATACCATGTACTCCATTTGAACAACCAAAAGTTCAAGAAAAAACACCTTTGGTTTTTTCTACACAGAAAGGAAGGACACGATGGAGCATTTCAGACACCATAGTCCTCATTGAAGCAAAACGCAATGAGAAAGACACTTTCAAATGGTGGGCCAATGAAGAAGGCTACATCAGCTAGTGAAAAGTGGAGAATTGTGGAGGAATATTGTTCTCATCATGGAGTCTTTCGGACAACAAATCAATGTCGAGACCGATGGGAGCATGTTTTGCCGGACTACAAGAGAATAAGAGATTATGAGTTACATATTCCCTCTGGCCATGATAGTTATTGGATTATGACAAACAAAGAAAGAGCGGAAAAAAGACTTCCACCAAACTTTCCAAAGGAGCTTATGGATGCAATGGAGAATTTTTTTGGGATTGATAGAGTTATCGATCCTAGTAATATTACTATTGATACATCTTACAACACTTATACATCCAGTGAAAAATACTCTATTCCAAATCAAAACTCTCCAGGGGATGAATCCGATGCAATGAATGGACCGTGTCAAGGGTTAGTATACACAGACAATGAAAATGAAAAGGGATACACAGGCAAAAAGCAGAAGGCAAATTTGAGAGCAACTGGCATGAAAGATACGATTCTTGAAAACAACAAACTAGTTGTTTCTACATTACAGGTTGCTGAAGAGGGCTGCATGAAACGTCATGAAAAAGACCATGTTGTGATGCAAAGACAAGTAGAAAATCATGAAAAATTGATCAAGTTGGAAGAACAAAAGGTCAATGTGCAGATGAGCTTGGTTGCTGCCCTTAATTCCATAGGTCAAGCAATGCTTAAGATTTCAGAATCATTTTCAAACAAAAAATGATTCTGACTACTTCTAGTATATATATATATATATATATATATATATATATATATATATATATATATATATATATATATATAAAACAGATTTAAGTTTAGTATGACATTTAAATAATATTTTGTTTGGCATTTGAAATCATTGCACTTGCTTGTCTTGTGCACTAGTTTCATGGAACAATTGTGCTTTTTTTGTTTTAAATATAAAGTTTAGAACTTTATAATCCATTGTCATGTTGTCAAATCTTGCTTTTGCAATTTTTCCGTTCAGCATTTGGTTACACATACTTGCAATAAACATTTTCCATTTGCGAATTTCACAAACTCAGAATACAATACAGATTTCAACAATTTGGATGTGAATGCAAATTACTGATTTGGATTAGGTTGCAACTCCAATTCTGTGTTCAAAGGAATACAATTGAGTGTAAGTTTGAAAGTTGTTGCTATGTCACGATATATCTAATCTGTGCATTTAATATAATTTTTGTAATAAGTCAATCATAGTAGCAATATCCATGAGAAATTTGAACCATATTTATAGCAGCAATAGCTTGTGAATGCAAATTACTGATTTGGATTAAGTTGTAATTCTATTTCTGAGTTGAAAGGAATACAATTGACTTTAAGTTTGAAAATAGTTGCTATGTCATGATACATCTAATTTGTGTATCTCATATAATTATTGTAATAAGTCAATCATAGCAGCAATATCCATGAGAACTCTGAACTATATTTATAGCAATGATAGCTTGTAATAATTCTTTTTGGTTAATACAACAGATTCTTTATCTTTGTTAAAAAATTTGGTGTATATAATGTTACTGTTATATTCATATTAGAATTGTATTCTTACCTTATTGTTTATGTAATTTTTTTCAAGTCTTAAAAACTTAATATTTTTTTGTGTTTCTTTTTTTTGGCAGGGTGGAGTTAAATACTACATAATGAATTCTAATTGTACCAAAAAAATACAATTTCTTCTTGCTATTGCATCAAATGTTATCCAGTTGGCAATACAAATTTGGAATGATAGTCAAATTTCAAAAAGTACACAAAACAATTGTAAGAAACTTAGACTACATTTGTCTCAAAGAATACAATTGTCAAGCATGGAATCAAATGACATGGAAATAGTCCTTCATGCAACCAATTCTAAGCTAGAAGGTGAGATTATTGGGAATGATTTATCTGTTTCTCAGTGGGAAGGAAGAATTCAAGGTGAGTGGTATGTCAAGCCATGCTCTTTACATTGGTGGAACCACTACATTTTTCAAATTAGATGTGATGAACGTTTTTGCAGCATTTTTAGGTTGCCTTACACATTATTCAAAAACCTTTGTGAAAATTTGAATGATGACTTGAAGCAAGGTGTAATACCATATTCATTGGCTACTTCCATAAAAATGAGGGTGCTTTCAGTTGAGAAACAGGTTGCTATTGCAGTTTTACGATTGTCATCAGGAATGACAATGGTTAACATTAGTGAACTATTTGGTTGTGGTAAGTCCACTATTGTAAGAGTTGTGAATAAGTTAATAAATGTCTTTTATGCTCGATATAGAAATCATATCGAATGACCTAGTAATTGGATGTCAATTGAGCATGTGAAAGAAGGTTTTCGTCAGAAACGAGGATTTCCAAATTGTTGTGGAGCAATAGATGTAACTCATATTCAGTTTCATCTTCCACCTAATGAGTGTTGTTCTGATTGGTTTGATCACGATCATAACTATAGCATGTCATTACGACAATTGTTGATAGCAATATGTATTTCATGGATATTTTTACAGGATGGCCTGGCTCTATAAATGATTCTAGACTTCTACGAAACTCGGGTTTCTATAGAATGTGCGAAGGTGGAGAGAGATTAAATGGGCATCCAGTGTCAATTGGCTCATTGAATATGAGAGAGTATATTATTGGTGATGGAGGATATCCATTGTTGACATGGTTAATTACACTTTTTAGTGGAGGTCTAACAACTAGTCAAAGAGAATTCAATTTTAAGTTGTCATCAACATGTATTGTGGTAGAATGTGCATTTGGCAGGCTAAAAAGGATGTGGCAAATTTTGGAATAAAAAATGTGGCATCCAAATTTGGAAGTACTTCCAAGAACTATATATTGTTGTTGTGTATGCATAATATGACATTAAATGTGCAAGACGAAGATGATACATGTGATGATGTCTTTGATGAGAGGGGAACAAATATGTCAACTAGTGAGTCAACTGATCTAGTTGCAACAATTGCTCGAGAAGCATTAATGACTTTTGTAAATGGTGATATGAATAATGTAAGCATGTAGAATTGTTAAGAAATGAGAGATAAATGGTAATTTGAATATACTTTGTAAAAGTTTATATTATTTTTCTTTAACTTTGAATATTATAGGAATATCAGAACTTTCATATACAACATTCAAATCAATTTACATATAGCTTTCTTGAGTGATTTGAATGTGTTATTAATTGATATATCTCATGATGTTTAATATGATTGAAAGATATGAAAATAAGTACACAAAATTGATATGAATTATCATATGATTTGTAAAATATTTCAAATAATGTAAACAATTTTTAATTTTTTAAAATTTTTTTTATATACTTAAACAAGTTACAATAGAAATTGCAACACAATTTTATTTTATATCATGATTGTAAAAAGTTAATATATATGCAAAGTAACATATTATAAAATTAAAAATTTAATTATAATTATAATAAAATATAAATACTATAACAAAATTTAAATCAATTTACATATGAGCAATTTGAATGTGTTATAAATTGATATAATTTTTTTCATCATATTTAATATGATTTAAATATTTAAAAACAAATAATATAAAAAAAGATAAATATCGTATAATTTTCAAAACATTTCAAATAATGTAAATATTTTTTATTTTTATTAATATAGATTGGAAGATTAATTTTTTTTTAATATTGATTGTAAAAAGTTTAACATATAAAGTAAATTTAATTACTTAAAGTTTAAGATTCCAATTTGTTTGCTTCAATATTCATCCCCATCCAACCTCACAAATGTCTGCAATTCTGCTAAAATAAAATTTTATTCCACCCGGTGAGACCACTAGGCTGCTCTGCAAAGGCTCTGGCACTTGAATACCATGGCGGATTTCTGGTGCCCTATAAATGCCCTGTCGAAGCTTGCACCGGATTATGCCTAAACTCCCTACACTTTATTCTTATATCAGATGCCCACCATTGATGCATCTCGTGCGCTATTCTAAAATTTTCCATCGGGTTCAAGTTCACTGTAATTTTTGCACAGTTATCATACATTAAAAATATTTAAATAGTTTAAACAGTTTTCATGGGACCACCAGCTTCCTTGTTTGTAGGAGCTAATTGTTTAAAGCGGATTCACATTAAAAATTCATGAGACCGCTTTCGTTTAAAAGTTCCTAAAAAAACTCAGCGACACCTACTCTATTTTTAAGCAAGCGGGTGCCCATGGGACCTTACCCTTAGTCCATAGTTAAAAACATTTAAATTTCCCAAATTTTGAAAGAAAATGGAAAGAATGTGGAGGACATTCCAAAGCAGACGAAAACACACAAACATCACTGCAAATGCACTTAACTCCCTTGGATTTTTCTGAGTGAAACAATTGACGAACACTTCTAATGGGAAAATACTGACAGAGACATGCGATGATGATAACGATCGATAATTGACTACCCTTGATAGAGTGGTGGGTATGGTATGCAGGTCTCCGGTAGGTAAGCCATAGGTATTGTTCATCGAAAAAAGCATCCCTTGGCTCTACTATGAGTAGGATCCTGACCTCAGCACTATAGCTGACATTCATTGTCGTTACTAATGATCGCCTCAATGTTTACTCCAGTTTCAGTACAATGAACTTCAACGGTCCAGTAAATCAAGGCTACGTGCTATCAAGTGGAGAACCCTCATGAGAAACTCCCTCGCTGCCTCTACATACGCCAACAACATTTCACTAAAATGGCGAAGCCCATTTGACCACCGTCGTGTAGTTGAGCGGGTCAACAAAGATGGTCGTCATTATCTCCCTCACAATGACGCCATGATGGCAGACTATAAAAAAGTGCATTTTATTTCTCTCATCGTAAAGAGGTCAGCTACAATGGACTGTAAAGATTTCTCTGATGGTAGTCATTTACCTTTCTATCTATTACAACCGTCGATGGACATATTCAGCTCCTCCTCTTCATATAGGGAATGCCTTCGGCATAAATATCTTTGTCGCTTTGGAGAGTTGCAATAAGCAAGGTGCAATAGTTATGCCAATAGGCATATAAATATTCAAAATATGTCCCATTTATAAATTGTAAATGTTTATGTGTAATTGTGTTGGAGTTTCTTAAAACGTGTATAACTTTTCTCATCACACTTTAGAATCTATTATTAGAATGATAAAAGAGATTTAAAAAATGTATTGTAAAAATTTAAAAGGGAGAGAGGGGAGAGACTATACTAAGTTTGAAAGTTAAAGAGTGTCTACTTGATTATCATTTATCTAATATGACCATTTAGTAAAACATATTAGTTTAGAAGTTAATGATGCTTATTTGATTATCATGTATCTAATATTTAAAGCTTTGATTAATGACTATATAAAAGAATCAATGTTACACTTATGTGCACTTTTATCCTTTTATAAATTAGGAAAAATAGAGATTCTTAATCTTAAATTTGTAGTATACTAAAACCTTCTCCCAATCTCCATTTAAACTTGTATCTTAATATAGCCTTTTAACCACCCGTGTATCTTCTTTATATTTTCTCATTTGTATTTATTGTTATTATTTTACATATGAGTTGAAATTTTCAATTATTTATTATTGTGATAGACTTAAATGATATAAAAAATAAATTGTAATCACACACAACATACTAATTAAAGATAAATTGATTTTAATTTTACAATTACTCTAATGATATATTCCCAATTCCAATCCCATGGTTTAGATTCTTTCAATAACTTTTTTGAATATATTTAAAGGTGTATCAAGACTTTTTACATTTTTTTAATTATACAAGGTTAATAGATATATAAACTAAGTTTTAGTGTCAAAGCTTAATGGCATTCTTACCTTCATTCTTAAAAATTTCAATAAGGTCAAGTAGTGGTGCTCGAATTGACCCTCAAACTTTGACATGGATCAATATACTATGGAGAAATGAATTTATTTCATTGAAACTGAGAAAAATTTCATCTTTCATGGCCCAAGTATATATATATATATATATATATATTCTTTGATAAGCAAGAGGTCGAGGCCATTGATAAATTTGAAAACTAATACAACCCAACTCAAGGGACACTAAGAGGACAGAGTTGGGTAATAGTCCTTCAATTTGGCCTCAATAGATGCATTACAATATTTTCAAAGTTTATTCGAAATCCTCTAAGATTAGTAGAAAACCTTAGCCTCTTCATCTTGCAATATCTCATTTCCTTTGTTCTACCTTGGCACCAATCTAGTTTGAAAAATAATACTAGATCCACTAGAATAGTCTATGCTAATTGTTTTTGAACTATAAAGCGACCAAAACAAGGGGGTCAACCCTTACAGACAAAAAGCGAGTAACCAGTACACTACCAGCAAAAACCAACATAAGACATTACAACATCAAAGAGCAAAACTAATATCCAAAAACACCTTGTAGTAACTTAACAACTATAGTTCTAACCATACTACGAATGCTCAAAGTATTAACTAATTGTTGCCATAAGAAAACCAACTCAACCCAGAAACAACACACTACCATATATAGTAACATCTAATCTATAGTTGAGATCTATAGTACTAATCATACTACTTAAGTTTAAAATAAAAACTGTTGGCACAAACAGGCCAACCAAGTATGAGTAACAGTTGTAGACCAGCAAACCAAGTAGTAGCAAAAAAACAAAAAAATAACCAAGATCAAAAGATCCCCCAAAACTAACATCTTATTTCTCATCCTTTTCCTTTCCTTTCCCAGCTAGTAGAACTCGAACCCAATCATCAGCTAGAAACTTATAGAGGAGCTTGTTATCCCCCATGTCCATTCTTGATTCATCCTTCTCCTGTGCCAGCAATTGAAGGGTGGTAGCAGCAGCATGAGTGACCTTTAGTGCAAATTTAGAGGAGTAGAATCCCTCCTCTAAGAATTTGACCTTCTGATCCAATTGAGAAGTCACATCCTTTCATTCCTCCTCCTTCTCCTTGTTTTTTATTTCCACCTTCTTATCCCCCTCGTTAGTTTTTGCCACCTGGTTGTCATCTTGCAAAACCTGCGGGTTAGTAAAAACCTTGGATTTTTCCTTAACCAAAGAGGAAATAGTGATAGGGGAGGTATCCATTTTGCTATTGTCCTCACAGAAGGTAATAGGTTGCAGTGTAAAGCTGGCCGACACATGAGTAGTCTCGGTTGTGATGGCATTACTAGCAAACACCTGGGTGTTGTCGACAGACATCTAGGTATTATCAACATAATTCTCACTTTTTCTTTCTCCTCTTTCCCTTTTTCTTTGTTGGAGTTAGAATGTTTCTCCTCCTCCAGCTCCCTTTCATTGTTCTCAGAGCTCTCCTCTTCTGCCTCTTCAACCCTAAATCCTTTAGACTGTTGCTTATACCTTGCCTGGGTTTTTGCAAGCCTTCTTGACCTTCTCCTACCCTTTCCTCCTCTTTCCTCTTCCAAATCCTCCACTCCACCTCCACCAATTTTTCAACCTTGATCTTTTTACAACCTTTTTGTTCAATAGTCAATTCTAGATTTTTCTTTTTCTTATTATCTCTACTAGGGGAAGGGCATGGGGTGTGGATTTTGGTTCCAGTGCTGGTACTCAAGGGGGAATTTTGATGGTGGTGCTGGTTGTCAAACTGTTGCTTATTTTTGTGCCCTCGCCAAAATTTGAATTTAAGTACAAACCCCACCCAACGGCTAGTTCCTAGGTTTAATGTTATTTTAATGCTTGAGAAATACGAAAAAATTAAATGATTAAAATCTTAGTGTATTTCACTTTTTTCCTTCCACCAGCCTGCGACTTTCGCGCCGTTAGATCTTCCCCAGATTGATGGCTAGTGCTATCTCGCCATGGGAAGTTGTGCATCATTTTGCATTAGCGACATAGTGCCTTTCGGCCGCATGGCTAGGTGGGTCCTCCCTTTCCTTATTGTTTCTCCGACGTCGAGTTTTGTTCCATCCATGGTGGGCACTATGGCACTATCAAAAAATCCATGCTCCTCGCCATTAGCAACATAGCGCCCAGACAGAAAGTGATCCTACGACAAAGTTTGGAAGACAGTGGGTCGCAAGTATGCCCCGTCAGATATCAGCTAGGATTTGTCAGACACGTTGGCAGTTGATCAATCTTTTCATTGGCTAAGGTATGAGTGTGTGGAATGTGGGTCCTGCTTCACTTGGTGGGCCGCAAACGAAGGTTGTCAGATAGGTTGGTACGTAGCCAGTTTCTATTGGTTGGTACACTGATAGGTTAGATCTATCTTGCTCGCCATCAGATCAGTTCAAATCTATGGTGGGTGCTATTCTCTATGGAAAGCTGCGAGAATTTTAACCATAGCGACATAACACCTCGGTGATGTGTGGCACGGATGGCTTAATGGGCCCACCCTTCTCCAAAGCAATATTATGGCTCATCCTCAGTGGCATGTTGTCAGGTGGGTCATAGTATGGCGACAATTTTTTATTGGTACATTCAGCCAGCTCGATGCGTAGTTGTACAATTTTGTGGATCACCGTAGATCTAAAGAAAATCCACAGCAGGTGCTATCTCACTATGGAGAACTATGAGAATTTTAACCATATCGACATAGTGCCCTTTCGCCACATGGATTAGTGGGGCTAGGTCTCGCCAAGATAAAGATGCCAGGTTGTGCCAGGTGGTTGCCAAGCAGATTCATGGATCATAAACTTTATGGAGGCAAGCGTAGATCTTCCACGATTGTCAGATCTAAGGAAATCCATGACAGGCACTATCTCGCTATGGAAAGCTGCAAAGATGTTACGCATAGTGACATAGCGCCTTGATGACACGTGTCTCAGTGGGTCCAATTAAGGCAATAACTGTTAGAAGCTAACAGTTAATGTGACTGTCATGGTTAGGATGGCAAGGTGGCGCAGTTAGTAAAGAAAAATTGATCAACCTTGGGAAGACCTGCAAGGTGGCATAAAGAAATAAGCTCATTGGTCCACGTGGCTCGTCCTACTTGTAGAGTTTAGTTGACTTGTTGACTCTGCTAATTTAGGTGCTGAGCAATGAAGAAAGTCAAGATTTTTTATGTGAATCTAATCTTCATGATCAATTCCAACCACTAGAAGTGAATGTGAGACAAGGAAGAGCACTCCACCACCCCCCAATTGATCCACCTACTTGATCAGGATAATCAATGGCACCGTTTCTGTCTTCTCAAGGCATTATTTGACATAGAAGATCAGATATCATTGCAATATAAAACTCCAAGCGGTGGTAGGCCTCCAAACCCTAATCATTGGAACAATTCTTTTGATCAGAGTAGGCAAGGTGGCCATGCTTCAACCTCAAATGTAAACCAAAGTATGGCCATAGTCCCTCAAAATAATATGGCTCAAGATCAAGATTTTTGTTCCTCTTGTAACTATTCCTATGCCTATTGTATGTGTCAGAAGGCTGAATCTTTTATGGCTTTGATAGTCCAAGAACCTGCAGCAAAACAATCATACGAGGAGGACCAATCTAAAGATGCCTTAGATATGCAAAGATAGGGTAATTGCTCTTTTATGAATCATCAGATCGAGGAGCATTGTAATGTAAACCAGGATTCCATTGCTCATAACACTAGAAGCAAAAGAAGAGCTATGGAAGATGCTATCTCTCCTCCCAATCAGGCCTCAACTTCAAATGCGATATCTCATGAGCAAGCAGCAAATAATCAATCAAGTACCTTTCAGTAGCAAAGGCAAAATCATGGCAGGAAGGATACAAGTGATCCTCAGGTTATTCCATCTCAACCTCATACAATTGCAGCTCCCAAGGGTTCTACCAAAGCACCTACTATGCCATTCAGTGTGGTAGAGCAAATGAAGAAGACAAATGTGAATATCTCCATGTGGGATGCTGTTGCTACTATACCCATGCAAAAGAGGTTGCTGCAACAAGAATTGGAAAGAATTGAACAAAGGATCAGACACTCAGCATGGAAAGTGCCACAAGCCTAGTACAACCATCAAGGGAGGTAGAAACGAGTAAAAAGGTTAGACCTCCTCCATTCTATGTTTCTCTAATTATAGGGGGCAAACTAGTCCATAATTGCATGATTGATTCAAGGGCTAGCAGTTCAATGATGCCTAGGTGTGTTGCTGATGCTTTAGGAATGAAATATGAGCCCATTGTTAGGGATGTATTATAGTTAGATGGTAGTACTGTCAAGATTGTAGGGATCCTTAGGAATGTGGAGATGGCCTTACATGCATGCCCTAGATGTATTGTAAACCAAGATCCCGCTCATATCTTCTTTAGTTGCACTAATAATGTAGCCGAGTATGAATCCTTGATTCAAGGTCTCCTACTTGCTCAAAAAAGAGGAATCTAAGCCTTAAGGGTGTATGGAGACAGTGAGTTGGTGATTAATCAAGTAAGAAATCAGAATACCACTAAGAATGGTTTGCTCAAGTCTTATAAACATAGGGTATGGGATTTTCTTGAAGGTTTTAATGCATTTAATATTCAAAGCATCCCTAGAAAGGAAAAAAGACATGCTGATAGACTTGCAATAGTAGGTGCATCTTATGATGTGCTAGGGAATCTTGAGGAGGAGAAGAAGCAACAAATCAGAGTGGTAGTAAGGCCTGCTATCCTTGATAACAACATCCATTGGTAGGTGTTTGAGTCTGATGAGCAAATTGTGAACTTCTTGCAGAATGAGGCAGAATTTTCAGAGAGAAATTAGTCAAGACTGTAGGATCAGTATGGTGATCAGATCATTCATCTCAGTTCTAACAAATTGCCTAAGGGTCTCATTACCTTAGAGAGTGTTTTCAATCCAAGCAAGAGGTAGAGCCATAAACCTAGCTACTGATGAAGATGACTACACTCCAGTCATGGTTGCTGATGGAAAATCCTTAAACATGGGTAAGGTATGTTCTGAAATTGAACAAGAAAATTTTATTCATCTATGTCAAGAATTTAATGATGTATTTTCTTGGACATATGATGACTTAAAGGGCTTTGACCCAAGGTTGTTTCAGCATACCATAGATTTAATTAATGATGTAAAACTAGTAAGACAAAAATAGAGGCCAGTGAATCCTAAAATTGAACCCTTAATGAGAAAGGAGCTATCCAAGTTGATTGAGGCCAACATAATTTTTCCAATCAAACACTCATCATGGGTAGCAAACCTTGTCCCTGTTAGGAAGAAGAATGGAGAAATTAGATTGTGTGTGGACTTTAGGGACCTTAACCAAGCTTCCCTTAAGGATCACCATCCTCGCCCTTCTATGGAGTAGATTTTGTCCAAGGTTAGTGGTTCAAAGAAATTTTCATTTCTTGATGGATTCTCTGGTTATAATCAAGTGCTGGTCAAGGAGTCTGATAGATACAAGACTGCATTTACTACTAAATGGGGTACCTATGCTTATTGTAAGATGCCATTTTGGCTAACCAATGCAGGTGCTACATTTCATAAGGCAATGGAGATGGCCTTCAAGAATTTGATTGACAAGTTTGTCTTAGTTTACCTTGATGATATCACTGTGTATTCAAAGGATGTAGAAGATCATTTTGATCATCTAAGATAGGTATTCCTAAGATGCAGAGATTTTGGGGTATCTCTTAACCCAAGCAAGTGTGTCTTTGCTACTAATCAAGGAAAATTATTAGGACACATTGTATCTAAAGATGGCTTAACCATTGATCCAGAGAGAACAAAAGCAATACTTGCACTCCCTCTTCCTAAACACAAGAAAGGGCTGCAAAGTTTCCTAGGCAAGATAAATTTTGTGAGAAGATTTATCCCTAACCTTGCTACCATGGTGAAACCCCTTATAGCTATGCTCAAGAAAGGTATGATCTTTGCATGGACCAAGGAAGGGAAGGGAAGTTTTGAAGAGATCGAGATAGCCATAGCTTCAACCCCTACTCTCATGAATCCAAATTTTGAGAAAGATTTCATTCTTTATACCTTAGGTAGTGAGTCAACTATCTCTACTGTCCTGACTCAAAGAAATGACAAGAATGAAGAGCAACCCATAGCTTTCTTTAGTGAAGGGCTCAAAGAATATGAAGATAAATACAGCTATGTAGAGAAGTAAGCCCTTGCAGTCATTAGAGCTTTGAAGAAATTCAGACACCTCCTATCTCATAATAAGATTCATTTATTAGTACCCCATGCCAGTGTGAAGGATTTCCTTTTGAGCAAAGATATTAGCGAGAAAAGAGTTGGTTGGATTACTAAAGTGATGGAATATGATGTTGACATTCAGATTACCAAGCTAGTAAGAGGGAGGGGGTTGTGTAAATATATGTTATCATCTCAAGAACCTGATGAGGAAACTGCTATGATATTGACAGAGCAACAAGAGGTAAGAAATGGTGACCCAAGGAGTTGGATGGATGACATGAAGAGTTTCTTATTAGGGAATGGATACCCTCAAGGATTAGATAGAACTTAAAGGAGACAGTATAGATTGCAGTCAATTCCTTATGCAATAGTTGATGGTATCCTTTTTAGAAAAGATTTTAATGGAGCCCTATTAAGATGCCTTGATACAGACCAGGCTGAAAGAATGATCAAAGAAATTCATGATGGTCCTGATGGTGGTCACTTCTCAGCAAGGACAACTGCAATGAAGACCATGAGGGCTGGTTATTATTGGCCATCTCTATTTCATGACTGTCATAGGTATGTAAGGAAGTGCGAAAAATGTGTCTTCTTCTCTGGCAAACAAAGACTTGCAGCTCTTCCCCTTCATCCTATCCAGGTGGATCAACCTTTTGCTCAGTGGGGATTGGATTTCATAGGCCCTATCAATCCTCCTTTTGGTTCAGGTCACAAGTGGATTCTAGTTGCTACGGATTACTTCACCAGATAGACAGAGGTAGTTGCATTGAAGGATGCCACTGAATCTTTAGTTGTTGAGTTCCTTGATGGAATTGTGACCAAGTTTGGTGCCCCTTCAACCATTATTTCAAATAATGAAAAATCTTTTTTGGAGCTTAGATTTGTGCATGGACAGTGGATCATAATATCTATTTGAGCACATCCTCAAATTACTATCCTCAGGGTAATGGTTTGGCTAAGTCCTCCAAAAAGAACCTGATCAGGATCATGAAAAGGAGAATAGAAGATAACCAGAGGTCTTGGCATAAAAAATTGAAGACTGCACTGTGGGCTGACAGAATAACGCCTAAAAGGTCAATAAGAAATTCACCATTTATGTTAGTTTATGGCAGAGAGGCAAGGCTTCCAATTTCATTTGAGTTCCCATCCCTAGAGCTAGCTCATCAGCTAGAGTTGATTGAAGATGATGCCATGACAGTAAGAATGGCAGAGCTGATGGAGTTGGAAGAGAAGAGAAATAAGGCCATGCAGACCCTAGAGACACATCAACAACAAGTAAAGAAGAGCTTTGACAGGAAAGCCAAGGTCAGAACCTTCAGAGAGGGAGATTTGGTTCTGAAATGGGATGCAGATAGGGCAAAACCAGGAAGACACTCAAAGTTTGATGCATTATGGAGTGGTCCCTATCTGATTGAAAGTTGTAAGTAGGCCAATTCTTTTCAGTTAAGCAAGCTTGGTGGTGAGATTCTGCCTATCCCAGTCAATGGGATCTATCTCAAGCCATGTTTCTGAGGGTTCGAGATTCCATGTACATAGTTAGCATAGTTTTGTTTCCAATTTTTTCCTTGCTTTTCCAAGAAGTGCATGAGCACAGGATTTATCTCTGTGAGATAGCAAGTTTTGAAATTTTGAAGGTTGCAGATGGAGGAGCTTCATCTCTAGTTCCAGTTACAAAGACAAGGGTTTTAGGGTTTTCCTCTCAGAGGTGGGGTTAGAGTTTCACAGTGCTTAGAATCTACATATTTTTATGACTCTGTAGCCCAATGGATGCTTCAGGCCATTGGTCATATGCATGGTAGGCTCGCATACCTTGTGAGTCATCATAAATGTTGCTTATTTTTGCGCCCCCGCCAAAATTTGAATTCAAGTACAAACCCCACCCAACGGCTACTTCCCAGGTTTAATGTTATTTTAATGCTTGAGAAATACCAAAAACTTAAATGATTAAAATCTTAGTGTATTTCACTTTTTTCCTTCCGCCAGCCTGTGATTTTCGCATCGTTAGATATTCCCTAGATCAACGGCTAGCGCTATCTTGCCATGGGAAGTTGCACATCATTTTGCGTTACTGACATAGAGCCTTTTGGCCACGTGGCCAGGTGGGTCCTCCCTTTCCTTATTCTTTCTTCGATGTCGAGTTTTGTTCCATCCATGGTGGGCACTATGGCGCTATCGAAAAATTCATGCTCCTTGTCGTTAGCGAAATAGCACCTAGACGGAAAGTGATCCTATAGTGAAGTTTGGAAGACAGTGGGTCCCAAGTATTCCCCATCAGATATCAGTGAGGATTTGTCAGACACGTTGGAAGTTGATCAATCTTTTCATTGGCTAAGGTATGAGTGTGTGGAATGTGGGTCCTGCTTCACTTGGTGGGCTGCAAATGAGGGTTGTCAGACAGGTTGGTACATGGCCAGTTTCTATTGGTTGGTACAATGATAGGTCAGCTCTATCTTGCTCACTATCAAATCAGTTCAAATCTATGGTGGGCGCTATCTCGCTATGGAAAGCTGCGAGAATTTTAACCATAGCGACATAGCGCCTCGACGATGTGTGGCATGGATGACGTAATGGGCCCACCATTCTCCAAAGCAATATTACAGCTTGTCCTCAGTGGCATGTTGTCAGGTGGGTCATAGTACGGTGGCAATTTTTCATTGGTCCATTCATCTAGCTCGATGCGTAGTTGTAAAATTTTGTGGATCACCGTAGATCTAAAGAAAATCCACAGTAGGCACTATCTCGCTATGAAGAACTGCGAGAATTTTAACCATAGCGACATAGCGCCCTTTCACCACGTGGATCAGTGGGGCCAGGTCTCGCCAAGATAAAGATGCCAGGTTGTGCTAGGTGGTTAACAAGTTGATTCATAGATCAGAAACTTTATGGAGGCAAGCGCAGATCTTCCACGATCGTCAGATCTAAGGAAATCCACGACAGGCGCTATCTCGCTATGGAAAATTGTGAGGATGTTACGCATAGCGACATGGCACTTGCTTACACATGTCTCAGTGGGTCTAGTTAAGGTAGTAACTGTTAGTAGCTAAAAGTTAACATGACTGTCACAGTCAGGATGGCAAGGTGGCGCAGTTAGTAAAGAAAAAAATGGTCAACCTCGGGAAGACCCTCAAGGTGGCATAAAGAAATAAACTCATTGGTCCACGTGGCTCATCCTGCTTGTAGAGTTTAGTTGACTTGTTGACTCTATTGATTTAGGTGCTGAAGAATGAAGAAAGTCAGGGTTTTTTACGCGAGTTTGATCTTCATGATCAATTCCAACCACCAGAAGTGAATGTGAGACAAGGAAGAGCACTCCATCGCCCCCCCAATTGATCCACCTACCTAATCAGGACAATCAATGGTGCCGTTTCTATCTTCTCAAGGCATTATTTGACACAGAAGATCAAATATCATTGCATTTGGATCCATATCCAGATCAGATTTTCTTCATGATTGTTCTCTGCAGGACTTCATGCAGTAGTTGTGGAGTAATTGCAGGGAGAGGACATCTCAGTTATGCCTGAACTATAAAGGAAAATTTTTATGAATTATGTAGTGTCGATCATTCTCTGTTGTTCTCTGCTTTTGCTTTGCAATTCTAGTGTAAAATTCCCTTTGCCTCTGAACTGCATGATTTCTGCCTTATCTCTTTCAGCCATTGGTGTGAAGTGCAAGAACTCTTTGCCTCCACTAGTGTTTTGTGGAAATCAGTAATCTGCACGACTGTATCTCCCTGGCCTATGAATGATAATATAAGTGAATCTCTCTTCTTTGTGTCATTCATCTTGGTCTTCTGATTTGCATGTGATTATTTGATTAAAGCAAGTCTGAATGTGTATATCCTTAGTTTCATTCTAGTTCAATAGTGCATATATGGGTAGAGATTGGTCTGAACACTCTATTTTGGTGCATCACCTCTTTAGATTAGATTAGGTAGATTTGCTTTCATGCTCTCCTTCTCCCATTTCCTCTCCAAGAGTAGTTAGGTGCATCCTGATAGTAAGAGGAAGCTAGCCTTCTCCGGAGACTCAACCTCACAGCTCAAGTCGCACAGCTTGGAGGTTGTTTCCATGTTTCACTAGGTTGTCCTCATGCATAGGCTTTGGACAAGGGTGCAAACCTAAGTGACAACATCAACCACAACAACCCTAGGGGGGGCAGAGAGCAAGATGAAACTGGTAAAGTCTAAAGATCAGGCCCTGGTGGATAATGGTGAAATTATGCCCCTTACTCCTCTTCTCCCTAACATCACTACCCATATCCTCCAGAGAATGTAACAAAAAAAATAGAATAGAAATGAAATCTCTATTTCTAAAATGGTTCAAGAGGGGAAAGTGATACTAATAATAAACTCCAAACTTGCCTTTGAGCGTAAAGTATTTCATAAGCACCAAACAGACATCATCCCAAGGAGTTGGTAGCTTATCCCTCCTAAATCCTCCCCTATAGTGCACATGTTCTTCACCTTTAGCAAAAAACTACTCATACTGGCCTCGTTTGCCATTTTCGTGACCTTCTTCCATTTTTTCCCTTTCATGGACAACCCAATGGCCATTGCAATTTCATCCTCATTAACTTGAAATGTAATGCCATTTATGGTTACCTTATGATCATTCCACTCGTTCACAAAATAGAGAGCACAATTTTCGTCATACCCTGCCATTACATGCATATAAGGAAGAAATCCCCCTCCTTTAATGGGAATTAGGTAGCCATCCTTTCTTTAAAATTTTCAATCTTTGTGGGTTCTAGTCTATTCAAATCTCCACCCATTTCTTCCTCGCTAATTTTTGAATCTCCCACCTTAGTAATTCGTATCTAAACCTTCTTGTCATCAAGCTTTTTGTGAACAATGTTAATCCCCAGCAACACAACAATGAACCAAATAACTTTACAAGCCCGTTTTCGAGATGCTTCAAAATCTCATTCAATTTCATTATGGGATTCATGCATACTTAGCATCATTATTTTAACATCCCTGAAATCTCTGAGAACCTCAGTAATGATATTTTTCGTACTTGCAAAAAGGAAATTTTCTTAATTTATCATTATGTTACCATAATGGTGAAATAAATCACACCTTAATTTGCATCCATTCATTATCTGATCTATACGATGGCGTCTCGTCATCTTTCCCTTAAATTTTTTATTAAATTTAGCAAATTTTGCCTTCCTAGATATGATACTGCCAAAATTGGCATTGACCTTTATTTGCGTAGCCATATTTAACTTTTTCTCCCCCCTCTTTTTTTGCATATCAAAGTCTTAATTTCCTCCTTTAGGCTTTCCATGCTTCTCCAACACATCATTGCCTTTAATTCAAACGCCATGGCGAAAGCAGCATTCACCACCCTATTTCCTTCTCTATATATGTGCTGCAATTGGACTTTCTCCATCCCTTCTAATATGTGTCTAATATTCATGATGATAGTCTGGATATTCCAACCTAGCTGGGAAACTCCCTTCATCAAATCAATAATTAATTTGGAGTCACCTTCTATAGTTATTTCCTTTATTTGCATTTCACTAATCAGTTGAAGACCCCAAAGCAGAGCCATCGCTTCAACCAAATTATTACTTCCTTCAACTACCTTCCTAGAATAGATTAACAACACATTACCATCTCCATTTCCCAGCACTCCACCCGTTGCTCCTATGCCCCCTTTTGTAGCACCATCAAAATTTAGCTTAAGTTGTGTTAGAGTTGGTGGTTTCCATCTTGTTTGTCATCTCTTTAACACTTTAGAGTTATCAAAATGGCAAAAATCCTCTTGAATACCCCATTTTTCTACTATTTGATATTCTTTCTTGCCTAGTTCTTCCTTCTGTGTCTTACATTTAGCAATCCTTATATTTTCCTTTAGCAATTTCTCCATGATTCCCATGACTACCTCCTTAGGTTAATAGGTTAGTGAAAAATAATTAAAAGAAATTTATTGAGAAGGAAAAGTTAATTTAGTGATATAGAACAAAGATGCTAAAATATGAAAAGAAAGAAGCGAAGACTAAAATCACATAACCAACAAAGTAGATAACAACTAAAAATGAAATTGAGAATTTCAGACAATTCTTAACCATCTCCTCTTAAATTGAGACAAAATTGAGAAATGAGAATTGAGTTATCTCTTCTATCCATAGACTTGCGCCACATAGGCTCTAGTACTTTGGATAGGGTATATGATTCATAAGATATGCATCATATAAGCTCTAATGCTTTGAATAGGGTAGGCTCTTCATTGGTACATAAATTATATTTCCCATTCAAATCCCATATCTAGAGGTTTCCATCAAAGGCATGTGGCTTGACTTGGTATGATAGTATCATTGGATGAGCATAAATTTGTGCATTGGTACACAAATTATATTTCCCATTCAAATCCCCATAACTAGAGGTTTCCATCAAAGACATGTGGCTTGACTTGGTATGATATTATCATAAATTTGTGCATTGGTACATAAATTAAATATTTCCCATTCAAATCACCATAACTAGAGGTTTCCATCAAAGGCATGTGGCTTGACTTGGTATGATATTATCATTGAACGTGCACAAATTTATGCATTGTTGTGGTCATTTTTGTTTAGTTATGCCCAAATTTCATATTAAGGTTCATTATCATTAGGATATTTGTAGCTTGAAGTGGCATGAAACTTTAGAATGGATTCTTGGGGGCATTTCCATATTTGTTTTTACATTTTTTGTCTTGTTGTCATTTTTTCATCTTTATTCTATGTATTTGCATATGATTGAGGTTGGATATCATATGTTGTAATTTTTGTGTGACTTTAGTTACCGTGATATGATTCATCAATATGTTGCTAAATATATCTCATTATATTTATGTGATTTAAAACTTTGGTTTCATAAATGCATTTAGCAATGGATAATTTTTTTCTTAACTAATGGATGAGAAGGAATTAAACTTCTTAAAATAGAGGGACCAATGACTTCCTTAATTAATAAAAAGAGCTAGAGGTGATCATTTAAATATTTCAAGTAGAAATTTGTTGTAGTTGTTTGTATTTGTAGAACCATTTGTATATGTATTAGACTATCGACTTCTTTATTTAAGGATTCATAGTAGATTGGGACTTTATGATAGTGGAATTTTTTTATGTATGTCTAGTAATATGAGATATTTATTTGTTTTCTTGATATCTAGCTGTTTCTTCATTGTTTCACTGACTTGGTCACATTTAAACACTAATTTGTTAATATTTTGATTGTGTTGTTGATCATATGTTTTACCATTCATGATTTGATTTATGATGCTCTAGGTTGTGATATATGATAATGCTTTTAGTGTTAGGTAATGTAGAAGGTTTAAGTTTATGGACATTTCATTTAAGATTAGGCTATTGTAGTAATGATAACAAAGTAGTTTGTTATTAATCTTTGATTCAAAAGAATATTTTAACTGATTGATTTAGGGTTTAAGACTAACTTATTTAAGACATGTAATGTTTAATTTTATAGTTATGAGAGTTCATATTTATGAGTAAAAAGAGGTTTTAAAGATTATAATAATACGGTTTTGAGTATGTTTTTATATAATTTTAGGGAGAAAGTATTTGATCGTTAGTGCAAGCATTTATTTGATATTAAATTATACCAAATGATTATAATAGATTAGAAGTTAAATAATAATATTTTCACATCTTTGAAAGGAAGCCAAATGTAGATTAACACTTTCAACTACTAAATCTAAGAGGAGAGAAAAAATTATTAAAAACCTTTAAAATAATTCAAACTAGATAAACACATTTGAAATCATATTTAATCATATGAACTCACAACACTAAATACATCGGAAAATCTTTTTCAAAAAGAATGACACTCCAAAAGCCATACTCAATTGTGTTAATTTTATAGATCTCTGATAGATAAAACTATTACAATGAATATAAATAAATACTCTTACTTGTATAACTATAGAATTGATTTGATTCTCAAATGGTGACTATTTTTTGATTGTTGATATGGCAATGATCTTCAATGATTTCTGCTAATAATCCGTACTATAGAGTGCAAATGATATTTATCTTTTAGCAAGAAGTGTGGAGGAGAGAGATTAGAATAATCCTGTAATGATAGAGTAGATCGCTGAGACTTATTATGTTGTGTATTGATATTGTCCTACAATGATCTAACTATCCAAATATATATAGTAGTGAAGGGTCATGACCCTCATAGAGTCATGGCTCTACATGGCCTTTGGCCATGAAGAGTCATGCCTCTACGATGGCATGACCAATAACTACTTGTTAATATAATGCAACATAAACATAAGGCAATCAATATTTATAATCAATATTGCCGCTACTTGCAATGTTCGATAATATCACATTGACAATACAATAACCTCTGTTGATATAGAGTACAATCTATCGATGTTCTATCTATCCATAATGTCATTGAATTTAAATTAATCTAAACCACACACACACACAAACACACACACACACACACACACACACACACACACACACACACACACACACACACAAGTAACAACAATGAACATTTATCTGAGAACTTAAATATAGATTAGTATATCAAACAAGCATCATTACTTCTATTGATGTTGTACATCAACACTCCCTCTTAGCAGGGGAGAAGTAATACACCATTAGATTTCAGAATAGAATATCTGATCACTTTATCTTAACACTATGAAACAATGACTAGTTAGATAATAAAAATCACCAAGCTATGAACACTATCATAACGTACATTATGATCTCTAATTGTTTGAAACAATATCTAGAGTAATCATAATGACTATGTTATCTATGATCTCTAATTGTCCAAAATAATATCTAGAGATGTCCATAGTATTAACATAAAAATTCGTTACCCATGATCTCTAATTATCTGAAACAATATCTAGAGATGTCCATGGTAACAAATGAGTTCATTATCTATGATCTCTAATTGCTCGAAGCAATATCTAGAGATGTCCATGATAATCGGCCTATCATTTGTAAGATCATCACCTTACAAACAATTACCTTATGAATAAATATGTCTATGAAAGATCGTCACCTTTCATTACATATCTAATGCGACTAAATAACAATAGAAGCATAAACTCACATGAATTAAATTTTTTTAATTCAATATTCAATATTACAAATTAATCATACCAAGTTTTTCTCTAAAGTATTTCAACTTCACTTTAGCAAGAGGCTTGGTAAAGATATCAGTTGTTTTCTCATTAGTACTAATGTACTCTAGTTGAATGATTCCTCGATTCACCATATCTCGAATGTAGTGTTAAGGAATTTCAATATGTTTGGAGCGATTGTGGAAAACTAGATTGGTTGAAAGCTTGATGCAACTTTGATTATCACAATGAATCACAGTGGGCTTCAAAGGTCTTTTGAATAAATTTGCTAACAACTTTCATAGCCATACAACTTTTTTAGCACCCAAAGAAGATGTAATGTATTCTTTTTTGGTGGAACTTAATGCAACCAAAGTCTTTTTTTTGCTGGACCAAGAAACCATACTAGATCCTAGACTGAAGCAATATCTAGAAGTACTCTTAATTTCAGTAGGACTGCCTGCCCAATCAGAATCAAAATACCCATGAAGTTTGATGTTGACTTTATCATATTTGATTCCCATTCCAACAATACCCTTTAGATATCTCAAAATGTATTTAGCTACATGTAGATGTATCCTTTTTGGTGCACACATAAACTAACTCAAGGTGTTAGTAGCATAACATATGTTAGGACGAGTATTCACCAAATACATTAAAGATCTAATAATCTGCCCATAGTAAGTAGAATCTATAGGTTCTGATTTGATCATATCATCCTTCAACTTTTGTAGATTTACTTCCATAGGAATAGCAATTAGCTTACATTCCATCATTCCAGATTTTGTTAAAATGTCAACTGTATATTTTCCTTGATTTAGAAGAATGTAGTTATCCTATTGCTAGACTTCTAATCCAAGAAAGTAGTGAAGTAGACCTAAGTCTTTCATTTCAAATTCTTATATGAGTTCTTTTTTGCATTTCTTTATGAGATTTTCCTCATCTGTTATAAACAAATCATCAACATATAACACAAGAATAATCATATCATCGCCATCTATTTTGAAGCATAAGTTAGGATCAACTTCATTTTTAGAATACCTTAACTTCATTAGATAGTTGTCAATCTTTTCATACCATGCTTTGGGAGCCTATTTGAGACCATAAAGAGCTTTCTTTAATTTACAAACATGAGTTTGTTGTCATGAGTACTGAATCCTTTTGGTTGCTCGATATAAACTTCTTCTTCAATTTTTCCATTTAGAAAAGTTGTTTTGACATCCATTTGATGAACCTTCCATCCCTTGGATGTGGCAATAGCTAAGATGGTTTTGACTAAAGTATATCTAGCAACTAGTGCAGATGTTTCTTCATAATCAATGCCTTCTTTCTGTGAGAAACCCCATGCTACAAACCTGGCTTTGTACTTTTCAATGCTGCCATCAGATGCATGCTTAATTTTAAATAGCCATTTGGAAGAAACAACTAATTTGTTTTTAGGTCTTGGTACAACATCCCATACATCATTTTTAGTATAGAATTATATTCTTAAATCATTGCTTCTTTCCAGGATTGATTTTAAAGTGCTTCTTTAACATTAGAAGGTTTAGATTTTATAAGTTTAGTTAATAATGCAACATAACATGATTGATTTCTTGTTCTTTTTCTTTCTCGAATCACTTCATTAGGTTAAACTTGATTTTCTTCCATTATTTTCCTAGCCCAAAGTGGCCTCTTTTTATTGTTGACATTTTTAGGATCTTCATGATTAGATATATTGGAAGAGGATGGTTCAATATCATTCTCCCTCTCAATTTTTGCTTGTTGATTTTCATCTGTTTCAAGAATAGACTCAATAATGGATTCATCACTATTTCTAGAGATATTAAGGGCAATATCTTCTTCAAATTTCACATATCTACTAATCTCAATTGTTCTTTGTCCTAAAATGAAGACCCTATAACCTTTTGTTGTTTCACTATATCCAATAAGTATCCCTTTCTTTCCAGAAGGTTCTAGTTTTGTTCTTTTCTCTTTAGGAATGTGGGTATAAACAGGACATCCAAATATTTTCAGATGACTTAGACTAGGTTTAATGCCCATAAATACTTCTTCTAGAGTGGTGTTCTATAATACTGAGTGTGGACATCTATTTTGAATGTAGACTACAATGTTAGATGCTTCAGCTAAGAAGGAAATATGAAGGTTTTGATTGTGCATCATTACTCTAGAAGATTCAACAATTGATCTATTTTTAAGTTCAACAACTCCATTCTGTTGAAGACTATATGGTACAAAAAACTCCCCCTTAATCCCAACAGCAATGCAATAATTCCTAAAAATATCAAAGATGTATTCACCTCCATTGCCTAACCTTAGAATTTTTATTTTTTGCCCTGACTAATTTTCAACTAAGGCTTTGAACTCTTTGAATTTTGATAAAGCTTTAGCTGATTCTTTTAATTTCAGAAAATAGATCCAAGTTCTCCTAGAGTAATCATCAATAGAACTTACATAGAAGAAGCACCCGTTTAGAGAAGGTACAAACATACGACCACAAAGATTAGTGTGGATCAGTTCAAGAATGGATTTTGATTTGTGAACACTTTTAGGAAACGATTGCTTAGTATTTTTTCCTAAAGCACATTCTTTACAAATACTTAAGTGGTCAATTTTGAGACTAGGTAAACTTTTTATAATTTTTTCTATGGATGATAATGCATGGTAGTGAAGGTGACCTAGGCTCCTATGCCAAATTTTGATGGAATTTTAAGTTTCATGACTAAGGGCTAGGTTTTGATTATTACAAAGTTTATATAGACTTCCATCTCTAAATCCGATGGAAATGGCTTTCTTAATATTAGAGTTCTTTGGCCAAGATAGAACTTTGTCCTCATGGAAAGTGACTATGAATCCTTGATCAACTAGACTAGAAATAGAGACTAGGTTTCTCTTTATTCCTGGTACATATAAAACATTTTTGAGTTGTAGGGTAATTCCTAAATTTAGGTAAATTGAACAAGAACTAAGTCCTTTGATAAGATGAGTAGAGTTATCTCCAATGGTAACTTCTTCTAAGGATTGTTTAGAGAAAGTTTCAAATTTGTCTTTAAAACTAGTGATGTGCCAAGATGCTCCACTATCTATGATCCAAGTGTTGTGGTTTGAGCTTAATTCACTTGAAAGTGCTAAGTAAAAAGCATAGTTTTCTCTTTCTTCTTTCTCTACGTCCTCTCCTTTGATTTCTGCTAAGGATACTTGAATTTTCTTCTTTTCAGGGCATAAGTTATGGGAGTGACCAATTTTATCACATTTGAAACATCTAACTTTGGACCAATCACATTGCTTATATGATCTGTTAGATTCCCTTTTGTTGAATTTGAATTTTCTTTTCTTGTTTGATTTTACATGAAGTGCTTGAACGTCTCCCTCTTGATTTGTACTTAGTCCTCTTGAGACTAATCTCAATTCTTCTTGTATGCATTCATTCTTTAATAAATCAAATTTAGGGATTTTGGGTCAATAGCTTAAGCCTTGAATAAATGTTTTCCATGATAGTGAAAGACCTCTTAGTGCTATCATGCTGAGTTCTTTGTCATCAACTCAATTTTCCATTGTTTCAAGTTGATCTTTTGATTCAGAAATCCTTAGAAAGTAGGAAGTAATAGATTCTCCATTTTTCATCTTTATATATAGTAGATCTTGTTTTAGGGTGAATAATCTACTAGTATTGTTGATTTCAAATGTATCTTGTATAGTGGAGAACATCTCAAATGCAATCTTGAGACTAGATATGGATGGAAGAATATGATCTTTTACAGAATCTATTATAATTTTTATTGCTTTATTATTATGTCTTTTCCATGTTACTTTCTTTGGTTCATTTTTAGGCATGAATATGTTTGTTTCAATATATTCCTCTAATTCAATTTCCCTTAATATTATCATTACTCTAATTTTCCATGATGATAAATTAGATGCACCCTCAAGCCTATCTTCTAGTCTCACATGATTCACCATTGTAATAATATAATTTAGCTTTTGAAAAAATATGAGATTTTAGATTTTAATTTTGAGTAATATGTTTTCTTATCATAATGGCTTTGATACCATGTTAGTTTTATATATCTTTGATAGATAAAACTATCACAACAAATATAAAGAAATACTCTTACTTGTATAACTGTAGAATTGATTTGACTCTCAAATGGTGATTATTCTTAGATAAATGTTCTTAGATAAGTGGAAAATGATTGATAGTAGGGCCTTGCTGATGAACATGATATCAACTATTGTAGTTGAAATTTCCCTTTA